>CM049863.1:11416664-11807764 GCA_027422415.1 Schizothorax lantsangensis | reverse complement strand
TTGTTTCTTGTCATTTAGTTAATGTTTATTGTATTATTTTAGTGTTACTGTCTCACCGGGATATACAAGGTATGTTTTTGGACAGGCCACTTATGACTAAAACTCATTCTTTATGTGGCATTTCTGTTTTTTTAATACTGGTGTTTATAATTACATTTAGAGTAAAAAGCAGATTTTTGTAGTTCAAGTAGTTTGGTATATATAACATTACATCAGTAAATGAAATATACGGTAATAAGTTGCAAAGTATACAAGCACCAATATGCCATCCTGCAATATCGGAAACACTGCTCACCATATTTTACAGTGGTGAATTTCTGGGCATTCAACAGCATATTTAAATTATTTATTGCTGTACAAGAAAATGACATCCATTTAAGTTTGTGATTTAATAAATCCTGTATTCCTGGTCCAAAGTCGCTTCTTAATTCAATTAAAAATAAATCCACTAGAGTGGACAGTGTTTCAGACGCACCTCCTCCGGACTTCAGCTGAGGTGGCTTCCCATCAAACACATAAACCGGCAATGACGCCGCTCTCCAGCATTCGGAGGGTCCTGTAGAACATGCCCATGAGGTGGCTGGGGAGACACAGAGGTTGTGTGAATATTATGACCATGCAAATGTAATCTGGCACATGGTTAGAAAATCAAAGTATACACTTTGAACTCATGTTTCCATGCAGACTTGCACAAATGATAGTAGACAACTCTACATACCTAGTGGTCTCTCCATCTTCATTCTGCAACACATTACCGTCCTGTTTTTTTTTTACCTGCTGGGACAGGTGTGCTTTTTTCCCACAATGATAATAGGACATTTTTATAGCACACAAAGGCAGTATTATTCCTTATTTCCTTACAGGAATCCAGAACATGTCATTACCTAATTCTAGATGGAGTCATACAGCTGCAGCTCACATGCATGAAAGTGGTTTGTTTGAACTAGTTGATACAGTAAATCAGCAGTCTAATAAAGAGATTGATTGGCAAAAAAGTATTTTATGTATTTTGAAAATACAAAAATACTAAGATTAAATGTATTTAAATACAAAATACATTAGATTTTTTTCAAAGGTACTTAAATACAAAATAGTATTTTGTATTTCAAATACGTATTTGAAATAAATTTATTTGAAATAGTGCCCATCCCTGTCTATAGTAAGTCCTCCAAGGATCTAATATAATGTTACAAATAAGATGTTTTTTTCCAACAGTTCCCCAAAAGTTCACTTAAGACATAACAGATTATGTTTGTGTGAAATGCCTAATTCTGTGTATACAGTATGTGTATATTTATCTGGATCGTATGCTGTCGGAAAGGTCTTTATGTGAGCGATTCATATATGTCAGTCAGTGGCACCGCGAGAAACAAGCCAATTAGTAATTAATTTATTAATTACCATGACTTAATTACTATTTAGAGCATTGGGATCACTAAACGCGGGCTTAATGAACTAATTTTTGTGAAAACCTGAAATTCGACTTAAATCTACATTTTTCACTTTTTTTGTCTGTCTGTAGCTCAAAATCAGCCTGTGCGCATTCCCACACATTTTGCCAACACGGGTCACACCTCATGTTGTTCCAAATCCGTAAGACCTTCATTCATCTTTGGAACACAAATTAAGATATATTTTTTTATGAAATCTGACAGCTCTCAGACCCTCCATAGACAGCAATGCAACTGCAATGTTCCCAGATCCAGAAACATATTGGACATCGGTAAAATAGTCCATGTGACATCAGGGGTTCAACCGTAATTTTACGAAGCTACGGGAATACTTTTTGTACGCAAAGAAAACTAAAATAATGACTTTATTCAACAATTCTTTGAGAGCTCTCGGATTTCATCAAAAATATCTTAATTTGTGTTCCAAAGATGAACAAATGTCTTACGGGTTTGGAACGACATGAGGGTGAGTAATTAATGACAGAATTTTCATTTTTGGGTGAACTTTCGCTACCTGTCTAGTAGTCTCAGCCTCAGACGTCACGCCCACGGACCGTTGGCTAAATGATGCATATGGCACACTTTTCTGGAAAAACTCTAGGAGTGTCGAAGTCTGTTGCGTTCTTTAATGTTCCGCCTGGAAACAAAGATGCCGCGACGCCAAACCCCCTCACGAAAGAAGAAAGCCGTCGTGTTTACAAATGTGACGACGAGCGCTTATCAGGATCAACTAAACGCTGGATTTTCAAAAGTATGTGAAATATTTAAAGTTCACGGCATTTAATCTTTAAAATACATCCAAGTGTTTCACACACCGGTCTGGTATTGTGGCGACATTTTCACGCACCGAAACGTGACGCTGAACGAAACGAACTGTGATTGGTTGTTTGACATGTCGGTCAAACAGCCTCATGGGCGGGCCTTGGCCAATAAATGCTGTCATCACTGATCTATAATAGAGAACTGGATTGCTCATGACATCATGAAAGTGAAGCCGCCGCGCCGCCATATTGGTATTCCCCACTGTTCCAATGCATTCCATTGAATTAATAGGAAATCGTACGAATTTAATGAGAAAACATCACCTAACAAGTCAGCGTTTTAAAATCGGAAGTATCCCTGTGCATTCTTACAATGTAAACATCCTAGGCAGGTAAACGGTTATTTTTTTTTAATGTTGAATTTCCCCTGCTTATTAAAAAGTTACGTTCATACACATATACCTTCGTCTTGTACAGTTATTCATTGTTTATAATTTGGTTATAGTGTTTTTATTCGTACAGTAAGCTAACTGCAAATGTTTCAACAATGATTTTGTTAACAGCATTCGTTTTGAAGCAGGTAATGATTTAAACGGTGGTTAAATTAATTATTAATTTAGAATTTGTTACATTTTACATAAACGGTAATGCTAGTAAACATATTTGCGCGATCTTGGAGAGTCTGAAATAGATGTTGCTCAATCATGACATTAAAAATATACACATCATAATTTATTCAGAGAAATAACTGACTAATTTACAGTATGGAAGAAGCAAGAAGCTTTATTTCAAGATGATGCATGGTAAATTAAGCTTTTAATTTCAGTACAACATAGAGCAATATAGTAACAGAGGCTATTATTCATTGTATATTCAAATCAATTTCTGATACTAATACGTTCATGTTTAATAATTCCTGAATAATTACGTACATAAAGAAATAGGCTATATTTTGTGTTGGATCAGTTAACATTACCTATGTCGACAGTGTGCAGCAGACACACCCACCTTAACGATTTAAATATATCGCTTATCCTGCCCAAAAGACCATAAACATTGCAGATAACATCTGAAGTAAAAATTAATTTACATACACATAACATAAAAACTAATCCCGTTTGACTGATTCGCTTCAGATCGGGTGATTTTAGGTAATCGGTTTGCATGTGACTCAATGGTGCTCTCTGCTGGTAGGTAATAGTAAGATGGCGGATCGAACACTTCCGGTGGCTTCACTGCCTGTCGGCAGTTTAGAACGCAACGAGCGATCCAGTCATTATATATAGATCAGTGGCTGTCATCTATTCCATTTCCAGACCTTCAGCCGTCAGTCTGAAGGTCTGGCAACGCGAGACTACCTGTGTAGTGATGTGTGTTTATGCTGAAATAAATGTGTAGTGATGTGTGTTTATGCTGAAATAAATATATATACCGTATATAAAAAAAAAAAAAAACAACACGATTTGTCATTTCAAATCTCCTATCACATGTCATTATATTTTTCAGGGAGCAATTGTTCCAGTGCACTGAAAGGATTTCCCGATTGAGAGAGCCCTTAAAATGTCTGACTCCCCGTTCAGTGCCCTAAATACTGAAGGGAGCTGATTGAGACGCACACAACATCAAGTTAGCAACATGTTAAAACATGCTAGCAATGTATTAAATCATGCTAACCACATGCTAAATAATGCTACCAACATGCTAAAACATGGCAATATCATGCTAGCATTATTCTAAATTATGTTAGTTCAGCATTCTAGCAATGTGTTAAATAATGTTAGCAACATACTGAATGTTAATAATTCTTAAGTTTATCCTGAATATTAATACATGCGTATAGGCCTAACTACAGTTACAGTGCAGATGCACTGGCAACTTGCTCTCGAGTGTTCAAGGACATTCCAATATGGTGGATGGCTTACATAGAAACAGCTGCTAATTGGTCATCTAGCTAGACATATCTATGTTTAAACCAACAATGTGCTAAATGATGTTAGCAATGTGTTAAATCATGCTAGTAACATATTAAAACATGCTAGAAACATGCTAAATCACGCTAGCAAATGTTTAAACATGCAAACAATGTGCTAAATCAAGATAGCATGCTAAAACATGACAACAATGTGCTAAATTATGCTTTTTTTTCAAATAAGTAACATTAATGCAGTTAGACTAAATGTACTCCTCACTTTCACAAAAACAGACTCAGTATTGCTCAAAATGAATAAAAGCAGTAAAATGGAAACCACCATCAAATACTGTCAAAGACATTGAAGTGAATTTACCTTTCCTTTAGCCTGAGGTATTAATTTCACTTTTGGTGTGAAAGGGCATTGTGTTTGCCAAAAACAGAACTTTATGTAAGCCCAGCACAGATTAGAAAAGGTAACGCAAAAGTAACGTAATGCATAAAAAGTAACTAAGTATCATAATTAGTTACTTTTAATGAAATAGTGTAATGCATTACTTTTTAAAGTAACTTTCCCCAACACTGGCTATGTGCTAAATCATGCTAGCAACATGATAGCAACATTTTAAATCATGCTAATATCATGTTAACAACATTCAAAATCATGTTTGATATGTGCTAAAACATATTAGCAATGTGTTAAAACATGCTGGCAGTGTTAAGACATTGTAGCAACATGCTAAAACATGTTAGCATGTACTAGAACATTTTAATAACATTTTATTGTCTTAAAATCTTCAAACTTCAAGCTAGTTATTTCAAACTTTAAAACAAGCCTTTGTCAGACCAACAATATTTATTTCTGTACTTCAGTAGCGTAGCAAGTAACACCTTTTTGGTTTTTACCTAAAATATAATATAATATACTTCTGCATGTGCAAACCAGGGCTGTATCCGAAATCGCCCCCTATACCCTCAAATAGTGCACTATTTGAGGGGACAGCCATTGAAGTGGGACAGCCATTTTAGTGGATGTTCTCGAGTGCACTCATGTCAATCTCGACACATGCACATTCAAAAACGAGTGTACAACTGATGTACACTCAACGGCTAGAGAATCCCCATAATGCACGAGTGTACAACTGATGTACCACTCAACGGCTAGAGAATCCCCATAATGCACTACGAGAGACGTGGCGCTGAAGAATCGCCCGCGCTGAATCATCCATTCATTTAGAAGACGGCGTAATACAGGTAATAATTAATTGTAAATTGGTACTAAATTAATTGTATACATTTTCCGACTATTAGAGTTTATACATAATTTCCGTGACAGAGTTAAAGATAAATCCTTCAATCGTACTACTGGAGCTGCCTGTTTCAAATGATTATTAAACAGCAAGCAAACTATGCAAAAGCAGCAGTCCTTCCGGTGCACTCAGTGTCCGAATTCACTCACTCGTTTTCATTCACTCCTTCAAGTGAACTCCGTGAGTGGACTAATGTAGGGAATAGTGAATGAGGGTATAGGGGGCGATTTCGGATACAGCCCTGTTTTTATCACTCCACTCCACTCCGCTACAACACCACATTATCTGTTTATAAGGTTATAGGTTTAATCACCAAAAAGGGACTATTCAGTTTTTTTTATTTCTATTCAAATTGATATATGTATAGCGCTTTTCACAAAACTTAAAGCAGCTCACAAAATATGTATGTTTGGATGGTATTGTCACGAATCCGGTCCATGGTCTTCCGTCTGCTCGATCGCCACCAGAGGTCACCTTCTGATTATATTGACTCTCACACTACACAGACTTCCACATGCCATCATGGACTACATTTCCCATGCTCCATTTCACTGATTATGTTTACACCTGCACCCAATTACACACACTATAAAAATCAGTCTTTTTTTTGTGCTTATCGCTCTCCTAGTGGTAGCACTTTATGGAGCCAGTTTTCTAGTTCCTTGCTCTAGTCCAGTTTAGTCATGTCAAGTTTTGCCTGATTGTCTGTTTCTTGATCGCCTGCCTGTCTTGGATTTCTCTCTCGCCTTGTCTTTTGGACTCTGTTTGTACCTTGCCTGGATTATTGTCCGTCTGTGGATTATTCGCTTGCCTCATCCTTTGGATTATGTTCGTCATCTAACTGTTTACTTGATTATTCTTCTGTCTTGCCCTCTATATACCTGTTTGCCATTTGTCCGACCCTTGCCTGTTTTGACCATGTTTAAGAATAAAGCTTTGCACATGGATCCGCACGTTGCATTTTATTAAATCTCTTAAAACCAGAAAAATATTCTGACCAAATAATACATCACCTCTGCAAAACAAACCAACCAACATGAACAAAACACACTCTACCATCATTAAATATTTAACTTTAGTTAGGCATCCGCCAACTATAAGAAATAAGGTGATACGTAGTCATCTTCCGGCCCTGGAAAAGAAAACATGACTTGGTTCTCTAACCGGTAATTTTTGGTGTGGAAGTTGTGACAACATGCGAGACCGAATCATTTTACTGATGTGATTTCTGGTAAAATGTATCCAATTGAGTCCTTCATTAATTGTAATTCTTCATACGTAATATATTGGTTATAATGTGAGTGTTGACATTTTTATATTGGTCAAACTAAAAGGAAATTCCGTTTAAGAGTGTCTGAACATAAATATGCTATTCGCAAAAAAATATGCTGTATCCTATGGCGAGGCATTTCATTGAAGCTAATCATGTCAGTGAGAGCTCTCTTAAAGGGATAGTTCACCCAAAAATGAAAATTCTGTCAATTAATTACTCACCCTCATGTCGTTCTAAACCCGTAAGACCTCCGTTCATCTTCAGAACCCAAATTAAGATATGTTTGATGCATTCTGAGAGCTCTCTGTCCCTCCCATACAGCAATGTAATTAACACGATCAACGTCCAGAATCAGCAAGGAGATCGGTAAAATAATCAATGTGACATCAGGGGTTCAACCGTAATTTCACGAAGCTATGAGAATACTTTTTGTACGCAAAAAAAAACAAAAATAAAGACTTTATTCAACAATTCGTCTCCTCCGTGTCACCCAAGCGCCATTTTGAAGAGTATCCACTGAACGCAAACAGCGTATGCTGTTCTATGTCAGCCGCACCACACGGATACGTTTTCTATGTTTATTTACGCTTTGATTTGAACGAAAACAACGTATCCGCGACGTGTAGACTGTACGATGATGACACCTATTGACTTGTATGCTACGACACACGTTATTATAAAAGAAAACGTCATCAGCATGCGCTAGTGGTAAACAAAAAGAGCAGGATAAATCACACTTTAGCAGTTGTATTTTTTATGTGTGCTGAAAAAAGTGGAAGCAGCGAAAGAGGAAGGGATAAGAGCTTGAGGTAAGCAGTTTTATGTTTTAGCGCCATGTTATGTTGATTTCATGTCGCATTTTTATTGGTTGGTCAGTAAACATGGATCATACCAGCAAACACACTGTGCAATGATCATGCTGTATCGTAGGCTATCTTTGGTCGCAAGACTGTGACAACGGTCGTCTTTGAACCTCTCTCACTGTACAACACAGGACCACCGATTAGGAGCCACGATCACAGAAATCGCCACGATTGTTTCACGATGCCAATCTTTCGTCTGGGACAGCTGCAAATCATGCAGTGTGTTTAGGGCTTAAAACGACTTTTACAACGAGAAACTTTCTGGATTTATACACTTAAGGGGACGAACCCTCCTGGATTTAATGAAGATTTATTTAATTTTTTTTACCTTTTTTTTGGTATTTGTATTGTTATATGCATGCAAATTATACATTTGTGTATATCTTCATAATTATTTTTGTTGTATCATTGTTTTTTATATTGGTATCTTTTGTACAATCCTGGAGGCACCCCAACACTGCATGTTTTGCATGTCTCCTTAATCAAACACACCTGATTCAGGTCATCAGCTCATTAGTATATAGACACTCCAAAACCTGAAATTGGTGTGTCAGAGAAAGGAGACATGCAAAATGTGCAGTGTTGGGGTGCCTCCAGGACCAGGGTTGGGAGCCACTGCCTAGGAGTAATTCATCTTCTCAGTTAAATGTTTAACTTCATTCAAAAAAAATGTTTTGAGCATTTAAACTTCATAGGAAGCACTTCAAACTTTCCATATGTGATATAGATTTTATTTTTATTTTATTTTGCCTGAAAACAACAATGAAAAAAAAAAAAAAATACCATAAAAGCATACAAATATATTTGCGTTCACCAAATGCCACTTTTTAAAAAAATGCCACTAGTCCCTGGTACTAGTTTAAAGTGATAATCAGGGTTAGGATCATAATCAGATTTTTTTAATGAATGAATGAAGAAGAATTGGAGCAGAGAAGTAACAGGACAAGTGAAAAAAAGTTTTACAATTGCAGAATACTTCAGATGTGGCATTTAAACACCTAACTGGAAGACTCTGGAATCACTATGCAGAAAAGTTGTCCTCAGAAAGATGGATGAACAATACTAAATCAGTTCTATGAAGCCTACAATAAAGAAGTTAATACCTAAATATATATATTTTTTAATTCATTAAAAAGTATATTTCCATATTGGATGACAATGCACTGGCCAAAGCATATACTACATTTATACAATTCACTCATAAGCTGTTTATTCTAATGCAAACTAATCTTTCCCTGAACCACAGACCTCGGAATATATGGTCTCTTGTTCTGAGTCCTTCACTGTGGTGCTTTTGGTTTGGGGAGTGGAAAAGTCAATCTGTCCATAATGGATTTCATTCTCATCCTTTGGCATCTCTAGCTCTTCACTCGTCACAAAAGCACTATTATCGTAAATGGAGTTGATCTGCATATGTTTATCCTGACCCTGAAAGAGGAAAAAATAATACATGACCTTTTCTGTGGATCCATTGTCTTTGGTTTCTGTACATAATAAACCATTACAGTAAAATGAATGGTAGAGTATTGATATCTGCTTTTTACAGCACTTCCTGTTTGAAACAACAGAAACATGATCTGCTAAAAGAGTGTAGAACATACCTGATCTGAGATGTCAGTTTCCCTATTAATGGATGCCTTTACTCTTTGCACTCTGTATAAATAAGAAATGCAGAAATCCATATAATACAAAACGGACCTCCATATTGTGAACACCAGATTGTATATGTTTCAAAGCTAAATAATATTTATTCTGAAGGCTGGTTGCTCTTTTTTCCATGCAATTACAATCATTTGGACAGTGGAGCTTCAAAATAGATCAAAAGCACCATCTAACTGTGCTTACCTTAGGAAAATTGTTACCAGAAGAAATATAAACAGAAATGCTGAAATTCCTCCTACACATCCAATGAGTAAAGACAATGATTTTTCTGATGAAGCTGAACCAGATTGAAAACATTAAGTAAAATTAGTTGGTTCAGTAGGCTGTGCACAGAATGTAAAAATATAGTTCAATCATAAAACTGGAGCTACACATGATGATCATTAATTTTAGTATCTGTATACATGGCATATGTCTGAATTAAACTCACCTGCCACAATTAGCTGGATCTCCTCTGACGTCTGATTACCATATATGTTCTTTGCTCTGCAGAAGTACCAGCCGCCACTCATCCTATTTACATTAAAAGTCAGTTGTTCTCCAAAATCCAGCTCTTTCTCCTGTCCATGTTTGTACCAGGTGTAGTTCATTTCATTTGGACTGGCTTTGCTTTTGCAGGTCAAAGTCACATTAGTACCAGCAGAGACTGAATCAGATGGATTGATGGTGATTTGAGTCTCTTTTGGAGAAACTTTAGGGCAAAAGAAACATCTGTAGTTAAACTAGACATCATAATATCACACATCTGAACATAATAATGCTTGTGAAAGTGCAAAATAACTCCAAAATTCTTACACAGGACTCGTAGCATCACAGAGCTCTCCACAGTTGAGTTATCAGATGTATTTCTTGGATATGTAGCAGTGCAGGTGATGTTCTTCCTGTGATCTTTGTATGAAGGTTTGAAGGTGATGTATGAAAACACTGACTGGGTTTTATTAGGTTTCTCCTGTAACTGTGTTGTAATGTTGGCAGATTCAGGGATGTTAGACCAGGATATTGTAGGAGGTTGTTTGGGGCAGGGGGCTTCAGCAGAGCAGCTCAGATTGACTGTAGATTCCTCCATCACTTCTTTCAGATCAGTGGGTGTAAGGATGGGAGGCTCAGATACATCTACAAGGCAAGAGTGCACTGTATAAAAACTGTATTATTAAATGAAATATAATTGCTCTGCTTGTTACTTAATTACACTAGTAGGTGGCAAAAAGGGAGTAATAAGTGAGTAATTGAATCATTTTAATTATTTACCTGACCGATTCAATCAAAAAAACTGATTCATTCGGGAATGAAAGTAGTAGCTGTTTTGTTTTTCATTGAATTGTTCACTCAAACATTTTGCTCAAATACGATAATTCATTGAAACAAAATGATTCATGAAAAAAAAAACATGCTGTATTTCTCGGAGACACAATAGTTGACTCTTAGTTGGCTCCATTTTAAATTATTTTCATTGTTGGAGTGAAAATAGACAAAGTAAATGGTAACTACTGTCTTTAAGAAGTAAGGAAGGAATAATTGACGACAGGCCATGCACACCTGAGGTGGCAAACCATTGTGCGTCTCTCAACAGTGTTCGGCTGCAGCATCTCTAATAACAGCAAAACTGTAAGTTCATCAGCTTCAAGAACAACACCATTATTACCTCACTAGTGAGAAATGTCATGTAGCTCTTAAGTTGCTAATATATATATATTTACCAATAAAATCATCAGAGCAGCATTGATAAAACGTTTCTGTGAACTTTTTTTTTTCGTACATGCATTTTTAAGGTAAAGATAATGTATAGAGAGCAGGAGAGTGCTTTCCGTACATAAAATGTAATTTTGTGGCAAAAACATGGAAATAATTTGTCATTTTTAACTTGTTTATTATATTTATTTGTCTGTTCACTGTCTTTGTTACTTTTTAATTTTATTTATTTTTTGTTGTTGTAAGCTGTAAGGACCACTGATCTATAACAGAGAACTGGATTGCTCATGACTCAATGCTCAAGTGAAGCCACTGCGCCGCCATATTGGTATTGCCCAGTATTCCCATACGTTCTATTAAATTAATAGGAAATCATATAATTTTAATGAGAAAACATCATCTAACAAGTCAGCATTTTTTTTTATATCTGGAGTATCCCTGTACATTTGTACAGCACAAAAGTCCTAAGCATGTAAACGGTTATTTGTTTAATGTCGGTAATTTCCCCTGCTTATTAAAAAGTCATGTTCATATACATTACAGTAGCGAACATCAGATGAACATGATAAACACTGGGTACTCAACATTACAAATGACAAAGTGCTCATTCTGAAATCTGAATAAATATTTATGCTTTATGCGACTACATATGGTACGGACTTAAATACGAAGCTTTGTTTCCAAGATGATGCATAGTAAGCTTTGTATTTCAATAGTCTTATTGTATATTCGAATCAAATTCAGACACTAATACCGAGATATGTTCTTGTTTAACATTTTCTGCATAAATATTTTGTGTTGGATCAGTTACCTGTCTTGGCAAATGCGCAGACACACCCATCTTAACGATTTCAATATACTGTTATCCTGACCAAGACCATAAACATTGCAGATAACACCTGAAGTAAAAGTTAATTTAGATTCACCTATCTTAAAAACTAATCTTGTGTGATTGATACGCTTCAAATCAGGTGATTTTAGGTTTTTGCTTGGTAGGGAATAGCAAGATGGCCGCTCAAACACTTGCGATGGCTTCTCCGCCTGATGGCAGTTTAGAACGCGATGAGCAATCCAGTCATATAGATCAGTGATAAAGTAACTGAAGTCATTTTGCGAAGTGATATGGACATGTAATGCGGTCAAGACCTGCCTGGAACTACTTTAATCATGCATTTCCCTGAAAATAATTGCACACCTTCGAGCGATTGTCAACCAATCAGATTAAAGGATTCAACTGCTCCGGAGTATTTATAGTCTTTGGTATAACCCTGCGTCCCATGTGCATACTATCCACACTATCTGCCCTAAATAGTATTGAAAATTACTAATATCACATTTAGGATGGTTAGAATGCACACTGGCACACAGGCTAAGTGAAAAATAATGTGTTTTTTGTACATTAAAGCATGCTAACATATTCATCTTAAAACTTAAGGCATTTTACCAATTTAAGGTGAGAACGAGAATATGAATAATGAGCATGAGAACAATGACAGTAATTTCAGACGGATTTCAGATAATATGTGATAAAGGTTACAAGTTGGTGATAAACATGAAATTGTCAATGATGATTATAAATCATAATCACAGAGTAATTTCATATAAAAGAACAATATATTTTCAGTGAAGATCCCACTTACTGGAGACAGAAATGTTGATGGGATTGTATCGGTATGTGTAATTAAAGTACTTTTTGGATTGGACTGGATTCTTTATTTCCACCCGGAAGTAGTAATTATCTGTATGATTCTTCATGACATCATAGAAAACAGTGGTACATTCACGTTGACTAAGATTTCCAAGTATCTCAATATGACTGAATCCTTTGATGATATTCGTACTTCCATTAAAAACCACCAAACTATCTGGCTGGAGAAAAGCATGGTTCCTCTTTATCCAACAGCCAAATATACTTTCTGCGTTCTTCAACATATTGTCTGGTGCATCAAATGTGCAAGGTATCTGGACACAAGAGCCGCTCAGTGCTGTTATTCTGCTAGGCAAGACTGTGTAATATTCTGAAAACACAATATAAACAATCACACTTTAAAATCTTTAGTTTGAATAATAAGTGTAACACTAAAGCTTTCTTCTCATCTTTTTAATTAGAGGGCACTGACTCACCTTCCATATGAACTTGTACTGGTAAGAACAGAAAAACCATGGAAGAAAAGACAAGCATCTCAGTTGCTGTAGGTACAAACAAAACACAAACATGGGAGTTATTTTCAATCTACAAAGGCACGTTACATGGGTCCCATACTTTTTTTTTCTTTTTGATAAGACATACACTGAAGTTATATTTTCTGAATTATATTTTAATATGAACATTTCTGAAATGTGCTCAGAGACAATAAAATGATAGAAAAGCCTCACCTATAGCGGTACAGTCCATCATTCATACAGAGTGAAACAGAAGTCCAGCAGTTTCCTCACAGAACTGTGGATTTATGTTAACCTGGCTGCTGCTGCTTTTTTTTTAACCGTCATGATGCAGAGATTAACTCCTTCCAACGTCTGTAAAACATACATCTGAACTATCAAAGTACCAGAATACCTATTTAAATGTATGTAAATCATTTCTGTACTTCAACACTACAATATCATGCAACAGTTTTTTCTAGTCTCTACTAGATCTCACTCACTAGATCAACTCTTTCAAAGACTTCCAACGTGAGCTTTCAACAGGTGAAGCACTACCACACTAAAATGAACCAGTCACTAAAGTCTGTAAAACATACATCTAAACTATCAAATTACCAGAAAACCCATTTAAACATAAATCATTTCTGTACTTCAACACTACAATATCAACAGCTTTTTCTACCTTAAACACAATGGTCTGTTGTACTTCCTCATGCAAACCTGTTTATCAGCCCAACAGCAGAGAACAGAGAGGCTTCAGTATTAAGTTAATGATTATCATTCTGAAATGATGAAGTGTTGTAGCATAGTGGTTACAGATCTGGGCAGGTAACAAAGTTTACGGGTTTAACCTGCATTATGGTCAGGAACAAAAAAATATTCAGGTAATCAGCCCATTTAGATACCTAAAAACAAAAAGAAGTGCTCTGTCTAATTCAGACAGCGTTTCTGCAATCAAACCAAACGAAAACAAAACACCACTCAGACATGATTAAATATTGATCTTTATTCAAGATAATATAGAAACAGAAAATAGGGTATTTAAAACATTTTTCTCCCCATGTTTATTAAAATAATGAAAGCAACTGTTCTCATGTTTTGTTCCTTAATACAAAATGTTTTGACTGTTAATGACAAGCTCAGAACTCCTTTAGCTGAAATCACTTTCATTTGCCCTTCTTGAACTTGCCTGGCGTAGCACTCGTCTTCTGCTTCTTTTTAGCAAGATCCCTTTATTTCAGGCTCCTATATAATAAATAAAAAATTGTAATTACCTTTTTTCTTTAAACAGATAAATCAATCACTGTTTAATGAAGAAAGCCACGCACACTTACCATAAAATTAATCATGACTATTATCCTTCAGAGTACTTAATATTCAATATAGTTATACAACAGTTAGTTTTAGTAATTACTTCCTCCTACCTTACGCTTAGAGGAAATTGATCCTGTTACAGTAAAGAATGTGTCCAGTCTTCCCTGGGTGCTCCCTTGTCTACTCTTCATGATCTTCTTACAGCCGTTACGGATACGATCCTCACTGAAAACACACAAATTTAACATCTGAAAAACATTCTGCTGCTGCGAGAACAACTTCATTTCTATTTGTTCCTTCTCACAGCACAACAGGTCTGGTTGCTTTGTACCTGAACTGTTTCTCAGCACACATGAACTGAATCAGTCCATCCTCGTCAGGTTCATTCCACTTCAGATCAACAGAGGTGCCATCAATGACCTCTGGCTCCAAGAAGAGACTCCGAGCCTCTTTATACAGCCAGTCCTCTGGAGCTGGGTGCTTCTGCAACACAAAACAAGAAAATATCACATTGTAAAGACCATCTAAAACAGGAGGTAGTGGTTAGAGGCTGCTATAATTATTCGAGCACACAACTTTGTTTAGGTTAGCATTTTAGCCAAGATGAAAAATTAAGTAAGCTGTTTAATGCAATTATAGTGAGGCAGGATTATATTTTCTTACAAATTAAAAAAAATACAGCTACATATTTCAATTATGCAAGAGACAGAAAAAATTAAGTGCAAAAATAAACATATAATGAAACTAAATTATGGCAGGCAAAATTGTCAATACACTTGCCATATGGCCAAATTTATTTTCTGACTAAGCAACACACTAACCACCACTAGAGGGCACAATTATGCAAGTACATGATCTTGGATGTAATTGCAACAATTTGACAGTAAGTATATGCCTATAAACAGTGTAAATAAACTTACATTTTGGTCAATATTCTCAAGGATCTCTTCAATAGAGCCGTGCTGTTTAATGAGGTCGATGGCCCTCTTGGGTCCGATTCCTTTTATAGTGCCACAGTAGTCACAGCCAAGGAGGATACACAGGTCAATGAACTGAGGAAGACATTCAAACATAAACAGCAATTAGAAAGAACTGACACATCTATAATTGGGCAGATATTTGCATACAAAAGATAAGACTGAAATAAAACTAAGGGTCTTACCTGTTGATGTGTCAGACCCATTTCCTGTAGAAGACGACTGAAATGAAATTCTTGGATAGGGAGTTTTCTAGGATGGAAAAATAATCATCCAATTATTTCTGCAAGCCCTCAAATCTCCATGACTATAATATATCCAAATGTCTACATAAACAGATAATGTCAGATATTAAGCGTATCCATACATACTTTGCTTCACTGGCTGTTAGATGCCTCAACAGGACCGTTGTTCCAAATGTCAGACCGTCCATATCTTCTGTCGCTGTGGCATAAACCTTCCCTGATTTCACCAGAGCAGCACAGCTCGCCTCGGCCTCACATGGAGCCTTAACATGCAAGGTATACAATTTTGTTATATCATGATAAAAGATAATTCTACGCAGTTTTCTGTCAGTGACTGTGGCAGTACCTCAACGTAAGGGACTCCCATTAGAGTAAGTAACTTCTTGCATTCCTCGTTGTGTTGTTTGGTAACCTTCACTAGTCGCTTACTGAACTTGTCAATGTTCTCCTGCTCACCTGTGAGAAATCTTAGAATTAGGACCCATCTTAATTTTTTTTTTTTTTTAAAGCACGTCATTATGAAAGTGTCTGTACCTGCTTCTTGGGCCTGAGCTAGAAGTTTCTCAGCCTCTGCTCGTCTTTCGCCTCTCTTCTCCAGCTGGAGGGGTTAAAATAAAAAGATCTCTTAATATAGACTGCAGAAAATGTTTTTACAGAAAAAGACCATCTGTTAGTTAACCAAGTTACTTCACCATATGTTAAAAATCTTAAATGTTTACACTACATTATATGCCTTTATACTGTAAATATAAGTAAATGTAACTACCAGAGAAAAACTGTAAAAGGACATTCCAATAAATTCCTGAATGACATCACATACGATTATATTTTATATATAGTCAACATTTGAAATGGATCAAAGAAGTTCAAAGTTGTCCTAAGACAAGAACGCATTTAGGTTGTAGGACAACTTTGATGAAAGGTTTTGATCCACTTCAAATGTTGACTAGTGTAAATAAATGTTTCCTCTTATTGATATCTGTAATGTTCATTAACTAAATGACAAATGAATCAAAAGTCTTAATGTTTATTGTATTATTTTAGTGTTACTGTCTCACTGGGATATACAAGGTCATGTTTTATGGACAGGCCACTTATGACAAACTCATTCTTTATGTGGCTTTCTGTTTTTTTTAATACTGGTGTTTATAATTACAATTTAGAGTAAAAAGCAGATTTTGGTAGTTCAAGTAGTTTGGTATATTAACATTACATCAGTAAATGAAATATACGGTTATAAGTTGCAAAGTATACAAGCACCAATATGCCATCCTGCAATATAGGAAACACTGCCTCGATATTTTTACAGTGAATTTCTGGCACAGCTGCATTTTTTTTGCTGTAAATGTAAAATGACATCCATTTAAGTTGTGATTTAATTAATCCTGTTTCCAGGTCCAAGTTGCTGCTTATTTCAATTAAGAATATTCCAATAGAGTGACTGTGTTTCTGACGCACCTCTCCTGACTTCAGCTGAGGTGGCTTCCCATCAAACACATAAACCGGCTTGACGCCGCTCTCCAGCATTCGGATGGTCCTGTAGAACATGCCCATGAGGTGGCTGGGGAGACACAGAGGTTGTGTGAATATTATGACCATGCAAATGTAATCTGGCACATGGTTAGAAAATCAAAGTATACACTTTGAACTCATGTTTCCATGCAGACTTGCACAAATGATAGACAACTCTACATACCTAGTGGTCTCTCCATCTTCATTCTGCAACACATTACCGTCCTGTCTAACCGCGATTAAAAACTGGTAGATGCACATGGACGCATCAATAGCAATTTTCCTTCCTGCAAGCATGTAAAAATCAAACACTCACATGTTACATTTGAGTTTCACTATAACAATTACCCAATAAACACTATTCAAATGATAAGAGGCCTTACCAAAGTAGTTTTTGATGTCTTGCTCCTTGATAGCTGAAGGCGCGTGATCTGCAATGAGCTTGGCAAGTCCATGAATTCCCATTGTGATAAACTGTTATTATCAGAAATCTGAAAATCCATAGAAACTAAGTTATCAGATGCAACAAGTAAGTTTTGACCAACACAGTTAATAGTAAATTAGAAAGAAAAAACACGCAGCAGCTCATACATCAATAGTAACGTTAAAGAATTAAACAAACAAAACAAAGCGCGTGTAAAGCGGCTTATACATGCACCGCATATCTGTACCAACGTTTCACAAACTGTAAAACGCAAAAACAAAAAAGCTTACCAATAAAATGTGTTTCAGCTTCTCGCTTTTCAGTCAGACACAAACACAACCGCGCCAGATATTGTCGTGAATTTCGCGCGAAATCTTATACAGGCATAAATAATCGAATTCCTGTGGTAGACGATGGAATCGATTTCTCAAAATTGTATAGTTCAGCCTTCGCAAGGAAGAACAACAGAACGTGCATCTCGATCGATTAGTCAGGCCTGGCAAGACATCAATAACAGCGAAGAAATTTCCCGGTAACGCTTATTACCTCTTAAAATGCACGATAAACGTTTTATCTTATTAAAAATCACACTTAAAGCTGTGAATTAATGATGCAGATATTTGTCACAGCATGTGTGTTGCGTTGTAGCCCCGCCCACCCCGGAAGATCCCAATAGGGTGTTTATATTTTTTAAGGTGACGTGGATTCGCTGTGCGCCGCTGCTGATCTCGATTCTCGACCTCTCGGCTGTTTCATCGCCTAAAAGCAGAGCTCGGATATCTTCTATCCCTAGCAATGTCCGGGTATGATATTACACACACGGGAGTGCTGTTGACTGGATTTTGAAAAGAAAGACGCGATTCTGAGGAATCCGAGGAAGCATCTGAAACAGGTCTGTTGCATTTCTCTGAGGCGGAAGTATTTCAAGCATTTTAGCAGGCGAAGATGATTTATAGTGCTTTTAAATCAGAGTGCAGACTGATTGATTTATTCTCATTTGTTTATGTCTGAAAGATACTAGCTATATCTGTTTATTCAACCTCTCAAAACTGATTTGAATTAAGCTGAAGACGTTGGAGAGATGGTTCTATTTTTGCATTAGTAGACTCAACAAAATCTGATTTCAGTAGCATTTAATTTTGCAGTGTCCTTGTTACACATGTTGTATGTACTTTCTTTAGTAATATCGGTTAATAATTCATAATTACAACCAACTAAACCAACCCCCAACACTATTGTAATTATATGTTGTTAATTTGTTACTTAGTGCGGTAACAATTTATTTTAAGGTGTCCTTGTTACACGTTACATGTACTTAATATTATAATAACAATAAATTATGCATAATTGCATGCAAGTAACCCTAAGCCAAACACTAATCCTAACCCTAACCATATAGTATGCACATGTCGTTAATTAATATTACTAAATGTATAATTACACTGTAACAATGACACCTTAAGATAAAAGTCTAACCCTCAGGGCTTATGCTAAAAAAAAAATATGATTACTATTTTAATCATTTATATAACAATTACATAGTTACTGTAGGTGCTGTGACAATTTTCACTTAATGGGATAGTTCTTCACAAAATTAAATCAGTTGTTTTTACCCTCACATTTTCCAACACGTTTGAATTTTTATAAATAAAATGTAGTCACTACATTTGATGAAGTCATAAATTATTAGAATAATAATAATTAGACTTTTAATAGTTTTATATGTCCAAGTTTTACAAGTCTAACATATAGTAAATGCATATGTCCATTCACTTTTATTTTAATCAAGATTCAAATTTATATGAAGTCTAAAAATTTTAAATGATTACATTTACAAAAAAGATTAAGAGAAAATGTTTATTTTAGATGCTGTGACCATTTATCTTAAAGGGATAGCTCATCCTAAAATAAAAAAATCATGATTGTGTTTTTCAGTATTTATGTAGTCACTACATTTATATAAAGTCATTAAAATAGAAGTTCTAGATGGAGACTAGCATGTCAGACCTGTCAACCACTTAAAGTAATTATGTAAATGTTTTGTTGTTGTTTGCATAGTTGTTGACCCCTTTTGCATTCTTGATTTACCCTCTGACAGGTGTTGTCATGACAGCAAGACTGGAATGTTCAGGCCCGTGTGTCGCTGGTCGATCCATGAGGCTCTGTGTGCTGGTCCTGTGCTTGCTGCCTCACTTTGGCTGGGCAGTCAGTTACAAGCAAGGTGATCCGGTGATCCTGTACGTTAACAAAGTTGGTCCGTATCACAACCCCCAGGAAACCTATCACTATTACACCCTGCCAGTCTGTAGACCTAAAGAGGTGAGTGTGCACTGAACTATTCAGTGTTATCTGGATCTTTTAGTGTGCTTGCTTTATTACCTTATGATGCTATACAAGTTGTTATGATTAACTATTAGATGACGTGTTTGCAGGTCCATCATAAAGCCTTGAGTCTGGGAGAGGTGTTGGATGGAGACCGCATGGCTGAATCTCTTTACAACATCCACTTCAAGGAAAACACTGAGAGACAGACGCTATGCAAGCTCAGTCTCTCTGAGAAAGAGGTAGCTTTGCAAAAATTTGCAAAATGCGACCTTGTTTCATCAAAGATGTTTGGGATTTGATTTTGCTCGTGTGTACATTATAGTCGGTTTATTTGTGCGGTTGAAATGGGAAATTATGAGCAAAATGAACTGTTTGCATTAATGGCAGGGATTCTCCATCCTGCTCCAGCTCTAACCAAACATGGTTGAACCAGCTAGTCAAGGTTTTCAGGTTCATTTGAGAATGATAGTAAAGGGTGTGTTAAAGGGTTGGATCTAAACTCTGTAGGAAGCCAGATCTCCTCAGGCAGGATTTAGCACATTTTCATGTCATGAAAGAGGAAATGGCAGAGACTTAGGGGAATGGAATTCTTTCAGATGTCTCATATTTTATACATTTTTGAAACTACAGGTGGATCAGTTGCGAGAGGCAATCGAGGAGCTGTATTACTTCGAGTTTGTCCTAGATGACATTCCCATCTGGGGTTTCGTGGGATACATGGAAGAGAGTGGATTCCTGCCTCACAGCCACAAGGTCTTGTTCTGTGTTTCTGTCAGTCACACAAAAAGTGCTTAGAATATTAGGCAGCACAGCTGTTTTCAACATTGATAATAATAAATGTTTCTCGAGCAGCAAATCAGCATATAAGCATGATTTCTGAAGGATCATGTGACACGGAACGCTGGAGTAATGGCTGCTGAAAATTCGGGAATAAACATTTCATGTAAAAATATATTAAAATAGAAAGCAGTTATTTTAAATTGTAATAATATTTCACAATATTACTGTTTTACTGTATTTTTTTAATCAAATAAATCTTGGTGAGCATAAGAGATTTTTTCAAAAGCAGTAAAAAAATTTACAGGTCCCAAACTTTTGAATAGTAGTGTATATTAGAGCTTATAAAATATTAAATGTGTACATTAAGTGTCCGAGATCTTTTTGGGGCTGCTGTGCGCTGTTTTGATATTTGCAAATTTATAGAATAAAGCATCATGATTCTCTTCATCCCAGTGTTATTTTAGTATCAAATCAGATATTATTATAGGTTTGTTAGGTTTATTGAATTAATTAATAAAAAAGTGTATGTGTGTGTGTATAAAATATTATAAATATATACATAATGTTTGTTAAAGTTTTAGTATTTTGTGTTTTGTAAGTTTTATTAGGTTTTATTTATTTTATAAATATGTCTACATAGCTAAATTGGGATACTAAAAGTTTTTTTTTAAATATTTTATTTTAAGTAACAAAAAAATGGTTTTTATGGTTTTAGTTAACTATAATAACCCTGCTTCGTTCACTATTTTTGTACAACAGGTTGGGTTGTGGACACACTTGGACTTCAATATAGAGTACAACGGCGACTCTGTGATCTTTGCCAATGTGTCCGTGAAGGACGTGAAGCCGGAGCCATTGGAGGAAGGCGGGGGAGGGGCAGGCCATGGTGTCAGCAGCGGTGGTCTGACGGTCACTCACACCTACAGCGTGCGCTGGTTTGAGAGTACTTTGCCCCATTCACGCAGGGCGGAGCGCCTTAGAGACTATTCCTTCTTTCCTAAGACTCTGGAGATCCACTGGCTGTCCATCATCAACTCACTAGTGCTGGTGGTGCTGCTGCTGGGCTTCGTCATCATCATCCTCATGAGGGTGCTGAAGAATGACTTCGCCAGGTGAGGGTGTATCTGACGTCACATTTTTGATTTCCAAACAGGTCGCTTGAACACATGGGTGTTTACAAGTTGTTATTCTGCTTGGCAGCCATAAACAGCCTGTTAAGGCTGTACACACCAAATGTGAAAACTATAACGATAACTATAAATTGTAATTGTACGAGAATAGGGATGTCCACATCACAGCTGTAAAGATAACGGCATAGAGGAACGATAAAATAGGAATCAATTTTCAGAACCGTTTTGTCCAGCTGATGAACAATAAAATCATTGACAGATAAAAAGGATCCACCGGACTTGAGCATCAAAACGTTTGTGTGGGTGCTAATATAATTATTGTTATTGGCGGGAATGTTTAACTAACTCTTTTGGCAAAATAATTATTTATTCCGATTTATTAATATTAATGAATGTAACTAATTATTGAACATTGGTATCTTTTATCATATTGCTGTCGGTGTCATTTTATAAAAGTTTCAGTTAAGAATTTGTTAAAGGTGGAATTGATGGCTGATCATGTATTCTATTTGTTTACATTGTGAATACAAGTCGTGCTTAATTGAACTAATTTATATTGAGTCACTTCTTACTTAAATGTTACATGTATATTCTCTCTTTGGCACTCAACGGAGGCGGTCGCATTTTTTCTCGCTCCCCGTCCTTGCCCTTTTTTCCCTCCCTGCCTGCTCTCTTGTATCGTCTTGTGTAATACTTGAGAGACTCTCTCTGCATTGCTCTCCAAAACTGGAAAAAATTATGGATTTGATCAACTGGTCTCTCAACGCAATTGACACCATCTTCTCGACGAGAAGCTCGGGTTCTGGGGAACCTAACTGCCCTGACGGAACGTTCACCGCTGGCTACACGATGGACGCGTGGGACAGGTGGCGTGTTGTGTGTTTAGCGGCTCTTTCCGTGGAGGACATTGAAGATATCTACCTATTCGGAACCATGATAACAGGTCTTCTGCTGATGGGATTAGGCTTTGCCCTGGGTTATCGAAGAATTCAGAAAACGGGAACAGCTGTTCAAAGCCTCACAAGGCTGCCCGTCATGATTGAAGCAGTGGGAAGAGCGGTCAGCATTGAGACTGAGACTATTAACCGCAATATGGATTCTATCATGGAGAAGCTCACGGCTTTGCAAAGGAAAATTGACGGAGACCAGAACGGACAAAAAGAGTAGCCGTGGAATTGGAATGCGGTTACTCGCCCTAAGTCTAAACAATCACAATCTTATCTTTTCCGGCTCCCCTCTACCAGCACTGGCCTTGGCCAAGGCCGCTGTTGGAAAATCAACCCTGAGAAGAGCACTGCAGTGAGACGCTCTGCGTTCCTCCCCCATTCTTCAGACACCTGCTGAATACACATACACACACATACACACATACTGATTACAAACTATTACACATACACACACACACATATGCATTCACTTCCCCAATCCCGATCCCACGCCTCCGTCGCTTTGAACCGCCAGCCTGACAAGCGGGTCTGTGACTAGCGCTGCTGGGTTAGCTGCTGGACCGGATGGCTGTTTGCCAGAGCTGGATTACCCTCCCCTGTTGCAAAGTCGTGTGTCTATGGTGTATTATGTGCTTTTTGCTGAGGTGTTTTTCCTGTTCTCACACTGTACTCCCCAAGGAGAATAGTCTGGGAGTTATTTTTTCCTCCTCTCTCTCCTCTTGTTTTGCTGTATTTTTCTTCAAAAAATCCCTGCATTTCACTGCTGATTGTACTCTGTATGATTGTGTATGTGACAAATAAACCTACCTTGACCTTGACCCTATATTACACATTCTATTAGCAGCACATTAGATACACCAGGGAGCTTCCGTTGAAGTGTTTCTATTCTTCCCTCAGCAACATGTGCACACAAACAAGTTTCCAGGAGATCTAATGAGGTTGAGTGAAGTCTTTAGTTGAATGAAATGTGCTGAGCTGAATTACATTCATTACATTGAGTACATTCTCAAGCAGTTTTTCTAGAACATCACCGTTCAAAAGTTGTTGTTTTTTATTGTTTTTGAAAGAAGTCTCTTATGCTCACAAAGGCTGCATTTATTTGATTAAAAATACAGTGAACGGTAATTTAGTGAAATATTGTTATTATTTTAAATAACTTTACTATTTGAAGATGTTTACAGTGTAATTTCTATCTGTGATGGGAAAGCTTAATTTTTAGCAGCCATTATTCTAGTCACCAGTGTCATATGATTTTTGGAAATCATTCTAATATGCTGATTTGGTGGTCAAGAAGCATTTCTTTGACTTCTTATTTATATTGTTATATTATTATCATCATAAGTATTAATTTCTTTTTTTAAATCTTACCTACCCCAAACTTTTGAATGGTTGTGTAACTGTTGCCTTTAATTGTTGCTTTGTTAATTTTTTTAATTTATTATCATAGTAAGTCATTGTCATAGTATTTTTTACAATAAATTATTATCCATATAGGAGAAGAGGAGGGATCAGCACCCATTACCCAGAAATGATTAATGAACAACGGTCTGATCAAACACTGTCGCTGTATGTGTGTACAGGTATAATGTGGAGGAAGATGGCGGCTGTGACGATCTGGATCAGGGGGATAACGGATGGAAAATCATCCACACAGATGTCTTTCGCTTCCCACCGTATAAGAGCCTCCTGTGTGCTGTACTAGGGGTCGGAGCGCAGTTTCTGACTCTGGCCACAGGTATGACATACTACATTACATTATAGAAATATTAAAAATCAACACAAATTTTCACATGGGCAAACTATTTGAAGATTTGGGTTATTTTAATATTTCAGAATTGCATCTCCATTTTAAAACTTTACTAATAAAACTGCTCAACTCTTAAATAATATAATATAATACTACATGATGATTGTACTGTTAATCATATTATTAATGAATTTGTGATAATTTTAAATAATTTTACTATTGATCATATTAAAGTGGTCATGAACTGAGAAATCAAAATTCCCTTGAACTTTTGACATATACGAGGTCATTGTACTATTAAAAACATCCTGTAAGTTTTAGAAGTCAAAACTCTCTCATTAGTCGTTAGTTGATATGTACCGAGTATTTTTGCATTTATTCATCAGCGTCTATCTGTGAAGGATGTAGGCTGTCAAACTTACACAACTGTTAGCCAATCATAGCGTTTACTTCCGAGTCTACAATCTGCCACACCTATTCAAACGAAGCGGTCAGAAAAGGGGACCAAAACAGGACACAAAATAGCCTATTACTTCTAAATGATGTGTTGTTGATGTAAAAATCTTGATAACCTTATAAGTGGACCTCAGAGAACCGTACAAAATAATAAAAAAAGGAAGTTCATGACCCCTTTAATAAAAAAAAATATATTTTATGTTGTTTTCTCTGTCACTACTTTTCTGTTCTTTGTGATCCTAGACCACAAAACCAGTCATAAGGGTCAATTTTTTTAAATTAAATTTCTACATAATCTGAAATCTGATTAAATAAGATTTGCATTGATGTTTGGTTTGTTAGGATAGGACAAGATTTGGCCGAGATACAACTATTTGAAAATCTGCAATCAGAGGGTGCAAAAAAAGATGTCCAAGTGAAGTCCTTAGCAACGCATATTACTAATCAAAAATTAAGTTTTGATATATTTACTGTAGGAATTTTACAAAATATCTTCATGGAACATGAGCTTTACTTATCCTAATGATTTTTGGCATAAAAGAAAAATCTATAATTTTGACTCATACAATGTATTGTTGGCTATTGCTACAAATATACCCCAGCGACTTAAGACTGGATTTGTGGTCCAGGGTCAAATTTGTTTAGATGATTTTGTCTAAAACATATGTAGCAATGAAATGCTTAAATATTTGAACTGAGAGAGGGAACCAGTTGAGAATTGGGATGAAGATGAGAAGAGAGTTGCAGATAGGAAGAACATGACCTTCAGGTAACACACTGATTTCTGGATCCTCTTTCCGGGTTTCTTTAGGAATCATTGTCATGGCACTGCTGGGGATGTTTAATGTCCATCGTCATGGTGCCATAAACTCGGCAGCGATTGTATTGTACGCTCTGACCAGCTGTGTGTCAGGTTACTGTTCCTGCAGCTTCTACACACAGATTCAGGGCCAGCGCTGGGTCTGGAATATTATCCTCACCTCTGCGCTCTTCTCTGGTGAGACGCAACAGCCTTCTGCAGCTGTTCATATAGATAGAATGGGGTACTGTTTCTCACAATGCAATGTGCTCAATATGATTTTTTTTATTTCTGGTGTGTTTTAATTTGAAAGGTTAATCTCTTACCTGACTCATTGTACATACTGTACAGCATGCTAGTATTTTATTCCAAATATAGCCTGTCATAATTACAATGCTTTCATAAGCAGAAGTGACTGGCATTTCGCCCACTCACTGCTGCTCTCTTTGTCTTTCTCGGTTCTATCTCTCTCTCTCTGATGCGTTTAGCCCCTCTCTTTTTCACCTGGAGTGTGGTGAACTCTGTTCACTGGTGGAGTGGATCGACTCAGGCCCTGCCTGCCACCACCGTGCTTCTGCTGCTTGGTGCCTGGGTGCTGGTGGGGTTCCCTCTCACCGTTATTGGTGGAATTGTTGGAAAAAACAGAGCAGGCAACTTCCAGGCCCCGTGTCGCACACGTAACATACCTCGCCAAATCCCCCAGCAGCCCTGGTACAAACACACGGCCGTGCACATGGCCATCGGAGGCTTCCTGCCTTTCAGGTAAGAGCTGTGAATCTCTGCAGAAGGTTTCCAGACAATGGAATCTTTTCTTTAATAAATCAGTCCAAAAAGATCAGCCAAATAAATCTCTCTTAAAGTGTGTGTGTGCGTGCGTGTGTGCGTGTGCGTGCGTGCGTGCGTGTGTGTGTGTGTGTGAGAAAACACTATATACTGTATTACATTATGTAAAAAAAAAAAAAATACTTTATATATATATATATATATATATATATAATAGTTTTTATGTATAATAGAATTCATTATATAAGAACTGTTTGAAAAATTATATTGTTTTCTTACATAAGATATATATTTTTACATTTATATATTATATATATATATATATATATATATATATATTATTATATATATATATATATATTTATATTATATTTATTTGTGGTGTCAAACGATTAATCGAATCCAAAATAAAAAAAAATGTTAACATAATATATGTGTGTGTGTTGTGTATATTTATTATGTGTATATATAAATACACACACATGCATGTATATATTTAAGAAAAATTAAATGTATTTATATAATATAAATTATATAAGTATAAATGTATACATGTAAATATTTTTAAATATATTCTCTATGTGCGTGTATTTATATATACATAATAAATATACACAGTGTACACACATATATTATGTAAACAAAAACTTTTATTTTGGATGCAATTAATCACGATTAATCGTTTGACAGCGCTAAAATATATATATATATATATATATATATATAGAATATTCATATATAATACATTTTTAACAAACATTTTTTTAAAACATATTATGTATTATATATTAAATATTAAGTTAATATTAATATAATTAATCTCATATAATAATATTAATTATATATTACACGTTTTTTAAAACATACAAGTAAATATATAAAAATATATGATATTTTAAAAGTTTTTCATATATAATTATATATTTAATATAAATAATAAATATTTCAACATATTACATGAGAGAACATTTTTAACAAATTATGTAAGAGACTTAAAATAATATAATATGTTGAAAAATGTGTAAGTGTGTGTATTATATTATATTAATCCCACACAGCGTGCCTCTGTTGTATGCTGTTATATATAATCTATTGTTTAAAAATATTTTTATTATAGAAATAGTCAAAACAAAATTTATTCAGACACCTTCACCATTTTTCACATTATCACAGATTATTCGCTATAATTTAGAAAATGGTAATAAAATATGACAAGAACTCAGTTAAACTGTGTCAGAACAAATTTATCTTGATAATGTCAGATAACTTTGATTGAAAGTTATGTAATGGATTACAATGAAACAAAAAATATTCAGCTATTAAATTTAAGTACACAATTAGATGATACCAATTTAGGTCAACAAATTACCAAGCAATGCTTAATTTTGTTCAGTCTGTGGTGTAAATGTTTGCATTACCAATTAAAGAAAAAACACTTAAGCAAAATATGGTCAGGTCAAAGTGTCTGAATAATTTTTGGTCCCAAATTATTATCAATTTTACTGGTAGTCCACTGTATGAAGTATTTGGGGTATAATATGTCACAATTTAATATGTTAGTTTGCTATCCTCACTTACATAAATGAACTATAGTGTCCTGCACCCACTAGTAACAAATATCAAAAATTATATTTGGTGTCTGAATGATTTTTGGTTTGATTAAATATAAATAAATATAAAAAAATTAATTTAAGAAAAGTTTTTATTTTTTAGATTATATTACTCACTCTTCCTTTCACATCTGTTTTTTCCGCTTGACTTTGCAGTGCCATCTCCGTAGAACTGTACTACATCTTTGCCACCGCGTGGGGTCGTGAACACTACACACTCTACGGCATTCTGTTGTGCGTCTTTGCCATCCTGCTCTCGGTGGGCGCCTGCATCTCTGTGGCCCTCACCTACTTCCTGCTCTCAGGCGAGGACTACCGCTGGTGGTGGAGAAGTGTTCTTAGCACCGGCTCCACTGGCATCTTTATATTTGTTTACTCACTCTTCTACTACCACAATCGCTCCAACATGAGCGGCCTTGTACAGAGCGTTGAATTCTTCGGATATTCCTTGCTCACTGCGTTTGTTTTCTCGCTCATGCTGGGAACGGTCTCCTTCTGGGCTTCTCTGGCTTTTATTCGTTACATCTACCGTAGCCTTAAGATGGACTGAGTTTGTTTCCTCACATGGGGAAGAGACTCATGGACCAGGTCCTCATGGAGCCCTGCATGAGCAGGTTTTGTGTTGCTGAAGTATATTAAACTATCAAAACTGTTGATGCCAATCTTAAAAGGAATAGGGAACAGACAATGTGACTGACTAAAGACTAATTTAATTATTTTGCTCACCAACACCCTGATACTTAATTCACATAGATATATATATAGTTGCTAGATTATATGCACATCAAATACAGACGTATTTGAGAGTAATTTTGGATCGTTTGTGCTGAATGGAATGACTTTTCATACTTCAAATGTTGCTTACCAAGTATCCAAGACTTGAAAGTTCCGTTTTGGATTTTGTTTATGTAGTGAATATGACTAAAATGATTAAATGTCAGTTTCAAAACATAAGGGGAAAGAATCAGAGGCCTTCATACTTATGTTTCATAAGACCATTGAGGAGATGAAGCACTTATATGTACTTGTAAGTGGGTTTACTTGATGATTACAGGTGGATGTTGGTTATATGGAAGGATATTATAATCTTTGAGGTAAAGAGATGTGTCATTGTTTTTAGAGGGTGCAGTATACACATTTTGACCAAAAGAGTAGTTTTGGAGGAAAGGTTTAACATGAGCAAGCTGAAGAAATGAAGAATTGATTATAGAAGCAATACCATGCTCTAACGTCGCCATCAACTGTGATCTGTTGCAATGTAAATATACCGTTTTCAATAAAGTCACTTTTATTACGGTAAGAGAAATAAATGTGGGTAAAATGCAGCAACGGTGGTGTCTATTGAAAATGGATGTGTGAATTGATTTCAAGCTCACTCTCAGAAATGTCTTGCCCTTCTGACTTACGTTCTTACACACTATTGTTAAAAAGTTTCATGTTTTTGAAAGAAGTCTCTTTAACCAAGGCTCTATTTATTTGATCAAAAATACAGTAGAAAGTAACAAGCTGTACCCACTGTAATGTCAATATAACATTGAGCAATATAACCAATCACAGACATATCTGTTGATTTCTTGAACGCAATAGCCAATCAGGCATTTAAATTAGTATCCACTCAACACTCTGTACGCTCATGAAGTCTATGATTGTAACAGTGTAGTCACGATGTAAAGAAGAAATTCAGCATGCAGTGGACAACTTCATTGTCAGATCGCCATGAATTAAAGTGTGTCGGCTTTTTAGTCATTATGAAGGGAGCAGTCTTTGCAAGCTTTCTTGGCTATATATAATCAATAAAGAATTTCAATAAAAGTTTTGTTCTTTATGCTGCTACGAGGGCCAATGGCCACATACACATTGCAGTTTTGGGAGTGACATCCGCATATGAATGTGGGATTCACCCCCAAAATTGCAATCTATGGAACAAAAATATCCATGCGTTCCATTCAGAAGGCTCACCCCTATCCCTATGCCTTAATCCCTTCAAAAGTTTACCCACTGCACAGATTCTGACTCCAAATAATGTCATCGGCACAAGCTGACAGTGGCCATATCTGGGATATTTTGGCTTCACTTTTCTTTAGTGAAATGTGAAGATGTTTCACCATCTTCAGTCTGTGTCAAACTAGATGTCCATTAAGGCTAGAGCACCCTCACTAACTTCAAAAGCAACTTGTTTTGATTCTGGAACTGGGCCTGCAAATGCCATAGAACTCATTATATAACACAAATTAAACGTTTAGTTTTAAATTTGTGGTAAACCTCAATTATTTAACACAAAGAAAATAAAAACTGTTAGAAATAGCAGACTAATATATATATATATATATATATATATACAGGTGCTGGTCATATAATTAGAATATCATCAAAAAGTTGATTTATTTCACTAATTCCATTCAAAAAGTGAAACTTGTATAATGTATACATTCATTCCACACAGACTGATATTTTTCAAGTGTTTATTTCTTTTAATTTTGATGATTATAAGTGACAACTAATGAAAACCCCAAATTCAGTATCTCAGAAAATTTGAATATTGTGAAAAGGTTCAATATTTAAGACACCTGATGCCACACTCTAATCAGCTAATTAACTCAAAACACCTGCAAAGGTCTTTAAATGGTCTCTCAGTCTAGTTCTGTAGGCTACACAATCATGGGGAAGACTGCTGAATTGACAGTTGTCCAAAAGACGACCATTGACACCTTGCACAAGGAGGGCAAGACACAAAAGGTCATTGCAAAAGAGGCTGGCTGTTCACAGAGCTCTGTGTCCAAGCACATTAATAGAGAGGCGAAGGGAAGGAAAAGATGTGGTAGAAAAAAAGTGTACAAGCAATAGGGATAACCGCACCCTGGAGATGATTGTGAAACAAAACCCATTCAAAAATGTGGGGGAGATTCACAAAGAGTGGACTGCAGCTGGAGTCAGTGCTTCAAGAACCACTACGCACAGACGTATGCAAGACATGGGTTTCAGGGTCCATGTCAAGCCACTCTTGAACAACAGACAACGTCAGAAGCATCTCGCCTGGGCTAAAGACAAAAAGGACTGGACTGCTGCTGAGTGGTCCAAAGTTCCGTTCTCTGATGAAAGTAAATTTTGCATTTCCTTTGGAAATCAGGGTCCCAGAGTCTGGAGGAAGAGAGGAGAGGCACAGAATCCACGTTGCTTGAGGTCCAGTGTAAAGTTTCCACAGTCAGTGATGGTTCGGGGTGCCATGTCATCTGCTGGTGTTGGTCCACTGTGTTTTCTGAGGTCCAAGGTCAACACAGCCGTATACCAGGAAGTTTTAGAGCACATCATGCTTCCTGCTGCTGACCAACTTTATGGAGATGCAGATTTCATTTTCCAACAGGACTTGGCACCTGCACACAGTGCCAAAGCTACCAGTACCTGATTTAAGGACCATGGTAACCCTGTTCTTAATTGGCCAGCAAACTCGCCTGACCTTAACCCCATAGAAAATCTATGGGGTATTGTGAAGAGGAAGATGCGATATGCCAGACCCAACAATGCAGAAGAGCTGAAGGCCACTATCAGAGCAACCTGGGCTCTCATAACACCTGAGCAGTGCCACAGACTGATCGACTCCATGCCACGCCGCATTGCTGCAGTAATTCAGGCAAAAGGAGCCCCAACTAAGTATTGAGTGCTGTACATGCTCATACTTTTCATGTTCATTCTTTTCAGTTGGCCAAGATTTCTAAAAATCCTTTCTTTGGATTGGTCTTAAGTAATATTCTAATTTTCTGAGATACTGAATTTGGGGTTTTCATTAGTTGTCAGTTATAATCATCAAAATTAATAGAAATAAACACTTGAAATATATCAGTCTGTGTGGAATGAATGTATACATTATACAAGTTTCACTTTTTGAATGGAATTAGTGAAATAAATCAACTTTTTGATGATATTCTAATTATATGACCAGCACCTGTATGTGTGTGTGTGTATATATATATATATACAGTGCCCTCCACTAATATTGGCACCCTTGATAAATATGAGCAAAGGCAGCTGTGGAAATAAATCGGCATTGTTTATCCTTTTGATCTTTCCCTCAAAAATTTTTCAAAATTCTAACCTATCATTGAAGTAAAACAATTGAAAGTGGGGAGAAAATCTCATTAAGAAATAAATGTTTTTCTCCAATGGATGTTGGCCACAATTATCGGCACCCCTAGAAATTCTTGTGAGTAAAATATCTCTGAAGTATATTCCATTCATATTTAAATGTTTTAGCACACCAGGGTGACTAGGAGCATGATATTGTCCAGCCATGACTTTCTGTTCCACAGGATTATAAATATGAGGAACACAAAGATCAAATTCCCTTAATCATCCATCACAATGAGAAAAACCAAAGAATATATTTCTGATGTGCAGCAAAAGATAATTGAGCTTCACAAATTAGTGAAGTGGCTTTAAGAAAAGAGCTAGAGCAGTGAAAAATCCCATTTTCACCATCAGGGCAATAATTAAGAATTTCCAATCAACAGAAAATGTTACGAAACTGCCTGAAAGAGGACGTGTGTCTATATCGTCCTAATGCACGGTGAGGAGGAGAGTTTGAGTGGCTAAAGACTCTCCAAGGATCACAGCTGGAGAATTGCAGAATATAGTTGAGTATCGGGGTCAGAAAACATTAGAAAAAAATTGTCAAACAGTCCCTACATCACCACATGATGTTTGGCAGGGTTTCAAGAAAAATTCTCCTAGCTCATCCAAAAACAATCTCCAGCATATTCAATTATCAGACATGACTGGAACTTCAAATGTGACTGGCTTCTATGGTCAGATGAAACTAAAAAACGAGCTTTTTAGCAGCAAACACTCAAGATGGGTTTGGTGCACACAGGGATAAAAAAGTACCCCATGTGTACAATGAAATATACTGCTGTATTTTTTATGTTGTGGGCCTATTTTTCTACTGGAGGTCCTGAACATCTTGTTTAGACACATGGCATCATGGATTCTATTAAATACCAACATATAAAAAATCAATAAGTGACTGACCCTGTAGAAATCTTATAATGGGCCATGTTTGGATCTTCCAACCGGACAATAATCCAAACACAAACCTCAAAAACAACACAAAAATGGGTCACTGAGCACAAAACCAAGCTTCTGCTGGCCATTCCCGTCCTCTGACCTGAACCCTGTAGAAAATGAGTGAGGTGAACTGAAGAGGAGAAGCACCAACATGGAGCTGTGAATCTGAAGGATCTGGAGAGATTCTGTATGAAGGAATGGTCTCTGATCTCTTATCAGGTGTTCTCCAAACTCTTCAGGCATTATAGGAGAAAACTCAGAGCTGTTACCCTGGGAAAAGGACATTGGAATAATTGGGTGCCAATAATTGTGGCCAACATGAACCAGAGAAAGTATTTCTTACACAATGAGATTTCCCCCCATTTTCAATTGTTTTACTTCAATGATAGGTTGGAATTTTGTGAATTTTTGGAATGAAAGATAAAAAGGATAAACAATGCAGATTTATTTTCACAGCCACCTTTGCTCATATTTATCAAGGGTGCCAATATTAGTGGAGGGCACTGTATATATATATATATATTAGTGGTTTATGTGACATTCACCTCAGGGAAGAGTGTGCAAGTGGCAAACATTAAAAAGCATGTTTGAAGACAAGTAAAAGCAAAAAACAGCTTGAAGACAAGTACATACTGATAAAAATAAAAAAAATTACAAAAAAAGACTTAAGTTGAACTTCAGATAAAATTTATTGCTCAACTGGGTCAAAACGAAATTTTTGGGTGGCACAAGCCTAAATGAGTGGAAATTACAATGCATCGTTCGATTACTATAGACCAGGTACAGTAAGCAAGAATTTTCTATAAGAAAACAGACAAATGTAGCACAGATCACATACACAGAACAAAACTGTGCAGTACAGACAACCTTCTCCCATACACCGATCTTGAGCAGTGCCTTGCATATACACATTCATGTAACTAAATCAGCTTGTCCTGACTAAATCCAAAAAAAGTAAACCAGCACCTCGAAGAGCAAAGGATCACGATATTAAATACTCTGAAAGGTACAATGAAGTTATAAAAATAGATCTTGGTATAAAACATGCTGAGTTTTAAAAAAAGGCAAACTTTACAAAAACCAAAAATCTTGAGACCCGTCTCATTTGACCCCAACTGGCAACCTATGACATCACTGCCTAAAAATTATCCGACAGTTTGTTGCAAAAAATATAATAAAAATATTTACAAATGCAGTGAACGCCCAAGGCTGCGGGGCTGAACGAGAGTATACACAAGCAGCCGGACTCACAGCAAAGTCATTCCTTTCATTGTCCACTGGGCGGCACTAGGCATGGATGCCATTTAGGGCTGCCTTCTTTGTTGGCCGCATTGCTGCCATCACAGGCTTGCATGTAGCTAGCAGGGCTGGGGAACTCGTAGTGCGTCACAGCTGGGGGCACAGGCCAGTTTCCCGGGGGTCTTGTGGTGGCCTGGTTAGGAGACCGTGGCTGTGGGTAGCTGGGGTAGAAGGGCGTTTGTGGAGGACTCCTCTTGAACACAGGCTCTCTCACCTGAGGGTTACTGTAGGGGTCTTGGGTTGCTCGAGGGGTTTCAGTCTGAAACTGAGAGATGGGGTGTTAGAATTTATTTTTTATTATTATTATTGAACGCGCACACTCACCACAACCAAACATTGGTCATTTGTATCATCGTGCCTTTAAGACATTAACCAAACTACTGAAATGTCTCCTTTGTAGATGATAACTTACTCTATGTCCACATTGTTCAGTTCTGCTACCATCAAAACAGAACAAACAACAACATGGACATTTTAAACAGGTATGACTTGCTACAAAAATACTTAAGAAAAAAACGTTTGATCCAGTGTTGTTTTGGATCCATCTGACTTTACTTGGATGGATGTAACATGCACGGTCACAACTTAGTTCATTACTGATCTCGCAAAACTTTAAAACAACGCCAAAGTTACATTTAAATTTTAATCACTACTTCTAACAACTACCGTTCTCACACACACACATATATACATATAATATATATATATATATATATATATATAAAAAGAAGCTTAGATTTCAAGCTTAAAATATTACTAATTTTAAATAGCATTTCTATTTTTAATTTTAAACAATAGTATTAATATTCAAAGTCTAAATTATGAATAATTTATCCCAGTGATGGCATATCTGAATTTAGCAGTCTTCAGTGTCCCATGACACTTTACAAATCATTTTAATATGCTGCTTTGGTGCTCAAACATCACAATGTAGAAAAATATGCACAAATTCTTTATTTTTTATTCATTAACAATGAATAAACATAGAAGCTCAAAATGCAAGCTTCCAGGTTCACCATATTTAATGCACTCTTTGTATGCATTGTAGTCATGACTTGTGAAAAGCCCAAATTAATTCTGAAATTTGTATTTATCCAAACTATGATACATGCTGTCGCTTTTCAGAATAAGTAGCTGCATTTTTGTACTGCAATCTCATGACAAACTATCATCACACCCTTAATAAAAACATCCTTCTAAAAATCATGTTTTGTGTTCCACAAAACAAATTAAATCATACAGATTTGGAATGACGTGGTTTGACATGAAACTAGACTCACCTGAGAGTGAGGAGCTGGTGTGCTGGGTACGGCATTGACGACATACCTCTCCGTCATCCAACTACTGTCTCTTTGATGCCTCTTGAGTTTCATCCTACGGTTTTGAAACCACGTTTTCACCTTCGAAAAGAAATGAGTTGATCATTATAACAATAATCTACTAAAACTTCAACCATTTCAACATTCGCTTTATAATCTCAAACCTGTTTGTATGTTAGACCCGTGGCTCCAGCAAGCGTCTTCATCTCTGCAGGCGTGAGGTATCTCTGGATATTGAACCGGTGGATCAGAGCATTCATCTGCTCCTCAGAAAAGGCAGCCCGGGTCTTGCGGGTCTGGGTTGGAGGTCGGGCTGGAGATGTGGTCAATGCAGGCAGCGGAGGCAAGGCTTCCACCCCCAGATTCAGACTCACTAGCTCCTCTTTTGCTGCAGAGATGGAGTTTGAGATCTGCTCTCCACCGTCAGGACTGCCATTGTCCGTCTCATAGTCCCGATCTCCCCAGGACTGAAGATTGAGGTTGGTCAGAGTGGCCCCCTCACGACTGCTGCCCGAGCTCCAGGAATCTACTCAAATGGAAAGAAAAAAAAAAAAAGAATTTAAATTAAAAAACAAAAACAACATGGTAGACCAATACATTTGGAACAAAACTTGATGAAACATTAAAATGCATTTATAAAGTTGCTTGAGTTTCTTTTAAAAGAGATTATAAACCAGAACACCTCAGTGGCAGATTTATTGGCAATTTGGCATCCAAAAGATAAAGCTATTTATAAAAAAAAAAAGCTTAAAGTCAATTAGACTTACATAAAAAAAAAATATATAATAATTGTATATCTATTAAGTTTGGGTATATTGAGTTTTGCTGCACTGGCAACTAACTGAAATAATTTAAACTGGCATACTACAAATAATAATAAAAAAAAAAAAAAAAAGATAAACCCAATACAAAATTAAAGCTTAAACTAATTAAAATAAGATTCAAAATATTAAAAATCACATTAAATACCATAGATGCATATACATTAATAAAATGCCATTTTTCTTCATTCGTGATGAATAACATGCATTCATATTTTAACAAGTATTCTGCTAGTTAGAAATTACATTTATTGCTAAAAGTTATTTAAAAAAAAAAATAAATAAAATATTGAGACGGTATTTATTTGGGCTATCCATGAAGCACAGAGAGAGGGGGGAAAAAGAAAGAATTCTCACTCAGAAATCTCAAGTAAAACGTTGACTTAAATGTGAAATTTAGAGGTATAAACTCAGAAAAGGTATTGTTATAATACTATTAAACTGCTTAATTTAGTGAGGCTTTGGGGTGTCAGAGGAGGGTTACCTGGCGTATGGGCCTCTGAATCACTGGGTGTATCGCTGACGACCTGCTCTGCATCTTTCGGCTTCGGATCGGGCTCAGTCTTATTGTAGGAGAGGAAGAGCCGCCCGTTCTGCGCGTGGCTCGGATAGTGGCCGTAGGTGCTGGTGCTGCCGTTCTCCGGGCTCCAGGGCGGCGACTGCTGTGCGGTCTGCGCGGAGTAATAGGTCGCGGTGACCCCGCCGGAGTGAGTGTACGCGGCCTCGGCCCAGCTGAGATTCGGGGGTCCGTGCTCAGACACTTGCGGGTACACGATACCGTATGCATACGCATGATAAGATGGGTTGAAGTTATAACTTACTGGCATCTTCCAATCCGCCATTCCGTCGTCAGATGAACGCAGAGCAGAAAGCAAATGTGCAGAGTTGGACCAATTAATGGCCTACTTAACACCCGACTACCCTCGAAAACGGATGACTGTAACAGCTCTCCTCCTCATAGTACCGCGAACCCCTTGACATGACATCGCGCGGAGAAGCTGATTTATAAAGCCAGGTGAGCGGGAGTGGGTGGGGCGGAACTGCGACGAGATGCTCGGACCAATCAGGTGCAAGTTCTGAGAGGCGGCAGCCACACCCTCATTACACATTTACCTGGGCCACATTTATAGCTATTATATATTCATGTGGCGTTTTAGGTTTTACATTTTTAACTACTGTTTAGCCTACATATTAAGAAAATTAAGCTGAAAATAAAATAAAAAAGTTACTTTTTTTTTACATTACAACTTATTAAAAATGTATTATTGTAAAATTAAACTTTTGCTTTTATGTCTTAAACTTTTTCAAAGTTTATTTATTCCTGCTTTAACTAAAACAGATAACTATTATTTTTAAATATTTATCATTCAGTTAAATTAACATACTTTAGCACATTAAAACGGTAGGCGACATGAAAATGATTTTTTAAATAATTACTTGTGATTATATGTGCCCAACAAGTTATTTCATTTAACCCATGATTTTTTAATAATGATTTTGGTATTGTTTTAGCATTTTAAACCTATAGGCTACATTTTCGAACATAATTAGTGCAGGCTTCTTATCTCTCTAATTGTCTGTTTTAAATGTTCACCACAGTCTCTTTCAGGGGAATTGCAAGCTCTCAATCATTTCTTTAGATTAGCATGATTAATCCTACAAAAGCAAGACAAAGCCTCATGTGAACAAGTTTTAGAACCATATAAGTGTGATAATCGAAAGCTTTCGATTTGAACATGTTTGTGGAGTATGGAATGTATCACTGCTTACTGACAGGACTGTTTGAATGCCTTAAACAGGTTTGCCTTAAATTACCACATGAATAGGTGTGTTTGTAGTCCACCCTGCCTGCTGCATTAGAATGGAAATATTTCTGTATGAGGTGAAAATATGCGATAATCATGGAGTGATTGGACAGACCACAGATCTGTTTCTATGGGGTGAGGTGTGAATGAGTAGGGAGGTGGTGCAGCAATGCATTCAAGGTTCTTTATTATTCGTCACATACACAATCATACAGGGTATAATCAGTAGTGAAATGTAGGTCAGGACAGGTCCGCTCAATGGACAGTGCAATGGACTTGTTTACCAATTCACCAAGATAGACCAAATAAGCAGCTTTATAAAATTTAAAGTACAAACTTTTACAATTATGGCATTTTACTTAACATTTAATGACATTTATGTATGTATATCTATCTATCTATCTATCGTGGCTTTAATTTTTTACAAATTATTGGCTCATTTCATGCACAAGCAAGTCAACTTGCCTTATTTTTAATTGTTTAACGCAGACAGAAGCATAGTCGTTCGGCTTGTTTTTCTGTTGTACATTTTTGATTTGCAATAATGGTTATAGATGTTTGTCATCTGACTGCAGAGCATCTCTTTTTAATGGAGATTCAAATGCAAATAGCCCATTAGCACTTCATCTTCTCTAGCAAGCATCTGCCTCTACATTACCCACTTCAAAACAAACAGAAACAAAATACAACTTTAACGACTTTACTCCTTGAACGACACACAAACAGTTTCATATGAATTATCTTTTTTTTCATAGGCTTGTGCACAGTGAATTTCGACCTCCATAACTACAGCTGGCGCTGTTGTTATAGTAGCACTCATATCTTTTTTTTTATTGGGCTGCGGTCCCTTTAACATCCAGCTCAGCTCACGCGGCGTTTTCTCCTTCTATCCCGCGTGGTAACTTTAGGAAGTCCGTACATAAGCGCTCGTGCATATGAAGAATATTTCCTAATGACAGTTTATATATGTTAGACCGATATGAGTTTCATCTGATCCAAATCTGGTCTAAATACTGTCAGCTTCTCAGTTGCTTGTCATCAGCTTTGGTCTTCTGGCCGGTGTAGTTATTTGATCATTTTGAATATTTTTTTTTTAACGGTGAAAATAATGTCAGAAGAGCTCGAGCGCATCCTGGCGCGGCTGACCGAGCCGGACAACGCTGTTATTCAGCAGGTAGATACTTATATAAAACTGTCATCCTGATATATTTGATGCATTTAATATTGATTATGTGAGTAAGAGGACATTTTCAGCCATTCACTGTAAAGAAAAGTGTAATTAATACGTGGCGTTTAATGTTCTAGCTAGCATTAGCATTATTTGTGGAGCTTTTGGGTTGAGTAAGTTATTTGTTTTATTGTTTCTTCATAAAATCATACTTTCTAACTTACGCCCATGAATGTAATGTCTCTTATCAGGCCACAGCTGAGCTGAAACAGGCATTTAAAGATCCAGCTATCATCCCTGCTTTATGTGCGGTTATGACTGGATCCCAGAACCCACAGGTAACGTTACTGTCATTCATTTCAGCCTTTATGTTAGTTCCCATAGTCCTATATATTAAAGTCTATAATTCTTGCTTCAGGTCCGTCAGTCGGCTGCAGTGATGCTCAGGATGAGAGTCAGAAAACACTGGAAGAAAATCAGTCCAGACCACAGAGAAAGGTTTGGGACTTTTTACTAAAATAAAACATAATTTCATCTACTTTTCTGCTGTACATTCTCTAATTTGTGACCAATTGTTTTCATCCCGCTCCCTCAGTCTGAAGGCAGTGGTGCTGCAGGCTTTACAGAATGAAACTGAGTGAGTCTGACTGTGCATGTGGTACAGTAATAACAAACAATGCTACTGAATGATGACTATATTTGCATTTGCAATGTGCTCCCAGTGTAGAACACTGTGTTCTTTAGAGCTACAGTAACTGTGGGAATACCAGAGATTACTAAGTAACCGTGGTGGGGTATGCATTTTGCTTCAGGTTTTAAATATTTTTCTTTTATTTCTATTTCTTAGACACACAGTTCGCCACTCTCTCTCTCAGCTGAGCGCCGTCCTGGTGAAGCATGAGACCCCAGACCGCTGGCCTGCTCTTCTAGCCCTATTAAACCAGTCTACTAAAAGCAATAACCCACAGGATAGACAGGTAACCTTGGTTAACTTGTTACAGGAAATGTCTCAGCCACTACCATGGAATATGTATGGTATCAGATCATTACCATATTCATAAACCATGGTTTTTACAAGATACTTCTAAGAATACCATACTGCCATATCAAAAAATGTGGTACTTTTGTAAAATTTTGTTAGTGACCAAAAAGACTAATAATATTTATTAATAATTAATTTATTTCTAATTAAATTTATATTAGTTGTAAATTCATTACTATTTTAAAAATGATTACATTTCTAGTAAATATATTAATATATACAATTACATAAATTATAATAAATGTATCAATATAACATATTTTTATATGCATTAATCTATATATCTATTTATTATTATAAGAAAAAAAAATGAATCATTAGAACAAAATTATTAATAAAAAAATATGAATAAATTTAAAATTCTATAAACAAAATAAACAATTTTAGTAAGAAAAAGACCCTGTGATTTTTGAAGTGAATGAGCACATGATTGAGATGATTTGAACTTTTTTATTATTATTATTATTACACTCTGTTCTCACATATCTACTTTAAATTCTGCTCAGGTGGGTCTTTTATTGCTTAGCAAAGTGGTTGGATCAAACCCGGAGCCTTTTAAGCCCCACTACAAGCAATTTCTCCAGCTGTTTGGGACTGTTCTCCAAGACCTGAACAATCCCACGGCTCTCTACTACTGCATCCTCACTCTTACTGCCATCACGGCCTACACCGGCACAGAGGAGATGGTCTGTTATGCTTCTTTTGACTGCTGTAATTGGCCATTGGTAGATTTAGCGTTTAATTCCGCCACTAGCATGTTCAAAATGTTGTTTTTCCTCTCTTTCAGAACCTGATGCGATCTCTGATCCCCAAACTGCTCATGGCTCTTAAACACCTCATTCAGGCAGACCAGGTGAGGACACTTTGATTCAGGCTTGCTGTGTTCGTATGCTAATGCTCCAATCACTGTTTTCATTATGTTCCTCAATGATGTGCTAAACACTGTGAGAGTTGACCGCTTGATTGGTCTATTTGCTTGTATGAGTCTTTATGATTTAAGTGGCTCAATGGCTTTGACCATCTTTCAATCTTTCCTTTTTATCTCATAAGTTCTAGTGTCTGGTTTTTGTTCTTTTAAGGACCAAGCCAGCGAGGCGATGGAAGTTTTTGATGAGCTGATGGAAAGCGAGGTGTCCATTGTTGTCCCACACATTGCTGAGATTGTCCGTTTTTGCCTGGAGGTTTGTTTACACATCTTAATAGTGATTATATTGATTTGGAGTTATTGTGTAATAAAGTTTGTTGTTTCTTCTAGATCAGTGCGGATGTCTCCCTTAGTGATTCTCTGCGTGTAAAGTCTCTGTCATGTATCGCTGTTCTCATCAGACTTAAAAGCAAGGTAACTGTATTTCCTTGCCTTTGCTTGTCCTTCTAAATCACAAAACTGTATTAATTAAATTTGCGTGTTCATATGTAAAACATTTGTTTAGGTAAATTTGGTTTCACCTTTTGTTTTATCTGCTTTTATTTTTTTTGCAGTGCGTTTTTTTTTCATAACCCCCCGTGTGTCTGTAAGTTGTGTAAAATCAATGTAATTAGATCTACAATTCAACTTATTAATTGATTTTAATTGTAAATAAATTTTTATGACTACATTTAAAATGAATATAATACATGATATGTATTATAGTGTCATGTCAATATTACACTTTTATATGTGTTAATGCATATGGTTATTTATTACTTTTAAAATAAAATTATTACTCTATGAAGAGGTGCTTTTTGAAAAAGTACAAAAAAGTTTAAATCTCTAAAAATAAAAACTGCATGGTCATCGTACTGTATGTAAACATTTGTCAAAGTAAATTAATAGATTTAAAATTTCAGATTTAGTTTTATCTGTTTAATCTTTAATCTTATTTGTTTTTTTTTAATTTGTTTTTATTTTTCATTTTAACTTTAGCATATAAACCTGTCTGCCTTTTAAACTGCCTAAAATCAGATAATTTCAGATTAGATCTGGAGATTCAGGACTTTTTTTGGCCATTTTTGTCTGTGGGGGTCCATCAGAGACTATGTGATTACCATACACAAGATGATTTAAATTATTACTACTAATAAACACTTGTCTTTTTTTATCTTATAAAGGCTGTATTAAAGCATAAACTCCTACAGCCAATCCTGCAAGTAGTGTTTCCGATCTTGAGTGCAGCGCCCCCTCCTGGAGAAGAGGACCCAGAGGATGAGGAAAACGACACTGAGGGCGACAGTGAGAATCCAAAGCACTTTGCTGTTCAGGTTGGTCCCTTCACCCGCTTTACTGCTTTTACTCATTCTCCTTGTACCCATCTCACCCTCTCTCAATCTAATATATATGATATGTGTTCCCCTTTAGGTCATTGACACCATGGCTCTTCATATGCCACCTGAAAAGCTCTTCAACCAGCTGGTTAGTAAACAAAAACACACAATGTATGGATTGGCCATAGTAGGAAAAGTAGACTAAAACATTCCAGTGGCCCAGTGATATTTAAATATCTCATATTTGCGTATCTGTGTTTTTGGATTCTGCAGTTGCCTTTCACTCAGGCTTGTTTGTCAAGTGAGAACCCATATGAGCGTAAGGGAGGTCTCATGTGTATGGCTGTGCTGGCCGAGGGCTGTGCAGATCACATCCGCACAAAGTAGGCTTTACTCTACAATTTCCAAACGCATGAACAAACAGCCTGTCCAATGCTTTATCTTTGTGTATGTGTGTTAGGATGTTGTCACCCATGCTTCAGACAGTGTGTCGCAGTCTGTCGGACAATAATCAGGTGGTCCGCAGTGCAGCGCTCTTTGCCCTCGGGCAGTTTTCTGAGCACCTGCAGGTCAGACTGAAATGTCAAGACTTTTTTCTCAATATTTTATGCCTTGTATGAGTAATCATTCATATGAGTTTAAAATTGGTTGATTTGTCTCTTGTAGCCAGATGTCAGTAAATTCCATGCTGAGCTGATGCCATTGTTGCATGGATACTTGTCTGCAGTGAATCAGACCAAAATCGGACACATGACGAAGGCCTTCTACGCCTTGGAGAACTTCTTGGAGAACTTAGGTTAGAATGCAGACACAATTAATGTGTACATTTGGTACCTTTTTATTATAAACCCAATGCTTTATAAATTTAATAGGATTTATGTATTTATTGTTTATAATATTTTTATAATTATAATAATATAATATAATATAATATTTTTATAATATTTTTATTTGTATTATTATTGAATTTAACTACCACTCTCTTTTTACTCCGGTTTTACTTTTCCAGGGTTATCGCTATCATCAAAAAAAATCTAATTAAAAACTTAAACATAGTTTATTTCCACTAAATAAACTTTTTGTTTGAAGTTGAATTACTGAAATAATTTAAATTAAAACAACTAAACTAAATAAACTATGTAGAAATATTTCATTTTTCAAAAAAAAAAAAAGACAAACAACTAAATTACTAAAACATAAAAAAATAAAATAAATAAAAACTATAATAATATATTGTGTATATGATACTAAAATTACACGGCACTCTTCTCATGATCAGGTCCAGAAATTGAGTCCTATCTGCCCACTCTAATGGAAACCATGTTGTCAGCCCTTAACAATGCAGAAAACCTTAAGCTCAAAGAGCTTGCTGTCAGTGCAATCGGAGCAATCGGTAACATCCTCGTTTCATTAACACAGCATTTTGTAATGTTATAGTTATGCTCAGACTTACGAGTCTCTCTTTGTCAGCTAACGCAGCCAAGGAGATGCTAGTGCCTTACTTTCCTCCAATTATTGAGAGTCTGAAGGGATTCCTGACAGACACAAGAGAGGAGATGAGGACTCTGCAGACGCAGGCACTAGGTAAAACCAATGATCCAACATCTTCCACACATGGAGGGATGTAGCCTAATCTAATCTAAATAACTTGTCTTTCTCTGTATCTCTCTCATAGACACACTTTCTGTGTTGGCCCGTACTGTTGGGAAGGAAGTGTTTAGTCCGTTGGCAGCGGAGTGTGTTCAGTTAGGTTTGAACCTCACTGATGCAGTGGATGATCCAGACCTGCGGCGCTGCACGTATGACCTTATATATGTATACATATGCAGAGACGATGTAAAAGGGAGGGAGACTGAATAGTTAGGAAAGAGTAATGGAAACATTAGCCCCTTTCACACATAAAGACTTAACTAGAAAATTACTGTTAAATTACCATAAAGAGATCATGTGTGAACAATGTCTGGGCCAATCATAACAATCTGACGCAGATGATGCATTTACTCCATGCTGTGTAGTTTGATTTTGAAGTCGTCTAATATGATGTCTCTGGGCCAAAAGAAGCTGCACGAATGTGAACGTTTGATACAAAAATGAAAACATCAGCAAAAACACTGAGCACGTTTACCCCTCCATGTATACAAACACAACACTGGGAGGCAAAGCCGTTTAGAGGTCACTTCCGTATAATGATGTCACAGAATTTACCGGTAATTTGAAACCGATGTGTAAATGGTGCTTTACCGGAAAAAAGACGGAACGCCGTTGCCTGTGTGAACAGCGTATTTTTGAATTTACCAGTGAATTGTCATAATTTTACGACAGTTTCCTGGTATCACTGTGTGAAAGGGGCTATTGTAACACAATTTGTTGGCTGTATGAAATAGAAGCTCTGTTTTAGTTAAGAGCACATGCATGTTTTATGGATCAACCTCAAAATTCTATTCTATTTATTTGTTTGCTTAATTGTTTGTTTTTGTTTCATTTACTCATTTGTTTTATTTCTTTAAAATTTTAATTTGGGTTTCATTTATTTTCTTAAAGCATGATTTGAGATTAAATTATGATCATTGTTGTCAGATTAGTATGCGCATGCATGTTTGATGGACCAAACAAAAAATTGTATTTATTTGATTACTTATAGTTAGTTTTTAATTTGTTTATTTTTGTTTATTTATTTATTTTATTTTTATTTAGTTTCTATTTGTTTATTTAAGCATGATTTGAGATTAAATTATGATCATTGTTGTCAGATTAGTATGCGCATGCATGTTTGATGGACCAAACTAATTTTTATTTATTTGCTTGCTTATTTATTTATAGCTAGTTTTTATTTGTATATTTAAGCGTGATTTGAGTTTAAATTATGATACCATTGTTGTCAGATTTCTATCATATTACTATTTTGATTTATTTATTTATTGCTGTATTTAATTAAAATTTTATTGAAATGTCGGTCTTTCCCTATTAAAATAGCTTACCTGCATACTGATGCATGAAGTTTTTAAATATTGAGGCTAAATTTTAAACAGATTGCATTCAGAATTTCTCTCTCATTCCAGGTATAGCTTATTCTCTGCTGTATCTGATGTGAGTCCTGACTGTCTGGCCCCTCACCTCACTCCCATCACCACGGTGATGCTGCTGTCACTCAGATCCACAGAGGGTGTGACGGTCAGTGAGGACTTTTCTATTAGATCATCTGTACACCATCAAACATTACAAATATTCTTGTCTACGTCACAGGCTCATTTAGATGAAGATAAACAGTTTGTGCTCCTGGACGATGACGATGCTGATGATGAAGGTGAAGAGGGCGATGTTGATTTGAATGAAGAGTCTGAGACTGAGGTTGATGATAGAGATGTTGCAGGGTATGTCTCTGTCTCTCTCTTTCATCATGTCTCTTTCGTTTTCTCTTATGTCAGAGCACTAATCAGGATTCTGTCCATTCTCTCAGGTTCAGTGTGGAAAATGCTTACATAGATGAGAAAGAAGATGCTTGTGATGCTTTGGGTGAACTCGCCTTTAACACAGGGTAATGAGGCATGTTTTATATATTGCACAAACGTTCATGTGTTAGAGGCTTATGTTAGGTGTAGATGCGCTACCCTGCAAAAGTCTGGGGTCAGTCAGATTTTTTTTTTTTTTTTAAGAAATTAATACTTTTATTCAGCAAGGATACATAATTTTTTTTTAAAATGACAGTAAAGACATTTATAGAGTTAAAAAAGATTTCTGTTAGAAATAAATGCTGTTGTTTTGAACTTTTTATTCATCAAAGAATCCTGAAAAATGTATAATGGTTTCCACAAAAATATTAAGCAGCGATAATAATAAGAAATGTTTCTGGAGCGTCAAATCAGCATATTAAAATGATTTCTGAAAGATCATATGACTCGGAAGACAAGAGTAGTGGCTGTTAAAAAATCAGCTTTGCCATCACAGGAATAAATTACATTTTAAAGTATAATAAAATAAAAAGCAGTTATTTTAAATTGTAATATTTTATACTATTACTGTTTTTGCTGTATTTTTGATCAAATAAATGTAGCCTTGGTGAGCATAAGAGATTTCTTATAAAAATATTTACAAAATCATGCAGACCCTAAACTTTTGAACAGTGATGTAATGCTCAGTTTCTCTTGGCTGGTTTGACTGCATTAAAGACCGCATTCACAACCACTATTTGAGGGTATAATGTGGGCTCAATTTTAAATTAAATATTTTCTGTTAATATTTCCCCCAGCTGTGTGGCAAAACACAGTCTTTAAAATCTAACTGATTTTTGTCTTATTTATCTGTCTCTCAGAGTGGCGTTCCAGCCTTTCCTGGAGTCCAGCTTCCAGCAGGTGTACGAGCTCCATGATGTGAGTGACTGGTTCCGTGTGTGGTTTCATGAGTGCTTGTGTGTAATGCTGATGTGTTACTGATGTTTGTGCTCTTTTGTGATTGGGCATCCATCAGTTCCCACATGAGGATGTGAGGAGAGCTGCCTTTGGTGCCATGGGCCAGTTCTGCCGAGCTCAGCACAAAGTGTGGAAGGAAAACCCAACGGAGGCCAACCACCAGGGTACATTCACACCAACTGTACACAATAGGACTGGGTGGTATGACAGCATAGCGTGTGATGGTAGCAATGTGTCAGCTAGTAGAGATTCTGCTCTGCTGTTTATACTTCAGTGATGGCTAAACTATAGTCTACACTTATAACTGTTGCACATGCAGTTTTCCAGTATTAATGCCTCAGTTGATTATAACACGAACTAGAAATGTCAAATTTCAGGATTATTTTCATAGATAATTTTCAATTTTCATAAATAATCAATTGTGATTAGAAATGAACAATCAATGAATCAAATAAGTGTTAATGTTAATACCACAAAGTGTTTTAAGACTCTAAGGCTGATGATATATGGGGCAACTTTTTGAGCAATGTTGCCGTCAAAGGCCAACCGGAAAATTTATTAAAACTTATACAACACTGCTCAAAAATATGGGGTTTTCACCTTTTTTTTTCACTGAAGGCTGGAGTAATAGCAGCTGAAACTTCAGTTTTGCGATCACAGAAATAGCTTACATTTTACACTATATTAACATAGAAAACAGATATTTTAAATGGTAATAATATTTCTCAGTATTACTGTTTTTGCTGTATTTATTTTTTCAACCCCAAAATTCTGAAAAGAAATTGTAACATTCTAATTTTAATAATTATAATATAGTTTTTGTTATTATTTAAAGAAGTGATTACCATTTCTGCATATATATCAATTTATGTTTTTTAAATTCTTTTGTATATATTGTTTGACTGTCATTGGAATTAAATAATATACTTTTTTTTTAATTTTCGTTTGTCAAATTCAAAAAAAAAAAAGTGATGCATTAGCTAGATTATTTGCATAACCATGTAGTTTAATTTATGAAACATTTAGGAGTTGAATTTCCAGAACCAAATAGCTATTTTGTGATTAAATACACTGTTATCATTACAAGGCTTTGCTCAAAACACCCACTTCTATTACATATCTTCATCTCTCTGATTTTTCATTTGCACTCTTTTATATTCCCATCACTCTATCTGTTTTCTTTGATCTATTCTGTCTCATTATTGATGTCTCCCAGAAAGAATTAGGAGGAGCTTCATTTGACAAAAAGATTAACTTTTAGATTTCTCTGTCTTCATTGATTCAGAGCTCCTCACGGCCCTGTCATTCATTCACTCCCTATCGTTTCCTTTCCACCCACTTCTTTAGTTAAATGAGCTGCTATCAATGTGAACGTTAAATGACTGTTTTTTAATTACTCTGAATCCTTTGATCAACTCCTGCATATCTCTTTATATCTCTCCAGCTCTGCATAAGCTGTTGCAGGTGGTTTTGCCCTGTTTTCTAGAGGCGGTGAGACAGGACAGAGAGAGACAGGTGGTGATGGCCATACTGGAGTCCATGAATGCTGTCATTAAATCCTGCCAGGCGGAGGCGCTGCAGGCTCCAGGGATACTGGATGAAATAAGTAACACAATCAAAGATGTACTGAAGAAAAAGGTCAGGATTTAATTTTAAGACCTGTTTTAGTATCAAGCCCTAAAATTAACCAAATAAAACATCATAAAAGTTGTAAATTCCTTGTGAAGTTTTTGTCTGAACCAGCTGAGATGACTTTTAAATAAATGTTAATAAATAAATGCAAATCATTTAGTGTTGAGAACCAAAAAAACAATAGGAAAGGGTGTAAAAGGCAGTTTTTAAGAGAGAATTCATCAAGGCTTATACTGTCAAGAAAATTGGTATTAAATAATCAAATGCATTCAAGCAGCAGCTTATTCTCACTTCTTCAAGGTGTTACGCAAGTCTGCAGTCATAAGGGGGTGGTTGGATGTTTCTTATGCTTGTGATCTTATTTTCTCTTTCTGTCTCGCTCAGACCGTGTGTCAGGATGTAGGTGAGGATGAAGCAGACGATGACGAGCAGCAGGTGTTTAAGATTTCACAGTTTTTATGATTTAGTCACAGTTCGCTGTCAGCAATGACACAATTAACCTAAAAAGACTGTGACCGATTGGAATAACTGAGTGTTTGTGTCTCAGGCGGAGTATGATGCCATGCTGCAGGAGTTTGCCGGTGAAGGGATTCCTGTTTTAGCCTCGGCTCTACCAGCTGAAACTTTCTACCCTCACCTCAATGACTTGCTGCCCCTCATCATGAGCAAAGCTGTGAGTCTCTCATTCACTGATGAAGGATGTACTTTAGCGCCCCACGCCTCTCGTTTACTTGTGAATGGAGTGACGTCAAATGTTGCTGAACTGAATTGGGGGTCCTTCGCGTCGCTTCACTGGCGTTGCTCGTGGCAGAAGTTGAAAACTTTTCAAGCACCAACGCAGGCGTCAGCCAATCAGATCGCCTTATGCAAATACCCTAGCGCAGACGCTACCCAATCCCATTCATGCAACACCAGAAAAGTAATGTGATTGGCTGTTGTCACTATGATGGTCGCGTCAGCACCATGCTTCAGACACGCCCTCCATCAAGCGTTGACGCCGACGCCCCGTGTGAATGGGGCGTAACACCTAAAGGCCTATTTAGATCAAGAGCATAATGAATAGCCAATTTTTCACACAGCATGACACAACTTTCATATTAGAAGTGGTTTCTAACCTGAATTAAGGCAAAACACACTGCAGTCATGCTTTAATGGTAAATTAAACATATTGCTGAAATGTAACCTATAGATAGATGACTAGATATATAGATAGGTAGATAGGCCTATATAATTAAAACCTTTAGTAATGTTTTTGACTTGTTGCAAGGTGAATTGTTTCTTTTCATTGGCGTCAATATTTAATCTTGTCAAATTGATTAAATCTGTAGTATCTGTCTAAATTGAATTTATTTTAATTGACAACAGTGGCAATTTATTTGAAATGCAAAATTCCAAAAATTTTTCACACAGTACACAACTCTAAAATGGTTTCTATGATAGGCAAAACACACTGCAGTCATGCTTTAATGGTAAATTAAACTATTGTATAACCTATAGATAGATGACTAGATATATAGATAGGTAGATAGGCCTATATAATTAAAACCTTTAGTAATGTTTTTGACTTGTTGCAAGATTGTTTCTTTTCATTGGCGTCATATATCTTGTCATTTTAAATCTGTATATCTGATTTTTATTTTAATTGAAACAGGAATTTTAAATGCAAAATTCCAAAAATGTACAATAAAGTTCAGTATATATTACCGTCAAGATATATATATATTTTGTATGATTTTGAAGGAATTTTACTGTACAATAAAAGTAGTAAACTACAGTAAAAAACATTGTGACATTGCCCAATTTAAAATTATTATCTATTTTAATATATTTTGAAATGTAATTTATTTCTGTGATGGCAAAGCTGAATTTTCAGCAGTCATTACTCCAGTCTTCAGTGTCACATGATCCTTCAGAAATCATTCTAATATTTTAGTTGGTGCTCAAGAAACATTTATTATTATCAGTGTTGAAAACTGCTGTGCTGCTTAATATTTGTGTGGGTTTTTTTCAGGATTCTTTGTTCAAAAGAACTGCATTTAATTTGAAATAGAAAAGTTTTATAACATTATAAATGTCACTTTTGATCAGTTTAATGCATCCTTGCTAAATAAAATTAATGATTTCTTAAAAAAAAATCTTACTGACCCCAAAATTTTCAACAGTAGTATGTATATGTGTATTTTTTTTATTGTTAGTTATCATCATGTTGCTTCAATGGTAAAAATCAAAGTAATTTTTAATTAATTAAATGCGTTGCCATTGTTGCCTTGTATTTCATGAGCATTTCAAGCATTTCCATGGTTACTCCCTGCTGTTTTGTAGAAAGCCTCATGCACAGAGGCAGACCGCTCCTTTTCCATTGGTACGATTGGAGAAACCTTGCACTCATTGGTGGGTGTGGCTGGAGGCAGGGCTGTTGCTGGCCGGCTGTCCAATCGGCTGCTGCCAGTGCTTGTGGCCGGAGTGAGGGACAGCGATTCGGAGGTGCGCAATAACAGTGTGTTTGCACTGGGAGCTCTAGCACAGGCTGCTGGACCCATCGTTGCCTCGTATCCTTTATAGATCCCTATGTGTTTGTGAGCCTGTTCTCTGATCTTCTTGACTCTGTGAACCTTAACCCCGGTGCTTCAGTGATTACCCAATGATGCTCTCCCTTTTCTCCAACCTACTTTCTAAAGAATCTGACCTAAGAGTGATTGACAACCTCTGTGCTGCCCTGTGCAGGATGATCTTGAGCCACGTTGAGGGGGTTCCACTCGAACAGGTTACTTCTATCTTCTTTAAGGAATGGTTCACCAAAAAAATACAAATTTGCTGGAAATTTACCCACTCTCAGGCCATCAAGATGTAGATGTTTAAAAATTTAGTTTTATATCACTTGCTCACCAATGGATCCTCTGCAGTGAATGGGTGCCGTCAGAATGAGAGTCCATATGGCTGATAGAAGCATCACAATAATCCACATATCTCCATGACTAAATTATCATTTTGTAAAGTAAAAAGCTACGTGTTTGTAAGACGTAAATCCATGATTTTTGGCATTTTAACTTTAAACCCTCGCTTCTGACCAAAATCCAAAATAACACTTCGTCCAGTGGAAAAAGTCTCACATCACATCAAAATCCACTAACATGTTTGTTTATGCATGTATATACTTTATTTGTCCCTTTTACGTAAAATTTGTTATGGGCAATACAGGTAAAGCTGCATAACAAATGTACCAACATCAATAACATAAACAATCACACAAGCTGTTTAGAGCTATTTTGGACCGTTTTCACTTGTAAATGGTGCTTGATCAGTGCATATTTCTCTCCTGATTCAGACAAAATGACTTTTTTACTGGAGAAAGCAATATTGTTAATAGAGGACTTGTTTTTTAAGCCGGAATGGTTTTGGTAGCAATAATTTGAAGTGAAAGATCACAAATACGCTTTTCACTTCACATGACATTAGCTGATGAACTTGAGTTTTTATCAGCTGTTTTAACTCTCATTCTGACGGCACCCATTCACTGCAGAGGATCCTTTGGTGAGCAAGTGATGTAATGAAGAAACAAACTCTAAGTCTTGAGTGACCTAAGGGTGATTACATTTTCAGCAAATTTTCGTTTTTGGGTGAACTATTTCTTTAAGGCCCAATATACGCACATTATTTTTGCATTCATCGCTTAGGGGTGAAAAGAAGTTCGAAGTACAGTTAGCAAACATCCTGACACAGACCATGCAGCTGTGAGTGGTGTTTAGGTGAATATATAAATGTGCTGCACGCTTTCCTCTCAATAACAATATAAACATGCAGCAAACATGACAGCAGTGAGAAAACAGCAGTTAAGAAAGCATCTGGTCATAGTGATATAGATATTTGCAACTCTTTAATTCAGCACTCCAGTAAAGTCACATCATGTTTATTTATATAGCACTTTAAGCAATAGATAGCTATAAAGTAAGCAGATTTACAGTATTAAACAATATCAGTGCTGCTTTTAATTAGAACTACAACTTCAGTTTCTACTATAAAGCAGCTCTCTAGTGTGTTAATGTTTTACTCATGTCTGACCTTGATGAACTGAACAGAAGAAATTAACCGGAGATTTTCCGTATCAAACACCGCACCAATGGTAGTTCTGAAGTATATCAGAGCCATTAGTATCTACACTATTAAATGTACTCCATATTTATTAATGATGATTGATATGACAAAAGTATATCAGGTCATAATAACCCATTTTTACCCTTTTCTCTCAGGTGTTTCCGGCTCTTGTGGCTTGTCTCCCTCTGAAGGAGGACATGGAGGAGAACAAAACCATCTACAGCTGCCTGACCTTCCTCTACTCACACAACCCTGTGCTGGTACAAGCTCATTTTCACTCCCAGCATGCTCCGCTCACAGCACCTTATTGAATTGTGTCCTGTCAGAGGACTGACTGTATTTTATTTCTCACTGCAGGTTGTTAGTCATCTCAAGCCAATAATATCTGCTGCTGCTCATCTGTTGGGCATGAAGGATGTTGATAATGGTGAGAAAGTGTTTATTTGATCGGAATATTTTTATTTTATATTACGAAAGACATTAATAATTCATAATTTTTATATTTACGTGTATTTGTTCTTTTTAGAAACACAAAACACCCTTCTCATGCTGCTCAGAGGTCTAGCACAGCATCACACCAAGGAATTTGAGAATGCGGTAATGTCACTCCCTGATGAACAGAGAAACAAAATGACCATGGCTGTCACTCAATCATAGCACACTCTCTTTATCCTAAATATCCCTTTCACAAGGCCTTCCACTCTTGTGAAAGCCAGCCAAATTGAAAATAGATTTTTTTTATTATATTAGAAATGGGCTTATTCAGTTAGCTGAGTATGCGCTCACTGGTGTACTCAGCTTTCTGTATTGCAGAAGAGACGTTGAGACTGTTCTCTTAATTTATTGCAATGTTCACTTATGCTTTTTGTCACTTTTACTTTGTTTTACGGAGTTGTCTTTTCTCATTTATTATTTTTCTGTATGTCTCAATGAATCTTCTGCCATCCCATCTGTGTTGAATATTCCATGAAATTCTGGCTTGATGTTTGAGTGTGAAGCTTTATAGTTGTTCTTGCAGTGAAATAAATATATTCTATGAATTGTTCATTGTTCCTGTATTTCTGATAAGCGTGTTCTCTGAAAAGCCATGAATATGCTAAACCTATCCAGAATTAGTTTAGGAATCCACAATGTTTCTGAAAAAGCACATTTTTATTGTAGAAAAGTGCAGATTATAAGTACAGGGTTTTATGTTGCAGAATGGGTTTATTATTTTAACTTTTCATTGCATCAGTAATGCATTCTTTTATGCATCATCAAATTAAACCATGAAAAATGATCTACCGTTCAGAAGTTTGGGGTCTGTAACATTTTTAAGGTTTTAAAGGCTGCATTTATTTGATCAAAAATACAGCAAAAACAGTAATATTGTAAAATTATTACAATTGAAAATAACGTTTCTTATTTTATTAAATTTAAAAAATTTAAGAAAAATACATTTTTAGCATTATTACTCCAGTCTTCAGTGTCACATGATCTTTCTGAATTCATTTGGTGGTCAAAAATTTCTTTTTTTTTTTGGAAATCATGATACTTTTTTCAGAATTATTGCTGAATAGAAAGTTCAAAATAACAGCATTTATTTGAAATATAAATATTTTGTAACAAATGTCTTTACTGTCACTTTTGATCAATTTAATTAATCTTTGCTGAATAAAAGTATTATCTTTTTTTAAAAAGTTACTGACCCCCGACTATTGAACGATAAAGTAATAAAGATTTATTTCATATAGATACACATTTTGCATGGGTAAAGCTGTCCCTGATTTATGAATAATCTAAAATACAAAAAACAGCAAGATTTTGAAACCTCTTTTTGTAGAAAATTACCCACAAAACTTTAGTTATACTGTCACGCAAAATGTATCCTTCAATTACAGCATAGCACATAGAATTGAAACTGTTGTGGACCAGTTTAAAACACCCAAAACCTGAAAGTGGCTTCTGTGTCATCTGAGGTGTTAGATAACTGTCAAACATCTACCACTCACTCCTCGCTTGGCAAGTCTCGTTTTTCTTCTGTCTTCTGCCATTTGGACTTGGACTCTGACACTGTGTCCAAAGCCAGAGTCATTTCCACCGGCTGGGGTTCATTTTCAGCTGGGGGAGGGAGGGAAACACAAGAATATTCTTTGCCATGTTTATATAATAGGATATTTTATTGCACATCAGATTTCCATGACAAATTCTACACTCAAACCCGGGAGACTTTGAGGTTGGAAAAGAGGTATGTTGAGGGAGAGAGTGAACATCAAACGCTCAACACACCCACAGGAGAGAGTGCTGAGCGTGCGAATACCAAACACACTTACTCAGCAGCCGTGAGCGTCATGCTCACCTCACTGATCTGCAGATGTCATCTGTTAGCTAACTGTCAGGAATGGAGCGTTATATTACTGCAAGCCCTGACACTGGCCTAATGCGAACTGACAGACTGAACAAAATGCTGATAAAATTCACTTCAGCTGGACGGTAGTAATATCGGTTGTAATTAAGTGTGGAGATGAAGTATTTGTGCAATGAACATCAGTATACTGTGAAATCTGTTTGGTTACATTTAATTGGGTATTTATGTACACTTTTTCTTGATTATTCAGTGTTAATGTTGATTTTTCAGTGTATATTTTGCAGGTTTCATGTGAAGGCCTACTGAACTTCATTTCTCTAAAAGATTTTCTAAATTAAACTGTTACTCACATGCCAGAACAAATCAATCTGAGCAGTCAAAAGCCACTGCAGAAACCATCATCTTAATAAGCTTTCAACTGCAAAATCCAGCAGTCACATTTTATTGGGCTTCATATGCAGAACTTTACTGCAATGTTATTTTAGTATTACTCGTATACTATTATTGTATTTATTAATCATTTCAATTAGCTTTTTATTTTTTTTTATTTTTAGTTTTGTTATTTTGTATTTTTTTTATATTGCTATTTGCTTTAGTACTTAAGTTTAGTACTTTGAAATTTTATTTTAAATTTTAATAGTTTTACTTTAACCATAACACCATTGCTTCACTGAATATGAAATTTAGGCTCCTTTCTCTATTTAAAATACAATGTATAATTAATGAACATGGCATTTCAGAAGGTTTAAAAGCAGAAATGTGCAGCTCATATTTTTGTTGAAACAATTAATTATTCCATACAACAAAGGTTGTAAATAGTTCCTGTATTTTACTAATCTAATGTGAACAAGTATAATGTCTTTAGTAACACTTTCAAAACATCTTTATTTTGTATAGTTTAAAAAAATAATAATTTAAAGTTTTTGATTGTTTTTATTAGTTATTATTTAGATATTTAGTCTATATTGTGCTTATTAATTTTTACTTCAGTTTTTACAGTCCTTTATTTTAGATTGAGTTTAAGGGTTTTATTTTTATTTTCAATTAACATTTTATTTTCAATTAACTTTTTAGTTCAATTTTATATTTTATTTTAATTTTTATGGTTTTATTTTTAATTAGCTATAATAACCCTGCTTGAGTCTTAGCTTTATATTAACTTTATCAGCTCATTTAAATCAACAAAATGGTAAAACTAAATATTGTTTGCCAGATAAATGTTGCTTATATCCGCACCTGGCTGTGTGTGTCTCCACGGGATGATGTCCACCCCGCTTCTGCAGAAGGAGCGATCGGTGTTGGACTCGGTGCTGTAGAGAACCTCCTGACACTGACGCTCTCCAGGGTGCTGTGCTTTCACACGCACCTCCAGAATGGTCACCTCCTTCTCCTTCAGCTTCCCAGACTTCCCCTTCACCCGGGTGCGCTTAGTGTCCACCCACACCACACGCTCCTTCACCGCTGATCTGGGTACACATGGAGATATCAAGACAATAAAGGAATATTTCACCCAAAACTGCATACATAAAAATGCACCTGTAAGTCTGAACTCACTCTTCGATGCCCAGGTCAGCGAGTGTGGTGTTCAGGAAGGGAAACGCCTGGTCAGGGCTGAGAACTTCAATGGGTAGGTGCACACACATGGGAACCGTCCAGTCCAGCTCGGCTCGCACCATTTTGTCGTTGGTTGGTGAGTTTAAGGGGCCGTCACCATTTAACTCTTTCTCCTGCTGGACCTCTGGATCTTTGTCCTGGCCTGCCAGCTTGACACTGGTGTCTTTAACTGGCAGCTGTCGCTCCTCTTTATTTGCTTTCCTGTCGTCTATAATCATTGAGTTGATTCCTTTGATTCCTCCCTGGTTGAAATGATAACCCTGATCTCCTCAAGTCAACTGTTGTTTTCCAAATTTGAGATCCAGTTAAACCAGATGTAGACACAAGTCTTCCAGGTTCTTCTCTCTGTGCTGTTGGATTTAGGTGGTGTGAGACACTGGGGAGCATTCAGAAGTCCAGTGGAGATTTAAATGGTCTGTGTGAATGTGTGTAATGTGACGCTGACGTGTGAGGTTTATTAGTCTGTCAGAGGCTGATGAATTACAGTATGGACTGGAGTGTTGTTTATATTATTAAATCATCTTTTCCCTCTCCAATGTTTGTGTGTGCTACTTAAGTTTAGTCTGTGAACCAACTAACTAGCTTTGTGAGGCTTGCTTAATGCCTCTTTCCCTTCTTGAAATGTTGCACCAAATTTGGCAAAAAAATATTATTGGTTTTAAAGTTAGTACATAGTAGTAAGTAACTAACAAATTAAATTTTCCTCAAACTAAGTAAATGTGAGGTTTCCCTTCATGAAATGTTGTGCTAAATAGTAAAATAAGTAGTTATGATGATATTAATGATATTATCTAACTAACAAATACATTGGGGCTTCACTTTATTAACATTTGCACAAACCAACTACATTTGTAGGGGTTTCTCTTCATTAAATTTTCCACCAGATATTAATAACAAATTATGTTGATGTTAATGATATTGACTAACTAACTAACACAAAGGAGCCTCACTTTATTAAAAAATTGCACAAACCAACTAACTAAATTTGTGGGGTTTCCCCTCATGAAATGTTTATATAAATGTTGTTTTATCTGAACAACATTGATATAAATGTTAAGGTTAGTTAAGGCTTCAATTATTAAAATATGCACAAAACAGCTAACTAAATCTGTGATGTTTCCCCACAAATGTTGCACCCAATATAAAAAATAAAAAACACTATATTGATATTAATTATGTTAACTAACACACTGGAGCTTCACTTTATTACTATTTGCACAAACCAGTTAACACTGGATCAGTGGGACTTTGTTGTTTTCCAAATAGCTAAGTAATAGCTATTTAACTAACTAACCAACCAACCAACCAACTGCCTAACTCAAGGAGCCTTTGCTTTCTGAGAATTAAGACTACACTCTAAAACTGACTAACCAACCAGTCAACCTAAAACTAACTATCCAACCAAACTACCCCAGCATTACGTTTTGCACCAAATACAACCAGAATTCCGGAAATGTTGGGACGTTTTTTAAATTTGAATTGAATTTGAATTCTAAAAGAATTTCAAATCACATGAGCCAATATTTTATTCACAATAGAACATAGATAACATAACAAATGTTTAAACTGAGAAATTTTCCTATTTTATGCACAAAATGAGCTTATTTCATATTTGATGCCTGCTATAGGTCTCAAAATAGTTGGGACGGGGGCATGTTTACCATGGTGTAGCATCTCCTCTTCTTTTCAAAACAGTTTGAAGACGTCTGGGCATCGAGGTTATGAGTTTCTGGAGTTTTGGTGTTGGAATTTGGTCCCATTCTTGCCTGATATAGTTTTCCAGGAGTTCGTGGTCATCTTTGAGGTATTTTTCGTTTAATGATGCACCAAATGTTCTCTATAGGTGAAAGATCTGGACTGCAGGCAGGCCAATTCAGCACTTGGACTCTTCTACTACGAAGCCATGCTGTTGTAATAGCTGCAGTATGTGGTTTTGCATTGTCCTGCTGAAATAGACATCGTCTGGAGGGGAGCATATGTTGCTCTAAAACCTTTATATACCTTTCAGCATTCATAGTGCCTTCCAAAACATGCAAGCTGCCCATACCGTATGCACTTACCCCATACCATCAGAGTTGCTGGCTTTTGGCTGATAACAGCCTCCCTCCTCTTTAGCCCGGAGGACACGCCGTCCGTGATTTCCAACAAGAATGTCAAATTTGGACTCGTCTGACCATAGAACACTTTTCCACTTTGAAACAGTCCATTTTAAATGAGCCTTGGCCCACAGGACACGACGGCGCTTCTGGACCATGTTCACAAATGGCTTCCTTTTTGCATGATAGAGTTTTAGTTGGCATCTGCAGATGGCACGGCGGCTTGTGTTTACCGACAGTGGTTTCTGGAAATATTCCTGGGCCCATTTAGTAATGTCAATGACAGAATCATGCCGATGAGTGCAGTGTCGTCTGAGGGCCCGAAGACCACGGGCATCCAACAAAGGTCTTCGGCCTTGTCCCTTACGCACAGAAATTTCTCCTGTTTCTCTGAATCTTTTGATGATGTTATGCACTGTAAATGATGAGATTTGTAAAGCCTTTGCAATTTGATGTTGAGGAACATTGTTTTTAAAGTATTCCACAATCTTTTTATGCACTCTTTCGCAGATTGTAGAGCCTCTGCCCATCTTTACTTCTGAGAGACTCTGCCTCTCTAAGACATCCCTTTTATAGCTAATCATGTTACAGATCTGATGTCAATTAACTTAATTAGTTGCTAGACGTTCTCCCAACTGAAAATGTCTTGCTTTTTCAGCCCTTTGTTGCCCCCGTTCAAACTTTTTTGAGACCTGTAGCAGGCATTAAATTTGAAATGAGCTCATTTTGTGGATAAAAGTGTAAAATTTATCCGTTTAAACATGTGTTATGTTCTCTATGTTCTATTGTGAATAAAATATTTGCTCATGTGATTTGAAAGTCTTTTAGTTTTCATTTTATTCAAATTTAAAAAATGTCCCAACATTTCCGGAATTCGGGTTGTAGTTTAAATGAACTAAACTGTCACTAATATGTTTAGGGAGTTTGTTAAATGTCACAGATATTTCTACATAAAGATACCAATGTACTTCCAAATCTTTTCACACCAAACAGGTAAGTTCCGGAGTTACGAAAAGTATTGTATCATTCTATGCATTTGAAGGTCAAGAATGTTCAGCTTGGTAGTTTTCAGTGTCTGGTAGAGATTTAACTAAAGTGATCCTAACCCAACTACATTCTAAGCATGTCTTGTTTTTTTCCCTGTCTGACAGGCGATTACTTGAAATGAGCGATTTACTGTGTGCTTACAGTAAAGTGCCACATTTTAATGCCTTCAGAAAACATGTCACCTCATAACTCTGCATGTTCATGGTCGTGCGGCATGAGTCTCAGTGTGGCCTCTGAACCTCTGTCCTCTTTTTCCAATAATACAAGCTGTTCAGGATATGCAACATTCCAGTATGCTGTGCTCACAAGTGCTACAATAGTAAATATTGCCCTAAATTTACATTTGTGCTCTTGCAAATTATTAATTACACCCTTTAATGTACATTCTGATTATGTGCGTAATTGTGATATGAAATTCTTAATATCAGTATGTAGCCACATATGACAGGTAATATAAACATCTTATTGGGATTCCCTTGACCATGAGAAAGCCAGATATTGAACGATTTCTCACAGATCATATGAAATTCCCAGCATCTGTGCTATGGGGTGGGATGGTGGTTGTCTGAGGACAGTGTGAAGCTGTTGTTGACCGTTCATAGTTTTACCGTGACTCCTCATCTGTATGCTAGCTATTGCTTAACCATATATGTCTGTTTTGCATACATCACTCCTCAGATTTTGTAATCAGCGCAGCAGAAATGTTGGCATGGGTTTTATTGTATCCAGTGTGCTGCTCGAGCCTCTGTTGTTGTTGCCGGCTGGTGTTACATTTGTGATAACTTCTTCACGGCTCTAGTTTAACAGCATGAGGTAAGTCAGGCATGAGATCATGACCTGTATGAGATCACTGTCAACAAGGCACAACAAAGGGATTTCTGCTGGGAAAGTTAATTGCTACAGTGGTTCTACACTGCCCCATATAGACTAAAACTGTTAGGGGTAATTGAATTTCTCTTCTCCTACACTTTGAACTCATTAAAACATCATAACTTGATCTTCTGTCTTGATTCTGTCTGGTGGTGTATGCAGGACTTCTCCAATCATTTAGTCCGCTTAAACCCTGAACATTTCTTACAATCGACTGCAAGTTCACATTCAGATCTGCTTCCATCCAATCAACAACTGACTGACAGAATCAAGCACAAAATGTGTCTCTACTTTTGTTACATTGTGACTTTAAGGATTTATCTTTACCTCAGATGTGGTAAAGTTGTTTAAAATGTACACTACTATGTACACAAAGTGTAAATACTAGGCAGGCCTGTAATATAGTAATAATAGGTCTATAAGAACAGTAATTTGTATGAAGTGATATCAATGTATGTAGAACAATTTGACAATTGAGAAGATTTTTTTTCCCCCCACAGAAAATATACACAAACAGTAATTGTATTCGATTTTAATGTATGCATTATATTGCAATTGGCATTGAGACAAATTCTGTAAAACTCATTCAGCATGTGTATTCCACAACTTGAGCACAGCTAAAAAACTTCACACTCATATATGCATTTTATATTCTGCAAAATTCATTCATATTTTTTCCCATAACTTGAGAACAGTTAATTAACTTAAATATAAAAAGTTAAATATTATATAATACAAAAATATAAAAAGTTAAAAATGAACATTAACCATCATAACAAGTTTAAAACATAAAGAAAATGTTATTGTAATATAAACTTCAATTCACTCTACGTCTAAAACCATGCAACTGCTATGTGAAATAATTTATGTTAACATAATAATCACAGTAACTGATAATTCATAATCATCACAAATATTATAACCATTTCTATATTTGTTTGTTATGAATACAAGACTACAAACTGTGTATTTAAACTGACTTCTGAAATGGCTTAATATATCTCATCATAACAGTGTGTGTGCACTCAGCAAAAGTTTAAAACAATCTAAAAGCTTCAACGTGTTTGAGAGCACGTATGTTTGCACTTAGGTGTGTGTGTTCAGCGGTTCATGGTAATGGTGATGACTCCAAACGCTTCAGTCTGACATGCACTTAACTTCAGACTGCAGAGCAGCTCTGTAGAACAAACAGATCACATGTCACATATATACTGTGAAACAGTAAAAACAAACATCTACTCAGAGCAAACTAGATTACCCAGTATTTTGTAGAACAGATGAGCTGCAGTGCTGCGCTCGGCCTCTGGGGGCATCAGTGAGTGAAAGCAAACCTTTCCAAAGCGCTTGATGAAGCTGTTGAGCAGTCTGTATGATAGAAAGAATGAAAAAAGATCTGATGGACGTCTGGATCACACCAGACAGTTACGCACACAAAAACATGTTCAGATACTAAGTTTCTCAACGAACCTGAGAAGTTCAGCAGTGGTGATGACATCCATCTCAGGCTCCGTCTCTCCCTGTGGCAGTTCTACATGCTCCTCTAATATCACCTCCATAGAAACAGGAGCCTCTTCTATAGGAGACCTATTGACATAATGTTTATTTCAGATGATTTCTTGCTGACTTGAACTAGCAGTGTTCTTGTTATAATGAATGCATGTGCCAGTAAGATTGTATGATGTAAAACTGCAGTCCTGAATATGACACATGTTCAGGTTTGTAATCAGTGTTTAGTAATGGCTTCTTTTTTAAAAATGCATTTTGTGTTTTTCTTTTAATATGTCTCACCATCTGCTGGTGGGAGTGACGAGGTTACTCTGAGACTTGTCTCCTTTAGACACATCCAGCGGCACGTCTGAACCAGCTGGACAAACACACACACACAGCCATATCAGCCATTCATTCATCCCTGATGGGCCTACAGGCTTTAGTTTGATTGACATTTCGAGCAGAGGCTAAAGTAAAGCAGGAAGTGCTTGGACACGGTGTGTTATATCCATCACAAAAAAACAGGTGTGATTTCACAGTGAAATCTCATTGATTTTATTATGAAAAAGAGGATTTAGTTTTCACCTGAGAGCTCAGACAGAGCCAGAGCAGCTGCACCAGATTCCCTGACCACCTAAACATCAAAAAACACACAGAAAGGGAAGTGGGTTAAGGACTCTCTAGAGAAAAAAGTACACTTTAGCATACTTTTATTAAGAGTACTTGCTACCAATAAGATACTTTAAAAGAATACGTGAACAGAACGTAATGTTTCCAGACACTTAAATACACAAATGAGGCACTATTTAAATATTCTCTAATTTGCTTACATTTCCTAAACAGAAATCTGAATGCTGGATAAAGCCAGGTTTGAAATCCTTGTTTCATTTTGTTGACATATTAATGGTTTTTACAGAGGTGATTTTGGATGTCTTCTTATTCAATAAATCAGAAAATATCATCAACAGCCAGAAACACACACACACACACACACACACACACACACACACACACACACACACACACACACACACACACACACACACACACACACACACACACACACACACACACACACACACACACACACACACACACACACACACACACACACAGCAACCTTTAAAAACACGTAAAACATGTATAGCAAGCTAGTTCCTGCCACTGTTCTACCTGTTATTTGAGAGACTTGTTTTTATTGTTTTCAACAAAAGTTTCTTTAAAGCACGAAAACAGCTTATCAAAGCAATAATTTAAAATGTACTTTAAAGTAAAAGTTTTAATTTGAAATTATTAAAAAATGCACTTTTAAAAGTGTACTTAAAGGGGTAGTTCACCCAAAAATGAAAATGACCCCATGATTTACATACTCACCCTCAAGTCATCCTAGGTCTATATGACTTTATTCTTTCAGATGAATACAATCGGAGGTATATAAAAAAATGTCCTGGCTCTGCCAAGCTCTAATGGCAGTGAATGGGTGTCAAGATTTTGAAGTCCAATAAAGTGCATCCATCCATCATAAAAAGCACCCCACATGGCTCCAGGGGATTAATAAAGGTCTTCTAATGCGAAGTGTTTGTGTAAGAAAAATATCCATATTTAAAACTTTGTAAACTGTAATTTCTAGTTTCTACTAACTGTCACGGGAGGGTGGTGTTCCAGCGGATGATGTAGGATGTAGGCATAGTGTAAACTCAGATGAGAATATGCTAGTCTCGCGAGAACCAAGTTTTGTTTACAGCAAAGGAAAACCGGTCTCCTCTTGGCTTATATCGAAATCCTCATTTTGTACTTCTAATTTGTGACTGGTGTTCTGTTTTGCTCTCTCCAATGCGTTTCCACATTCATCACTTCTCACGGGAGTTTACACTACACCTACGTCCTACATTATCCGCTGGAACGCCATGAACGCGCGTACGACAGTTAGTGGAAGCTAGAGATTATGGTTTATAAAATGTTAAATATGGATATTTTTCTTACACGAACACATTGATTCACTTCAGAAAGCCTTAATTAACCCCGATATCTGTGTGGAGCACTTTTTATGATGGATGGATGCACTTAATTGAACTTCAAAATCTCAATACCCATTCACTGCCATTATAAAGCTTAGAAGAGCCGGGGCATTTTTTAATGTAACTCCAACTGTATTCGTCTGAAATAAGAAAGTCATATACACCTAGGATGGCTTGAGGGTGAGTAAATCATGGGGTAATTTTCATTTTTGTTTCAGTTGTATTTCATTAAAATGATAATACCTGTACATTTTTTTATTATTATTATTATTATAAGATTTGAAGTACACCATGTTCAATACAATGAAGTACACTCTTTTTCAAAAGGGCTTTAAAACCTGACCCCCCATAGTCACAGCTGAAAATGACTCTAACTTAAAATGGTAACATCCTGACTTCAGTGTGCCACACACACAATGTGGTGTCTTTGGAAAGAAGACCCTTTGGCCTTTATTCTCATCCAGTTATAATTCAAAAATATAAAAAGTTATAGACACTGAAGTGCCTTAATAAAAATTGTACCACACTGAAGTTTTTTTTATTTCATGAAATCAGCCCTGAAGCAATCCAGAAAAGATGAGTACATTCTCATAGTTTATTTATTGAAGAAGATACATGAAAAATGAGATTCCTGCAAATTTTTCTATCAGCCCCCCCCCCCCCCCGTTTGATATTTACCAAATGAGATTTTCATTTTTCATTATACATGCCACTGCAGTTTTTCAATTATAAAACAGAACAGAATCAACCGTATAAGTGATTTATTTGAGCTAGAAAAATACAATAAATGAGTGATGAAAAAAAAAACAATAATAATAAAAAAAAATAACTTAATTACATACTGATTTCCTGAAAACAGATGTCTTCTGCTCACATGTTACATGTGACGATCATTCATACAGATGCATCATACACTGCCCAATATAGTCAATATTCACATTATATTCACATTATAATCGTTTTATATAGACATTCACACTGTCTGTGAACTCAGTAATTACATGCTGAACAGCCATAGAGATGTTAATCACACAGATACAGAATTCTCCACAAAACACGAAACATATATGAAAACTGTTGAGGAAAAAAAAGAAATGTTTATTTGTGCTAAAAAGATCTAAGTTACACCCCCATCAGAGTCTGCGTGCGTCACGCCGTCGCGAGGGAGCGCCAGAATTCAAATAAACAATCTTCCGTGTATCTTTGACTTTTTTTTTTTGGAGATTTCATTCTGTTTGGGAGCTGCTAAAAATCTTGTTTTTTTAAGACTTTTTTGAGCTTTTGTTCATAACGGACACAAACAATCTCTGAGATGAGACTAAACAAAGAAACGATCTAAATTACCGGTTGTTTCTTTGGACTAAAAGTGCTCTGGAATGTTGTTCAGTGGACGTTCCTCTTTCTTTCTCCATCTCCCACAGAGAACTCTCCTCCTGCACCTGCCGTTTCCTGGAGGAACGGGCGAGCGCGGAAGAAACGCTGCAGCATTTCCATAGCGCCTGGAGGTCAGGGTGGATGAGCACTACAATGCAAGAAGCAGAGGCATGTCAGTGGTTATAAGAGTGGAGTGTGCTAGGGTAAGGGTGCTTGCTGACTTCTGATAAAACTGCTGAGCCTTTTGATGGTCCAGTGGTTTCATTATTAAGATCTGCTAAACTGTTCAGTGCAAGTTAAAGGAGCTGATGCAGTAGTTTCCCAGGTTGTTGATAAATATTTGTGCTGTATATGTTATGAAATAAAAAATGATACATTCTAGAGGGCTGTAGATGACTTTATGTCCAATGATATTAAAACAATTTTTATATACGAGCAAGCATTTATGAGTGGTGCTGGGCCACAGTGTGTCACAACGTACAGTTACACGGTGTGCTGAGCAGAACTTCTGCTGGTGGCTTCCGAGAGGCAGGAATACTTAGCAGAGTGTCAGACTAGGGAAAAATAAGAAAGATGAAGACAGATGGACAGAAATAGAGAAAGAGAATCACATATTTATCACATAAGCAAATGATTTAAAGTGCCCCTATTATGGATTTTTGAAAATGAGCTTTCATGCAGTGTGTAACACAGCTCTAAGTGAATGAAAACATCCTGCAAAGTTTGAAATCTGAAAGTGCACCGTGTATAAAGTTATTGTCTCTCAAAAGAAAAAGTCGACTCTGAATCATTGAAACGAGTCGTTTTTAAAACGAATCCCAAGCCGTTTCATGTTGACGTCAACATGAAACATTAGCATATTGCCCGCCCACTTATTGCGCACGCAGACCTAGGAAAACTTGATTTTTGCGTTGGTCTGAATTAAAATGCTACTTAATTTTTTGCCACTAGGTGCCGCTTTTGGAGCGTTAAAAATAGCTGTTTCCAATCGGACCAATCACCGCAGATTAGCGTCACGCACAGGAGGGGTTTGGAAAAATGAATCATTGAGTGAATCGTTTGGGAGCCGTTGAGCAAATAAGGTAAAAATAAATGCATATTATAAGAAAATTAAAGTGTTTTTTGACCTTGCATACATGTCAACCTGTTGTTGGGGACTCCCAAAACAAAAATATGAACCTTTCATAACCCATAATTGTCAAGGCGCCGGTCTGATCTGGGTTTGTTTGTTGTGTCCTGGTCTGTCTGGAGCACATGGCTGTCAGTTGGTATTTGTGTTTGCCATGTGCTCTATTGTCTATTGTTACCCCGCCCCTCTTGTTACCTTATTATCTTGTTAGGGTTTACACCTGTTTTAGATAATTAGCCACCCTTTATATTCTCCTCTTGTTTTCTGTCCTGTGCCAGATCGTATCTCTGCTCTGCTGAGTTAACCTGGCTCTTGTCTCTAGCTGTTATCTTGTTCCTGTTGTTGTCAAGCCTTAGTCTTGCATTGTTTTCCCTTGCTTTTATTTTATACCTTTTGAGATTAGGGTTTTTTTCTTTTGATTTAGTTCTGTGCTATCTAGTTTCTTGTTTTTGAGCTCCTGCCTTTTAGTTTTGTTTTTTCCCCTTTCCCCATTTGCTCCCCAGCTCCCCCATCGGCTCTGGCTGCTGGACTCCCTACCGCCTGCCTCCTCTCTCCCATCCCTGGCTGCCCAGCGCTGCCCGCTTCCCTGCCCTCCTGGTTCTATCCATCTAGCTGCTCCGCTGCTATCAGTCTCGTTCACCAGCCTCAGGAGATCCCAGTTAAGTCAGCCAGGCTTCTGCCTTCATCTTCCTGGAACCAGTCTCCCTCTCTCTCTCACTGTTGCCATTCCCTGTGCCCTGGAGTTCACTAGAGAGCTTGTCTATCTCGTAGCTCTTGGACTGTTGCCCTCAGCCTATCACTCAGAAACCCCTTTCCTAGACGCTTCCTGCTGAGCTGTCAATCTCTGCCATGGACCTGGCTGGAATCTCTCCTGGTTACCCTCTCAGACAGTGGCTAGTTCCTGAGTTCCTGTTTTGTGTTTGAGTCTCAATAAATCTGTTATCCCTGCAACTGATTCCTCTTCCTTTACCACCCTGACAGTACGATCTGGCCAGCATGGAATCAGCGGGGTCTGACCAGATCCGGACAGCCGTCCTCCAGCAGGGGGTGCTGCTGGGTCAACATGCTACACGACTCTAAGAAACTACCAGAGGCATAGAGGTCATGTCCTCCCAATTTACTGAACTCACTAATCAAGTCAGGGAGTTGATGCGGGATCAGGACAGCCTTCGGACTGCAGCCGCTGCCTCTGCTTCAGCTCCTGTTCTTGCCCGGGTAGCTCCAGAACCTAGAGTGCCTACTCCGCCACTTTATGATGGGGATCCTAGGGCTTGTCGACCGTTCCTGTCTCAGTGTGCTATCACGTTTACCCTGCAGCCCACAACCTTTGCTTCCGAAGCAGCAAAAGTGGCATTTGTTATTACCCTACTCACTGGGAGGGCCCGAGAGTGGGGAACTACTGTCTGGGAGAAGCAAGAGCCTTACTGTGCCACATTTGAGCTGTTTCGTCAGGAGATGATTAAGGTGTTTGATCGATCAGTCGCTGGCAAGGAGGCAGCCAGTCAGCTAGTGAGACTGAGGCAGGGCGAGTCATCAGTTACTGACTTTTCCATTCAGTTCCGGACACTGGCCGTGCTTTGTGGTTGGAATCAAGCAGCTTTGTGGGATGTTTTCAGAGAGGGGCTCAATCCTGAGATTCAGGACGAGATTGCTATCCATGATCTGCCGGCTTCATTTGATGACCTGGTGGATCTGGCACTTCGTGTTGAGACACGCATCAATCTACGCCGTCAACGGGTCCTGGCTCATCCTTCTTGGCCAATTTCTCCTCGTTCTGTTTCTGAAGCCGCTACTGTTCACCCTGTGCCACTTCCTGAAGTAGAGCCTATGCAGGTTGGGCGTACCCGTCTGGCAGCGGAGGAGAAGCAGCGACGCTTCAACCAACGACTTTGCTTCTACTGTGGAAAGTCTGGACATTTTGCTGCAACATGTCCTTTAAAAGCCAGAGCTCGCCAGTAGATGGGAGAGTATTGGTGAGCGTCACCCCTGTATCCGATTTCCCCCATATTTCGTACACAGCTGCCTGCCATTGTCAAGTGGGGGCCTTTTTCTAGACCATGCTCAGCCCTGGTGGATTCTGGGGCTGAGGGTAATTTCATTGATGCTACTCTGGTGGCTCGGTGGGGCATTCCCATCACCCCTCTCAAGAAGAAACTCATTGCCAGGGCTCTCAATGGCACCATCCTCACCCAAGTTACTCACGTCACTTCCCTTGTAAGTTTAACTGTTTCCGGCAACCATTGTGAGGAGATTGCGTTTTACCTCCTCGAGTCTCCCAGCACACCTATTGTGCTGGGGCACCCGTGGTTGGTGAAACACAGCCCTCACATTGGTTGGGCTGAGAATTCTGTGTTGGCATGGAGCTCATTTTGTCATAAGTTTTGCCTAGGTGTCGCCTCGTCTGCTGGCTTTTCTTGTTCTATGTTTCAGGAGGAGCGGACTGCGGATCTGACCGGTGTTCCTGCTGAATACCTCGATCTTCGGAGGGTCTTTAGCAAGTCACGGGCGACATCTCTCCCTCCTCACAGACCCTATGACTGTGCCATCGACCTTCTCCCAGGCACATCTCCGCCTCGTGGTCGCCTTTACTCTCTCTCAGCGCCGGAGAGAGAGGCTATGGATAAGTATATCCAGGTGTCATTGGCAGCTGGCCTCATCCGTTCTTCCTCTTCTCCTGCAGGTGCGGGGTTCTTCTTTGTGGAGAAAAAGGATGGTTCCTTGCGCCCCTGCATCGATTATCGTGGGCTGAATGACATCACTGTAAAGAATCGGTACCCCCTGCCATTGATGTCCTCGGCTCCCGAGCTGCTGCAGGGAGCAAGAATCTTCACAAAGTTGGACCTCCGCAATGCCTACCACTTGGTTCGGATAAGGGAAGGGGATGAGTGGAAGACAGCTTTTAACACCCCTACTGGGCACTTTGAATATCGGGTTATGCCCTTTGGGCTTACTAACGCCCCAGCTGTCTTCCAGGCCCTGATTAACGATATGCTTAGAGACATGATCAATCGATTTGTCTTTGTGTACCTTGATGACATTCTAATTTTTTCTTCGTCATTGCAGGTACACACTCAGCATGTCCGTCAGGTGCTGCAGAGGTTACTTGAAAACCAGCTGTATGTCAAGGCGGAGAAGTGCATGTTCCACGCAGACTCGGTTCCGTTCCTGGGACAGATAATCTCGGCGGAGGGGGTTAAGGTAGATCCTGCCAAGGTAAGGGCCGTCTCTGAGTGGCCAGTTCCCAACTCTCGTAGAGCATTGCAGCGGTTTCTGGGATTCGCCAATTTTTATCGCGTTTCATCCGGAACTATAGTCAAACTGCTGCTCCTTTAACCGCTCTAACCTCCACTTGTGTTCCTTTCAGGTGGACGGAGCAGGCACAGGGGGCTTTTACGAAACTTAAATTATGTTTCACATCTGCACCTGTCTTGTCTGTTCCAGACCCTGATCTGCAGTTTATTGTGGAGGTTGATGCTTCTGAGGTCGGGGTCGGGGCGGTCCTCTCTCAACGATTCCCCCTTGATGGAAAGGTGCACCCTTGTGCATACTTCTCGCACCGCCTGAGCCCGGCAGAACGGAACTATGATGTCGGTAACCGTGAGCTGCTTGCGGTTAGGCTGGCACTGGGTGAGTGGCGACACTGGCTGGAGGGGGCGGCGGAGCCCTTCTTGGTCTGGACGGATCATAAGAATCTTGAATATATCCGTTCGGCCAAGAGGTTGAACTCTCGGCAGGCCAGGTGGGCTCTCTTCTTTGATCAGTTCCGTTTCACCCTCTCGTAAAGGCCTGGGTCCAAGAATATCAAGCCGGATGCTCTGTCTCGTCTCTTTGCCAGTCCGGGGAGCGGGGCGCCGCCCGACACTATTTTGCCCCGGGGTGTCGTGGTGGCGGCTGTTTCCTGGGGTATTGAGAGGCGGGTCAGAGAGGCCTTGCGGGGGGTGGAGGTTCCGAGAGGCTGCCCTACTGGTCTGTTGTTTGTTCCAGGTCCGTTGCGTCCTTCAGTCCTTGAGTGGAGTCATTCTTCTAGGCTGGTCTGCCATCCAGGTGTGCGGAGGACGTTGGCTTCTGCCCGCCAGCGCTTTTGGTGGCCTTCTCTGCCCCATGATGTCAGACAGTTCGTGGCTGCTTGCTCGGTTTGCGCCCAGAACAAGACTTCTAACAAGCCTCCCATTGGTCTGCTGCGGCCTTTGCCGATCCCCCCCCGCCCTTGGTCCCATATTGCCCTGGACTTTGTCACTGGCCTCCCCTCCTCCAGGGGCAATACTGTGATTTTGACGGTCGTGGACCGCTTCTCGAAGGCAGCTCATTTTATTCCCCTACCCAAATTGCCCTCTGCTAAGGAAACTGCTCTGGTGGTAGTCGATCACGTCTTCAGGATTCATGGTCTTCCCAAAGACGTGGTCTCTGACGGGGGGCCCCAGTTCGTTTCCCATTTTTGGAAGGAGTTCTGTCGTCTGATCGGTGCTTCTTCGAGTCTGTCGTCAGGATTTCATCCGCAGACCAATGGGCAGTCCGAGCGAGCCAACCAGGATTTGGAGCGGAGCTCCGCTGTCTGGCATCACACAATCCCGCCTCCTGGAGCCAGCAGCTCACCTGGGCAGAGTATGCCCACAATACACTTCCTGTGGCGGCCACTGGTATGTCCCCTTTTCAAAGTTCTATTGGTTATCAGCCTCCTCTATTTGCTTCACAGGAACCTGATGCCGCAGTCCCCTCTGCCCAGGCCTTTGTCCAGAGATGCAGACGCACATGGGAAAGAGCCAGGAAGGCGCTCATTCAGGCGGGGAGACGTGCCAAGGTGGCAGCTGATCGTCGTCGGACTCCTGCACCCAAGTATGTCTGTGGGCAGAGGGTATGGCTTTCCACTAAGGACCTGCCCCTTAAGGTGCCAGCACGCAAGCTGGCACCCAGGTTCTTAGGGCCATACCGCATTACCAAAGTCTTAAGTCCGGCGGCGGTGCGGCTCAGGCTTCCATCTGTCTTTGCTCGTGTCCATCCTGTCTTTCACGTGTCTCGTGTCAAGCCTGTAATTTCTTCCCCTTTGAACCCTGGTGTGTCTGCTCCTTCCCCCCCCCTCCCCCCGTCTCATTGACGGTTCCCCGGTGTTTTCTGTTAGGAGGCTGTTGGACGCCAGAAGGCGTGGTAGGGGATACCAGTACCTTGTGGACTGGGAAGGGTACGGTCCTGAGGAGAGGTGTTGGGTGCCGTCTCGAGATATCTTGGACCACTCCTTGATCGAGGATTTCCATCGTCGACAGGCCTCCTCTGTTCCTGGAGCGCCCGGGGTCGCTCCTGGAGGGGGGGGTACTGTCAAGGCGCCGGTCTGATCTGGGTTTGTTTGTTGTGTCCTGGTCTGTCTGGAGCACATGGCTGTCAGTTGGTATTTGTGTTTGCCATGTGCTCTATTGTTACCCCGCCCCTCTTGTTACCTTATTATCTTGTTAGGGTTTACACCTGTTTTAGATAATTAGCCACCCTTTATATTCCCCTCTTGTTTTCTGTCCTGTGCCAGATCGTATCTCTGCTCTGCTGAGTTAACCTGGCTCTTGTCTCTAGCTGTTATCTTGTTCCTGTTGTTGTCAAGCCTTAGTCTTGCATTGTTTTCCCTTGCTTTTATTTTATACCTTTTGAGATTAGGGTTTTTTCTTTTGATTTAGTTCTGTGCTATCTAGTTTCTTGTTTTTGAGCTCCTGCCTTTTAGTTTTGTTTTTTCCCCTTTCCCCATTTGCTCCCCAGCTCCCCCATCGGCTCTGGCTGCTGGACTCCCTACCGCCTGCCTCCTCTCTCCCATCCCTGGCTGCCCAGCGCTGCCCGCTTCCCTGCCCTCCTGGTTCTATCCATCTAGCTGCTCCGCTGCCATCAGTCTCGTTCACCAGCCTCAGGAGATCCCAGTTAAGTCAGCCAGGCTTCTGCCTTCATCTTCCTGGAACCAGTCTCCCTCTCTCTCTCACTGTTGCCATTCCCTGTGCCCTGGAGTTCACTAGAAAGCTTGTCTATCTCGTAGCTCTTGGACTGTTGCCCTCAGCCTATCACTCAGAAACCCCTTTCCTAGACGCTTCCTGCTGAGCTGTCAATCTCTGCCACGGACCTGGCTGGAATCTCTCCTGGTTACCCTCTCAGACAGTGGCTAGTTCCTGAGTTCCTGTTTTGTGTTTGAGTCTCAATAAATCTGTTATCCCTGCAACTGATTCCTCTTCCTTTACCACCCTGACAATAATAGGGGCACTTTAATAGGGTTGGAGAAAAAAAAAGATTCACTTTCACTTCGCCATTTTTAAAATAAAATATTTTAAATACATTTACAATATTAAATGAACATACATTTTCATACTGCAATACATACTACTATACACTGAACTACAGTTTAAAATATTTTTTATATTTTAATATTTAATATTTTTTTTATAATATTTAACACTTATTCATTATTTTATTAATACTTTAATACTTTTATTCAGCAGGGACAAATTCAACTGATTAAATACTTTTATAATGTTACAAAAGATTTCTATTTCAATAAATGCTGTTCTCTTGAACTTTCTATTTATCTAAGAATAAATATATGTTGTATTACAGTTTACATAAAAACAATATTAAGCAGTTTTCATCATTAACAATAATAAATGTTTCTTGAGTAGCAAATCACTGAAGACTGGAGTAAAGGCTGCTAAAAATTCAGCTTTGCTACCACAGGAATAAATTACATTTAAAAATATATTAAAATAGAAAACGGTTATTTTAAATTGTAATAATATTTCACAATAATTGTTTTATTGTATTTTTGATCAATTAAATGCAGCTTTGATGAGCACAAAAGACTTCTTTCAAACAACATCAAAACAATATTATCGAACACAAACTTTAGAACAGAATGTACTAAAAAAATCATTACAAGTATGTATTAATTATTTTATTTAATAAAATTATTTATTATTTTGGAAATTACTGTATTAGAGTTAGAAAACATAAATACTTCTTTCAGTATTTATGCCTATTCATTTCCTGGCATTTTTTCTCAAATGATTAGACATATTTCTCTAAATGTCAACAAAATCAAGCAACAGAAAAATATATTTTAATTCTGTCATACCCCAAAATATCCTCTACAGTGTTTTCAGATAATTAATTGAATATAATTTAATATCTATTTCAATATGTAGTTTTTCTTTTCAATTTTAGCATATTTTAGTAAGCTTTCATAAGAGAGACACTCTTAACCCGTTAAAGATTTGTGCCCCTATGCTATTGGTGGAAAATTAAGATGCATCAAAAATCATTTTTGTTATCACACCGTGACTCCCTGGAACTACATCGAATCAAATCATGAGGTGTCTGAAGATTTCCAGCACTACTGATTAGATTAGTTATCTATCACAGAGCTCCCACCAGAGATTGAGTTTCAATCAGAGGGTTGTTGGTTTGTTGCCGCATTGCATCCTGGGAAATCTGTGTGTTTTGGTCAGCGAAGATCAGTTGCCGTTTGCGACCCCGTCTCTTTGGAGGCACAGACTGCACCACTAGGAGTGTCTGAGAATAAGGGACAACACAAGAGAAAGAATGAAAGGTTATTAAGATACTGAGCGCACTGTTGTGGATTCAGGCTACTGTAACTGCCTTTGCTACAAAGGCGTTCATGCTTCAAAACACATATGGATTATATAACACTAGAGCATAATGGGCAAGGTGATGTGGACATGGCTACACACACAAACCTCACTGGAGTGCTCCATCTCACTGGCTTCTGTGGTTGTTGGCATGGTGATGGGAGGAGGGGTCATCTCCATAGCCACCCTATCTAAGGTGACCTCCGTAGGACGTGCATTTCCCCCATCCACGATGTTCTCGCTGTTCTTCAGTCTGCAAACATGTATTCAGTGATGGTTAAAAACCACAAGAACCCGGTCAACACAAGCAGCCAGTTCAGGCCAACATTACGGGCTCCATTAAACTGTGCAGTCAAGCAGATTCTTTATTTCAGATATATTTAGGTCAAGGACATTTGGCCCAACATTGTCATTGTCATTGTCTATCTAAATTAATGTTTTCTTGGGTCTCAACCAAACCAAGCGTCTGCCTGACTGCTCAATTTTCAAAACAAAACAAAGCAAAAAGCATGAAAATCCGTTAAAAAAACGTAAAAAAATATTTTCCATGAAGCGCAAACAAAACCACATTAACATGTGGTTTTAAATCTGATCAAAATGTTATTTATTAATGTATTTATGAATGAATGAATGAAATGAAATATACTTTAACCTGAAAAGGATTTGGACTGGATTTAAAGTAGTTTTAGCCATTTAAGGTTCAACATGTATGTAATATTATAGAAAATGCTCAGCGATGTTCAAATTCTCCCATGTTTGCTCACTCTTCTCTTATACAGTGAACTGTGGCATCTGCTATGTAGTGAATAAGTGCACAATTTATTAAACTACATAAAATGCTTTCAAGCTTATGTTGCACTCCATGAGTTCAGCACTGCAGCAAGATGTCATGATAGGCATGAAGAAATGCATAATTTCCACAAAGACACTCTCAGTTCTTGTAAAAACCATTGACGTTGTGCTGAAGCTTAAGTCATTACCATTAAGTAGATATACCAGTTATTTACTACACTGTCTGAACAAGCAGGTTTTGTGAAATTGCAGTGCAGACAGTCAGTCAAAAAATAATTTGACAAACAAATCAGAATTGGGTGCAGTGTGACTAATCACATTTGAATCTTGTACTTCCTTCTTAACCTTCTTATCTCTATTTCCCTCGGTGTTACTCACTGTTCTATAGAGACCATAGCAGGATCCAGATCTCCTGATTTCTCCACCTCTGTTGCCCTCTCTCTCTCCTTATCTTCCTCATCTGAGAGAGCATACAGAAAAGACTTATAGACTCATATCTTTAGAAAATGCTATTTGTAGCAGGCAGTTACAGTCTAAGTGATGTAAGTGATCAGGTTACGAATGAGCACAGGCAGTATATTTTTGGCATTTTCTGTGCTGGGTTTTAAAATAATAAAGCAGCACAACATTGATAATAATAATATTATCATTTTCAACATTGATAATAATAAAATAAATGTTTTTTGAACACCATATTAGAATGATTTTTGAAGAATTATGCGACACTGAAGACTGGAGTAATGGCTGCAGAATATTTAGGAATAAATTACATTTTAAATATATTAAAACAGTTATTTTAAATAGTAATAATATTTCACAATATTACAGTTTTTACTGTATTTTTGATCATATATAAAAATATTGCAAATATATGTAGCAATGCATATTAGTAATATTTTATGTGTATTTATCTGAAAATATATATATTTGCCATATTTTAAGGGATGGAAATGGTAAAATGTATTAAATGGAGCTGAGAGTACTACACTTAATGCATTCATCAAATTAGCCAAAATATTTCATAAACGAACACACAAGGTGCGGGGGATGTGTTAGTTCATTCCAATTCGGCGGAAATCTGCGAAGCATTCTGCAGACTTCTGTGGGCAAAAATTCTGTGTGGGCCTGTAAATATCTAATAATGACAGATTAACTCTCTTAATTGAGATCAATATTCATTTAAGTGTCTATCTATCAGTTTCTATCAATCTCACCACCAAGATGGAACTGATCTTGTTGTTCCATGAGCAAGTCAATCTCCTGAGCCGTGGCTTCAGGTAACTCTGCACCACCAAACTGGAATATAATCAGGAACACAAACACATTTGGAAACAGCATATGAATTGTGTGGTACAATAAATACAGATTAAAAGGAATGAATAATATCATCTGATGTTATCCGTGACTAAGCTTCATGTGGGCAGATGATCTGTTTTCATCTAAAACTTCACAAAGAGCTGTATGAATTTTGTGGAGGCAAATGGTACAGAAGTAGCGTCATGTGTTTGGTGTTAGCAAAGGCTGCGGACACAGACTCAAATATAGATCTCTGTCCGTTTTCTATTGCCAGTATGGAGGAGTGAGAGGCATGTAGAGTGAAAATCACCTCCGCTGCTAGCACAGGCACCAGCTCTGCGTCTTTGATAGTGATTGATTCAGAAGAAGCAATGAGGCCTTGAAAGGGAAAGACAGGGAGAGATTGGGTGAAAATCATAAAGAGCAACTCTTTGAACCACATCAGCTGCAATATTTCAAAATCTCACTTTTAGGTGATGTAATTTCCTTTCTGGCCACCAGAGGAGATGAGCCCTCTGTAAACTGCTTTGATGATAAACAATAAATTCATGGCTTAATGGCTCAAAAAGGGTCAGGATGAGATTAATGCGATGTGTTAGTTAAATTCACTATTATGAACTCTAAAAAGTCTGAGGTTTTTATCAGTTGCTATGCATATGTTTTGTGGATCCGAGATATTCTGGTCTCTAGATATGATTCCAATGAATAATTCATGCAAACTGTATGTATATGCTGCAATTCATCACCTGAGATGGCAAGTAAGGACTAGGCGGCTCACAGTCAACCCCCATCACTCCAAAAAACGGCTCCAGTGCCCATTCTGCCTCCTCCAGCTGGAACAGAGAGTCCGGGACATTCAGCACCAACCTAGAAGCAAACAAGATCCCAGAACAGCTTCTCAGGGGGAATCATAGCAACAGCAGTCACATAAACAGCTGTCACGGGTATATAAGAACAATATGAAGGTCTGTGTCAGAATAAATTACACTAGTGACACAACATGACAGTGACGACCCTGAATCTGACCTATCAGTGCCCGGCATGTCAATGTTCAAGTGTCTCTTTGAGCGAAGCAAACGCTCAATGGTCTGCTGGACCTCCTCTGGGAAAATGAAACAGAAAAATTTTCAGTTTATTTCAATATAGTAAAAGCCCATTTGCAGACAGTGTAATGGAATATTAAGACTGTATTAATTTGTTAGAAAAGGAAAAATCATTCACAATATTCTCCATTTTGTCTTTTTATAATGTAAGTCAAAGATTCTTGCGCCAACATTTTTATCTAGTTTTTAATTTAGTAATTTAATCCAATATAAACATTTATAATCTCTCTAATCCTTAAATAAAATAAAATAAATTAAAAGATAAAACAAATTAATAAAATAAAATCTAATAAAACAAGCTATTTTTGCTACTGTACCTTTAAAGGGATAGTTCTCCCAAAAATTAAAAATCTATCATTAATTACTCGCCCTCATGTCGTTCCAAACCTGTAAGACCTTCGTTCATCTTCGGAACACAGATTAAGATATTTTTTATGCATTCCGAGAGCTCTCTGATCCTCCATAGACAGCAAGGATCCTTACACGATCAAGGCTCAGAAACGTAGCAAGGACATCGTTAAAATAATCCATGTGACATCAGTGGTTCAACCTTAATTTTACAAAGCTATGAGAATACTTTTTGTGCGCAAAGAAAACAAAAATAACGACTTTATTCAACAATTCGTATCCTCCGCGTCACTCTATAGTGTCGTTTTGGAGTGTATCACATACGTAAACAACGTATGCTGTTCTGTGTCAGCAGCACCGTACATGGATACGCTGTTTACGCTTTGATCTGAACGTAAACAACGTATCCGCGTACATACATTGCATACGTTGTTTACATATCTGATACTCTCCAAAATGGAGCTATAGGGTGACGCGGAGGAGACAAATTGTTGAATAAAGTCATTCTTTTTGTTTTCTTTGCACACAAAGAGTATTCTCGTAGCTTCGTAAAATTACGGTTGAACCACTGATGTCACATGATTTATTTAAACGATGTACTTGCTACATTTCTGAGCTTTGATCGTGGTAGGATCCTTGCTGTCTATGGGAGGATCAGGGAGTTCTCGGATTTCATCCAAAATATCTTAATCTGTGTTCCGAAGATGAATGAAGGTCTTACAGGTTTGGAACGGCATGAGGGTGAGTAATTAATGACAGAATTTTCATTTTTGGGTGAACTATCCCTTAAAGATTTCATACCCAGATGACCTCTGTAATGATGAGGTAACTTCTGTGTACTGGCATATTTAACAATGTAATTTATCAGGTTGAGACATTTTATGAATATTAAATAGGCATTGATATGTAAATCATATGCTAATGTTCTCATTTTGATATCATAACCCTGGTGATTTCTTGCCTGTTTTTGCAGTTAAGTTTTCATAAATGATTTGGGTGGACTGGAGTTGGAATTGGTCTGCACTGTGAAAAATATTGTTGTCCAAACATAATTTTAAGGTTTGATATTCAAATGAATTCTGTTAAATTTAGTCCTGCTCATACATTAAACACATCTATAGATTAGTTGTTTGTTCAGCTTGTCTATTTTGAGATGCTACCTTATTAGAGCAAATGCATCTGTTTGCTCATCTTTACATGCGTCTTCATTTCTGTCTGCTGTTTTCTGAGATCATGTCATTTTTATGAATGCTTTCAATCTTAGCTTACTTGAATTATTCTCTGATTAACGGTTGCTTATCGGTTCCATGCTAATCTCTAAACACGCTCAATACATGACAATGTGTTTTATAGTTAGACTACAGAGTGAAGATTTCACAACAGCATTAATTTGGTCCCCAGTGCACACATTGTTGGCAGCTATCTTAAATTTTAATAACCAAAGCATTGTAATAACTGTTTATTCTGCTGGGAAGCAAATGGTTTCTCAGATACAGCCAGCTGATCAATACAAGATAATAGTGTGTGCTACTGACCATATGTGCTTCCCTCATATGGTCACGTAAAGGTAGATATACTCATTAGGACCAGCTGAACACATTGACCAGAACAAGTGTTACATCAAACACTATTAGAGCATGTTTCATTAGTGCCTGTTTTACTGGTCTTGTATTGCTCATCCCCAGTGAAAAAGAAGTGTGCTTAATCATATTTAATGTGCACTTGCAGTGTACTTCAAATCTTAAAAGTATATTTTGTTCTTGCATAGAATACAATATTTATAAAATAAAAGGCCACTTAAATGTAATTAGAGTACACTTTCATAACTAAGTTTTTTAACATGATTAAAACACTTTAAAAACAAGCAGTTTGTAATAATGTCAAATTAAAAGTTTTACAGTAAAATACCTTTTGAATCATTATATTTTAATATTTTTTCATGCTTTAAAGAAGTTTTAATAATGTTAGTAACCAAACAGTTTCTGTTCCAATTGACTTCCCTTGTATGGTCAAAAAATGTAATATATAGGATGGGAAAAACTATTTTTGATTACCGACATTCTTCAAAATATCCTCTTTTGTATTCAACTGCAAGTCATACAGGTTTGGAACAATGTGAAGGTGAGTAAATGATAGAATTTTCATTTTTAATGTTGAATTATTCCTGTAAGTCCTACTTGAGTGGGTCAAAAATGTTCAGCTAATTGTATATAATATAAATTCAAACTATAATATATTTTCATTTAATTGCAAATAACACCTGTTAAGTGTCCAAAACATTACATTCAGTTTGCACTCAAGTATATTCTATTAAAAAGTATAGTATTTTTATAACATGTACTCCTTTTAAATATTACGCTAAAGTCTAGGCCTGCTTAATTTTTGCAAGGGATGGTATTTATTTTATTTTTTGTGTGTGTGTGTGTAAGTTGCTTTGATCAGTTTTGGTCAGACTGAAATAAGTGGCATGTTGTAGAAATGTTCATAAATGTGAAGCAAAGCAGTACTATTTACACTAGTCAATGCTTCTACAGTCATGATCATGATATCATGATATGCTTCTACAGTCATGATATCCAGCAGCCATATCACCCTGTAGCCCAAGACCGGTTTCCCACTGAAGCTAAGCAGGGCTGAGCCTGGTCAGTACCTGGATGGGAGACCTCCTGGGAAAAACTAGGTTGTTGCTGGAAGAGGTGTTAGTGAGGCCAGCAGGGGGTGCTCACCCTGTGGTCTGTGTGGGTCCTAATGCCCCAGTATAGTGACGGGGACACTATACTGTCAACAAGCACCGTCCTTCAGATGAGACGTTAAACCAAGGTTCTGACTCTCTGTGGTCATTAAAAATCCCAGGATGTCCTTCGAAAAGAGTAGGGGTGTTACCCCGGCATCCTGGCCAAATTTGCCCATTGGCCTCTGACCATCATGGCCTCCTAATCATCCCCATACACTGATTGGCTTCATCACTGTCTCCTCTCCACCAGTAAGCTGGTGTGTGGTGGGCGTTCTGGCGCAATATGGCTGCCGTCGCATCATCCAGGTGTATGCTGCACATTGGTGGTGGTTGAGGAGATTCCCCCTTGTATGTAAAGCGCTTTGAGTGCCTTGAAAAGCGCTATATAAATGTAATGAATTATTATTATTTATTATGATGACTATCTCACCCAGCAGAAAAGCACACTGGCGATGGTAGACAATGACTATGCCATACTGAAGCTGAGAGGACAGGTAAAGAGAGAAACGGGGCCGGGGAAGACTGGGATGGACTGGAGGAACCTGGACCATCACATAATCCACAATGTCCTCACTAAATATACACACAAACACAACCTACTGATTAATATTTTAAAATTATGACGAAAAGAACAAAAAAACACCAGAAAGAAAGAATACCACACATTATCATCTACTTTGAAATGGCAATATTTTGAATGAGAAACAAAGATTTCTCTGACCATGTTCTCCTGACGTTGACCTTGAGATACTCTTTTCTGGAAATCCTGATGCCTTTAGTAGCTGCCAACCTGAAAACAAAACAAAACAAACAACCAAAGTTCAACAAACAAAACTTCATTCAATGTTTTGACATAAACCACTGTTCTTAAATGTCCTGTAAACATAACTGTACATCTTATATGGAGTTTAACTTTCCATATTTTACAGAGTTAAATTCGACTGTCTAAGTTATGAAGTTAGCCAGTTGCCTAAAATCTTTACCTCAGCGTGGCTAACGTTAGTAGCACAGAAAAAACAAAACAACGATCCGTTATTTTTTTTAACAAACGGCCAGTATTTAGTTAAATTCATCATCATTTTTATACATACCAGATAGTAGAGAAGCAGCCAGTGTGACGCTGAAGCACGTTTGGATAATAAAACATTTTACCTCAGAGTTCGGTTTTACACAAATCTCAACCCAATCGATATCTAATTTAAAATCTAATCTGATAACCTTTGGCCACTTTACTTCTGCCAAAAACACGAGGAGATAATGTGAATTTCCTCAGATAAGCGCTAAATCAATACGGTGATGTTTTTTCAATCAGTTATTTCTGTGAGGATTGATTGACAGATGACACGAGGGCTGCGTCTCAAAGCTTAGTGAGCTGCCTACATAGACAGCGTTCTGGCGCGTTTAGAGGCTTTACAATGCTGTCTAGGTAGGCAGCTTAGTATGTTTTGACACACATTCGATGGTTTGACGGACTGTAGATAATTTTAACATTTTTAAATATTTTTCTGCATATAATGACATAAATGACAAAAAAATAAAAATAACGCTCAGATCAAAAACCTATTTTAGATTTTTCAAACGTATGTTTTATGGTTTAAACTGTGACACATTGACAAATTATTTATTTGTGTGACAGTCAGAATGTCTAATAAATTATGCTACCCTACAAACGCCATAACATTTATCACTTTGGCCTTGAATACCCTTGGTATTTGTGGGAAAAAATAAATTTATCCTGTCGAAATCTGTCAAACAGAAATATTTCATTTAAGAACAGTTCACATTTTCCATTAGTCAGACTGTTGGCCCCGCCCATTTAGCGCAAACAGTCCGCGCTGGCATGAGACGAGCCAATCAAAACAGCGGAAAGTCCCCGGGAGAGTTCGAAGGGGGCGGTCGCGTGTGACGTCCGCTAATTTTTAATGAGACGTAGGGAGTTTCACGCCACGCCTCTGCGTGAAGAATTTTTTAGAGTCAGATTTAAGCAAGTTGAATTTCGCTGCTCATAGAGCGCATTTTATCGTTTAGCGGGGCAAGCAGAGGACATGGCCTACCATAATCAGTATAGAGCACCTCATTATAACAACGCGCCGCCGGATCAGGGCTTTTTATGGAATATATTTCAGAGGTGAGTGAAACACGACCACCGATTCCGCATTTGAACGCCTGTCGATTTGACAAGCGCAGCAGGAAAGAGCTTGTTCTTGCAAATCACGTACAAGTAGATACGAAATGCATTGGGAAACTTTAGTAGAGGATTGTATAGCTCGCAAAAGCAAATGTCTGTAATATTTTGTAGTTACTTCCGCCGTTTTTCGATTGCTTTTCAGCTGATAGCAGACTCTTCTCGTCTGACTTTCATTATTCCGCCATTCAACACCGTTAACGTTACTCAGTTTCTATTGCAACTGAGCATTTGAGATGAACTCGAATAACGTTACGCGTTTGCGTAGTTTTAGCAGCTTCGAAAGCCACACGATCTTATTTTTACGCATATAAGTGAGCAGAGAGTGAGTTGGTTTGGTTTAACGAAGTTGCTCGTCTCTATAGTAATGAATTATGTAATACTGCAGATGATTGAATCTTAAGGGCCGTTCCCACGGGACGCGTTCTTCTTGTGTTCCAGTTGCACTATTTGTTTTTTAATTGTTGGTTTATGTACACATACTGACGACGTATCGCGTCGCTATGTTGTCAATGTCTACAAGCGTTACGTTTTTAAGATGCCTCGCCAAGTTAAAAGTAGTTCAACTTTCGTTTTGAACTCAAGAACTCGTTTAAACGCCCCTTATAGCATTACACTGCCGTCAAAACGCAGAAATAGATGCAACTTAAACAATGTCACCCAGCAACATTCCTGTTATATTCTATTCTCACTGTCACATGAAGATTGTCCCTTGGTCATATGACTCGAGACTGTCTAAAGGTTTTAGTGAGTCATCAGTGAGTATGTTTATTACTTAAGAGTGTCCATGACAATATTGAAATTCAAGGTTAACGTTGTCTCATTATGGCTGGATTATGATTACTTTTAGTGTATATGATCTGTAAGTGGTTGCTTACTATTATGAGTTGTTTTTCAATCTTTTAGAAAACAGAGACCCCTAAATATGATAATCCTCCTGCAGGTACCCCCCCCCCCCATCCTATATGTTAAAGACAGCTATATATATGTATATGTATGTATGTATGTATGTATATATGTATAAAGACACAGTAATGCTTAAAAAATATTACAAATATATGTGTAAAGTATTATTTGGAAAATATTTTGTTAATATTCCATTACATTTCTACATTTCTATTCACTATAATACTGTTGTATTGTTTATTTATTTATTAAATGTTTTATTTATTTTTATTTAGTTAGTTTAATTTAATTTATTTATTTTTACTTTAAACATTTTTTCTCTAGACTTTACCTAGTATTCTCTTGCGGCATCCTGAGGGTCCCTGGACCCCAGTTTGAAACCCCATAAACTTACAGTGGTATGATTGTTATTCTGCCTGATCGCTGTGATATAATAGGGGATTGAGTGGAAAAAGCTCAATCTGAGAGCCTACAGTTACTGAAACGTTGGGAAAACCAAAGGCAGTCACTCTAAACTCAGAGAAGGTGGGATAAATATAGACGTAATTTTTTCACTTTCCTTTTAGGAAAAAGTGACCCAGATGTTCCTGATCATACTTTCATTTAATGGAAGTTGTGGTTTAGTCAGTCCAGCTAGTAAATTAGTTCAAATGATTCTCAAACCATGTCTTATCATAATTCACTACATATAGCCTGATTGAAGTTGATGGTTGTTTCAGAATTCCTTGTGAATTAGAGTCACAAGTTCAAATATTGCCTGTTTGGGCAAGGTCTTGTTAGATAAACAAGCCAACAAGACATTCCTTTCACAGTTTACTGTGGTTATGGCCCAGACTAGACTCTCTTTCAAGGTTTTAGGTGTCCAAATTATTGAGGAGGCCTCTCTCCAGCCCGTCACTTCTGTTTTTCTATGTTTTTTTCAGCAGCTGCCTAGAAATACAGGGGTTTTGTTGGTGTGCTAAGGCATATTGCTTCGTGCTTGCTTCATAATAATGTACCACAGGATTTTGTAAAACTCAAATCTCTTTCTACCATAATCTCTTTATTACAAAACAGACCAAATAATACATGTAATTTCCACATGGAATGACATTCCTTTAAATTCAGCTCAGAAGGCCTGTAATGGAAACGTGTTCTTTTTACGATTTATGGCATATGTGTAATGGAAAAGACACTCCCAACAGCAGAAATAGCCAACCCGCTCTGCGTGAGACAAACTTTCCCTCTTTTAAAGTCGTTGCTGACATGTCTTGACTGAAATGAATCATAAAAATATCAGCATGGGGCCGCGCCTTCACAACATCAATGAACCAATGAATGAATATGCGAGGATTTAAGAGAACAAATCAACTGGCTTCCCAAGACACTTTTATAAAATGCACCATATGTAAACTCAAAGGAAAGGAAAACTGTTTAGATGTAAATGAATGGACCTTTTTCAGTGTTACATTTGAAACACGAGGTCTCTGAATCGTTCTCTATATAAGCTTTTACTTTCAGTTTCATTTGATCAGGCCCACATCCTGAGATTGTTTCTTATTTGTACTATTACAGTTCTAGACACTGTTATGGTATTTAAGTCATTCACTATAAAACAAAAGTTTTTTAAAAAACATGAATTACATTATTTTGGCTAGCAAATAATTCATAATTTTTCTGTTTCCTCCAGGGTAGATAAAGACAGGAGCGGGGCAATATCAGACACAGAGCTTCAGCAGGCATTATCAAATGGTATGTTTTATTTTTTAAATAAATTTTCCTTTTTTCTTACTTTTTTTTAGTCACTAATAAACATATTCCAACTGGAGTTGAAAGATAAATGTTCAGCAAAGGCCCTCAAGTATAATTATTGTGTGGGGTTTCCATTGAGCAACTTTCATTTTGAAATATCAGACTATTAATAAAAGGAACCAGGTTTCCTTACAGCAGAAAAACATGTTTCTTGTACAAACAGTAAGTGTTTTCCTGTAACCGTCATCTTTTCCACACTATTGTTTTGTCAATATGGTTTAGCACAATTTACATGTGCCACGCTGATATTTCCATACGAAAAAATACTTTAATTTTGTTTTACTAAAAAGATAATTCCTTTGTATATAAAGATGTTCACAGTATTGTTGCTAAATGAAAAATGCCCACATTGACTATTATTGCTAAATGTTCATGTTCATGAAATACCAAGCAATAACCAGCATTAATACCATTTTATAGATGACTATTGGAAATTTCAGATAATTTCACTGTTTTCCATGTATAGTGTACAAAATATGGCCTGACACTGTTAAACATTACTTTTATTTGTATTTATTTTTTCAACAAATGATCAGTGAAAGGAAGTACTTGAAAATGTAAAACAAAATATTATTTTGTTATTTTCTACTAATTTTCTAAAGATTTTTTTGCCTTTTATTCAACCCCGTTACCAAAATTTGTATAAATACAGTTTAAATGGGAGTGATTGCTATTTTCTAAAATATTCATCAAATAAACAAACAAACAAATAAACTACGCAAGAACGGGTGATATTTATCCTAAATAAAGCAACAGGGACTGGCTAGTTTGGGAACAAATCTTGGTCTGTTGCTATTGATAATCACAAATCAAAGAATAATGTTTAACATTTACTTAAGGATTATCTTCATGAGTGCAGTCAACAATCAATTTATGTAAAAACGGAGAAATTGGAATGAGATAATATACACTACCATTCAGGAATTTGGGCTGGATAAAACGTTTAAATGTTTTTTTTTAAGACGTCTCTTATGTTCACCAAAGCTGCATTTATTTGAGCCATTACTCCAGTCTTTGGACAAGTCAAGTCAAGTCAAGTCAAGTCACCTTTATTTATATAGCGCTTTTAACAATACAAATTCTGTCAAAGCAACTGCACAATATCAAAATGGGAAAATAGTGTCAATAATGTAAAATGACAAGATTAAACACTCAATTTTCATTATTGAATTCAGTGATGGCATCGTCCAGCTCAGTTCAGTTCAAAAAGTTTCTGTTCAATCAAGTCGACGATATTGCTGGAAATGAAGTGTCCCCAACTAAGCAAGCCAGAGGCGACAGCGGCAAGGAACCAAAACTCCATTGGTGACAGAACGGAGAAAAAAACCTTGGGAGAAACCAGGCTCAGTCGGGGGGCCATTTCTCCTCTGGCCAGACGACACAGCAGTTCAATTCCAACTGCTGCAAAGTCAGATTGGAGGGCTCAACTGGTTCCCGAGGTCTTGTCCTGATGGCTGTCTAGGTGACGGGGTCCTCGCTGGGGGTCTGTCTCTGGGGCTCATCTAGGTGTCCTGGTCTCCGCTGACGTTCAGGGCTGTAGAGGTCGTCTCTAGGTGCTGATCCACCATCTGATCTGGTGACTGCAGTGACCTCGGAATAAGAAAGAAACAGACTAATATTTGCGTAGATGTCAATCTTTTTACGATGTAACAAGTACTTCATGTGTTATGGGAAGTGTTCCCGGTTCCGGTTGATCTAATTAATGCAGCCTAACAATCCTTTAACGGATTTGAATAATAGAAGTGTATTAGTGTGTTATGTGTACGCCAGGTTAAAGAGATGGGTCTTTAATCTAGATTTAAACTGACAGAGTGTGTCTGCCTCCCGAACAGTGTTTGGTAGATTGTTCCAGAGTTTGGGCGCTAGATAGGAAAAGGATCTGCCGCCCGCAGTTGATTTTGATATTCTAGGTATTATCAAATGGCCAGAGTTTTGAGAACGCAGCGGATGTGAAGGACTATAATGCGATAAGAGCTCGCTCAAGTACTGAGGAGCTAAACCATTCAGGGCTTTATAAGTAATTAACAAGATTTTAAAATCTATACGATGTTTAGTAGGGAGCCAGTGCAGTGTTGACAGAACCGGGCTAATGTGCTCATACTTCCTGGTTCTAGTAAGAACTCTAGCTGCTGCATTTTGAACCATCTGTAATTTGTTTATTAAGCGTGCAGAACAACCACCCAATAAAGCATTACAATAATCTAACCTTGAGGTCATAAACGCATTAATTAATATTTCTGCATTTGACATTGAGAGCATAGGTCTCTGTTTAGATATATTTTTAAGATGAAAAAATGCAGTTTTACAAATGCTAGAAACGTGGCTGTCAAAGGAGAGATTACTATTAAATAGCACACCTAGGTTCCTGACTGATGACGAAGAATTTACAGAGCAGCCATCAAGTGTTAGACAGTGTTCTAGGTTATTACTTGTGGGGGTTTTAGGTCCGATAATTAACACCTCTGTTTTTTCAGAATTTAGCAGTAAGAAATTACTCGTCATCCAGTTTTTTATATCGACTATGCATTCCATAAGTTTCTCAATTTGGTGTGTTTCACCGGGCCGTGAAGAAATATTGAGCTGAGTATCTTCAGCATAACAGTGAAAGCTAACCCCGTGTTTCCTAATGATATTTCCCAAGGGTAACATATAAAGCGTGAAAAGTAACGGCCCTAGTACTGAGCCTTGAGGAACTCCATACTGCACTTGTGATCGATATGATACCTCTTCATTCACTGCTACGAATTGATGGTGGTCAGATAAGTACGATTTGAACCATGCTAATGCACTTCCACTAATGCCAACAAAGTTTTCTAGTCTATTCAAAAGAATGTTGTGATCGATAGTGTCGAACGCAGCGCTAAGATCCAGTAGAACTAATAGAGAGATACAACCACGATCAGATGATAAGAGCAGGTCATTTGTAACTCTAATGAGAGCAGTCTCAGTACTATGATACGGTCTAAATCCTGACTGGAAATCCTCACAGATATCATTTTTCTCTAAGAAGGAATATAATTGTGAGGATACAACCTTTTCTAATATCTTTTAGTGTCACATGATCATTCAGAAATCATTCTTATATGCTGATTTGGTGCTCAAGAAACATTTATTATTATTATTATTATTATTATGAATGTTGAAAACAATTGTGCCTTGTAGTTTTTTTGTGTGTGTGAAAATTGAGATACATTTTTTTCAGTGTTCTTTGATGATTAGAAAGGTCAAATGAACAGCATTTACATTGTAAATGCCAATTTAGACCAGAGCATGCAGACCAATGTTGACGGTCAACCAATTACAGTATGTCACTTTTCAGATATTCCAAAACCCAACAAATGGTGATTCAACATGTTTAAGTCAGCAAAAATAAGTAAGCAACGACCAACACCAAAAGATGCTGACACACTGATCTGACAAAACCCAATGAACATGTTTGTTACCTTAAAGGTTTGTTACCTCCACCCCAAAATTAACATTTTGTCATTAATCACTTACCCCCATGTCGTTCCAAACCCGTAAAAGCTTTGTTCGTCTTTGGAACACAATTTAAGATATTTTGGATGAAAACCGGGAGGCTTGTGACTGTCCCATTGACTGCCAAATAAATTATATTGTCAAGGCCTAGAAAAGTATGAAAGACATCGCAAAATAGTCCATCTGCCATCAGTGGTTCAACCGTAACGTTATGAAGCTAGGAGAATACTTTTTGTACGCAAAGAAAACAAAAATAAGGGGGAAAGGGAAGTGGTGTGTGGCCAAGTATGGTGACCCATACTCAGAATTTGTCCTCTGCATTTATCCCATCCAAGTGCACACTCACAGCAGTGAACACACACCCGGAGCAGTGGGCAGCCATGTTGCGGCGCCCGGGGAGCAGTTGGGGGATCGGTGCCTTGCTCAAGGGTCTCACCTCAGTCGTGGTATTGAAGGTGGAGAGAGCACTTGTTATTCACTCCCCCCACCGACAATCCCTGCCGGACCTGGGAATCGAACCTGCAACCTTTGGGTTACAAGTCCAACTCTCTAACCATTAGGCCACGGCTGCCCCATAACGACTTTATTCAACAATTCGTCTCCTCTGCGTCAGCGTAGCGCCATTTTGGAGAATATCCGCTGGATGTAAACTGCGTACGCTGTTCTGTGTCAGCCGCACCACATCCTTGCTGAATTAAAATAGTAATTTATTTCAATAAAAAAGTATTAGTCACCTTAACGTTTTAGTGTACGTCTCCTCCATGATGTTATTTCTTAAGTCACGATTTTGAGGAATGTTATGTTTGTTTGTAAATTGAAAAAATGTTAAATGCAATTGTCTCTTTGGTAAAACAGACTAACTGCATTTACACTGCAGGTCTTGATGACCAATTCCTATTTTGTGACTAAATCCGATTTTTTGGACGACGTGCTTACATTTCTTTTAAAAGTGACCCGTATCCGATGTGTGCATTTTACACTGCACTTGGTGAAACAAGCCAAAAATAGCATATATGACCTCACAAATCAATTTGAATAGTACATTGAGTTTAATTTATTGACATGGAATTCATATAGAAAGTTTTTAATGCAATAGTTACATCTATACATCAAAATAATTATATAGCCTAGTAGAAATTCTTTAGGACAGTGATGTACGCAGCTCCGCTGAAAGCTTGCGAGTGGAATAATATGTTACTATGTAACAGTACTAGAACCGAAACAGAATGGTTTCGGTGCCTCATTTCGATTAAATCCAAATGTCACAGGCTACAACTAGTAATTAAAACCAAATGCGTTCATCAGTGATTGTATATCATGGCTTTCTAACATTTACAGGGAGAATATACCTGTGAATTGTAAGTTATGATACGGAAAACAGCAAACACATTAAACAGCGCGAGAAGCATTTGTGCGGCACACGCAACCTTTCTGCATTTAGAGCGCGAGCCGCTATGAAACTTGTACTGTATCTTACGTTTCAATGGAATGTTTAGAACAAATTGATTATGTACTTTCTCCGCAGGACTGTGTCCTCCCTAATATTTTATCAGCGCTCAGTATATCAATATTAACTGTATTGAGTATTGATTATAAAGAATATATCATATATCGATCTATATACCACCCAGCCTTTTATTTAACACAAATGAAATTAATACTCTGCTATAGTTCTCAAGAATAAGGCTAGAGATGTTTCATTTGAAAATACCAGTGGCTTGACAGGTATGTGTTTAATGTATTTGTTTTATCTTCAAAATGTACCACAAAATGTGCCTTTGTCCATTTAAAAAAACTCATTTCTCAGGCATTTAGACGTTTTAGTATCGATTTGTATCGAAAAAAACAAACGATACCAACCCTTTGAGGGAATAATACTCAGGTGGTAATATCCAAATCCAAATGTTTATTTAAAACCAAATGTCTCAGTGATTGTATATCAAAGGCAGGGATTGTTTGTGTGCTTTTTATTTGTGGTTTCAATGGAACGAACGCTGGCGCAGCGTGATTTCAAAAGCAACACATGCACGTATCCAAACAAACGATTAATACTCTGCTATATAGAGATGTTTCTGACTTGTCTGTACCACAAAATTATTTAAAAAAACCATTTCTCAATGACAGGAGTCGCATGAGGGGATATCCGATTTGGCCACGGCTGGCGCAAACCATCCGATCATATCTGACTTATTCCCACATATGAATGAGGCCTGAAACCAATCGTAGAATATCGGAATCCATGTGATTTTTTCCTGCTTACACGGTCGTGGGCCATATCCGATCTGTGCCAAATGGGAGGAAAAAAAATCGGAATTGGGTCACTTGAACCGTGTAAATGAGGCCAAAAATCACTGGTTTAAGGGAGGGTACAGACATTAGAAGTGTTTTAAACTAGCTACTTTTCATGTTAAGCTAACTTTGTTAGATAATAGTTTATCAAACATGTCTTGTAGTTCTCTAAAATATGTAATGGGACATCACAGTGTACCTAATACTTATGGAATGTGCCTTATTCAAATACCTCCTCAGCCTATTCTGCTTCATGAGCATATGGCCTTGCTGCCAAAGTGGGTCAGAGTTCTTCCACTCCTGCCAGAAGCTGTTATCTGCTCCGAGCAGTAAGGTTGATGTAGTGCTCATCTCAATGAGGTGCAGAATTAGCAGGAAACTCTGTTATCATTCTTGAGAGCAGGCTGTGTGTTTAAGCCGAACTGTTCAATGATCCCAACGCATGTTCCTGTCAGCACTGCTGCAGTGCAATGCTGTGTTATATAGACCATTGTCACTCTCAGCAGCACTGCATTGTGAAGTATAGAACCGTGTAACGTTGTAACCCTGTGATATTCTGAAGATATTAGTATTGTAGAGGTTTGAAAACAGATATTGCATGTTATGTAGTGTATGGCTGGTGCAGTCATGTTCTTAGATTAGTGGTTCAGATTAGACATACAGCAGTTGCCCCAGGCATCTGATCTCAACACTGTGCTGAATATGTCTCTATATGTCTGCAGTATATGTATCGTTCAATAATTTTCAACCTTATATCTCCATATTAATGTATTTGTTCTGAAATAGCTTAATTGTTTTTTCAAAGAAACTTATATATGCTTATATATACATCAATGTAGTAAATACTTTAGTAAATAAATATTTATGTTTATATCTAACATTTTTAATACATGAAAAACATTGCAAAGACTTCTGGGAATATATTTTCAGTGACAACGTAAAAATTTCTTGAATCAGAGTTTTGCTTTGATGAATTATAACAGACAGTTTGAACTGATACATGTAAATGAATTGAATTTACCAAGCTGAATCAAAGATGCTTTGAAAATATGTGTTTAAGCTCTTATACTTGAAAAAGTAATAAAATAAATTCCCCGAAAACTATATCTACAGAGCAGGATGACAGATGCTGATATACATAAGCAACTATGTGATGACAAACGAAACATGAATTGATAAATAAGTTGATGCTTGTTTTATGCAGTATTTACTCAGATATTTACTAATTAAAATATAGAAGTTTTATTATCCTATTAAATTTTGTATTGTTATTTTATATGTATTATCTATTGACAACAGTGACCATAGATTATATAATCACTATCATTATGTTGGCACTGTTATTGAAAACTTTTTTTTCTCTCTCTCTCTCTCTCTCTAATTATTGTTGTTCAGGGTGTCTGATTTTATTTGATTGTCTTACAGTTAAAGTGCTCTCCTCTCAGCTCTGTCGTTTAGCTGGCTCAACATATTTATGCACTCTTGATTTTCTCCGTGCTGCTCTAGGCGTTTGCTGGAGTAATGCTGTTCACATAGATTTATATCAGAGGTCATTTCTGTAAGTGAAGCAGTGGCAGTGGGCAGCTTTGATTTACTATGTCACAACCATTCAATTCAGCTATGTTGCATTATAATTTCACTCCTGTGACCAGGGAATAATGAATTTTACTCAAAAAGCATAAATGGAAATGAAAGCATTCAAACTCATTGTCAGGGCTGGGAAAGGTTATGCATGTTTAGCCTTGGTTGACTCTGTTTTATAGGAATACATGGCCTGGCTCACTAATTTCTCTCAGATGTGGACTGCAGCTTGTTTTAGGGTAGTTTGCACTGCAGGGTTGCTTGTGGTGTTAAAGGCATCAGAGTTCAGATTGTTAAAGATGTTAATTTTTTACAAATAATGCTTGAATAGGGTGTTTTGAGCTTACTAGTCCTAAATTAAGACTTATCGGTGGTCACCTAAAAAGACTGTTACTTTAATGCAACTTTACATTGTTTAAACTGCAAAGATGATAGTCTGACCCTCACTGATGTAAGCAACATTAATGATTCAAATCAAACTGTCTAAATACCACTGTGATTCTAACATCTAACAATTTTGAGCTTGGAGAAAAATTTTCATCAGAAGGTTATACTGTATAGTAACCCTTAAGTTTATTCTTTTTCAGATCTCCATGTGGTGACACGGTGACATTTAGGAAAAAAATCCTCACATTAGGCTGCCAAAATGAAAATATAAAAACAATATGTCTTGCCCTTTTAGTTTCATGAAGAGATGGAAACTGTTATGAAAGAAATGAATCTCCTAAGTTCAGCAAGACTTTGTTTATTTAAAATTAAAAATTACAGTAAAAATTAATATTGTGAAATATTATTATAATTTAAAATAACAGTTTTCTATTGGAATATATTTTAAAATGCCATTTATTTATTTCAGTGATGGAAAAGCTGAATTTTCAGCAACCTTTACTCCAGTCTTCAGTGTCACATGATCCTTCAGAAATCATTCTAATATGCTGATTTGCTGCTCAAGAAACATTTCTTGTTATTATAAATGTTGAAAACAGTTGTCCTGATTAAACTGTGGAAACTGATCCTTTTTTTAAATAACTCTTTGATAAATAGAAAGTTCAAAAGAACATTATATAAATGTTATAAATGTCACAAATATCACATAAATGTCACTTTTGATCAATCTAATGCACCCTGAATGAAAGTATTAATTTCTTTTTAAAAAGTTACTTATACAAAATACAGTCTTGTGTAAGAAATATTTACATCCAGTATTTTTATTTTTTATAATTCACTCACTGCTTGCAGATGTAGCAAAAATTTGGATTTAGTATAATATAGTATATTTTTCAAGGTTAGTCTCATAACATAAAACATAAAATGCTGTTTTATCAGCTGTTTGACGCTCGAAGATGATATAAAAAGAAGTCCTTGTGTTAACATATGCAGTGTTGTTGTATGCGGCAGACTGCTGTGTACTTGTCTAGTGGAGTGATGTGAATGTTGCTGTTTTTCCATGATTCCTCCCGGAGTAGGCAGTGCCGTGACTGGAGCCAGTGTACAGCACATAGGGGCGTCTTTGTGCCTGAATTCAGACCCACCTCCTCTCCAGTCCTTGCCACTATCAGCCATTCTCTCTCTGAGATGGCACCACTTTATTCACACTATTTCCAATAGCCTTCCCAAATATGGTCAGTGTGACCTTGGTGGTCTTGTTTTGCAGGAACACACTTCTTTTTAAAAAACATTACAAATGTTATTTTTTCCATTCTGTTCTTCCTGTTTCCTGCTCTGTTTACAACTATCCCCGTCCCACCAGCTAGAGGAGCATCGTGATTGATTATTCCCTGATTGCCTGACTATTCATCACCAGTGCAAGTCCTTCCTCTCTCTCATAGCGGCTCTGTGAGTGTGTGTCAGGTCGTGACTCAGCATTGCCAAGAAGAATGGCTTTATTTCACAGCTGTACGTTTCAGTCCTGTGTCTTCTGGTGTTGTTTCCCCCAGCTACAACTGTGTGTTGTAGGCATGCTAAGATAAGCAAGCTCAAACAAATGATAGTGTTATTTCAGCCAAAGCAGAAAGGGAGGGTTCACTGAGCTGGAATAAGAGAATGACCTATATAGACTATAAAGTGTGTTCCTCAAGGTCAGTGAAGGGTGTGTATTGAAGCGTACCTGAAATGTCTTTCTTACTACCTCATGTTATGACCATAATGCCACTCCTTAGTGATTCTATCAGGGGAGACTGCAAGTGAACAGAGGAACATGTTACAAAGAGGGAAAAATAGAAACTATACAGCTGTGTTGTTACCTTACTCTGGCTATCTTAAAAATGATATGAAATTTAAACCGACTCTATTGAATCAGTTTTCCTGGTTTTACTGTGAATGATTACTCAATGCATATTATTCTTAAGAGTTTGTTCATAATTTTATTTTAAAATGTCATGTGCTTTCAAAAGGCGCAGAACCTTTTGGTAACACTTGTTCATTGATACACTTGTTGTTACATGTATCTACAATAGTAATAACAATAATTATGCATAATTACAAGTAACTAACGCCAAACTGAACTCTTTTATGTAATTTCTGCTCTTCATTATTTCATTGAATTCTATTTCGCTTATGTCACACTGCAGAAATTAAATGCTTTGCGAATATTATTTCATGTTGGTTTTTACCTGGAACATGACATAAATGTATCAACATTTTGCTTGCAGGAGTGATGGCATATGGAGTCAAGCTTCTGCTTGTTGTTTTAATAATTTAGTTTTATATGGAATCTGATTGTTATCTGTTTTTGTTTCATCCCCAGGTACATGGACACCTTTCAACCCTGTGACTGTCAGATCAATTATATGTGAGTGTTATTTTCTTGCATTCACAAAAACATAGACATGCTGTTTCTCTTTTGTCCCATAATCCTCTGTTTGTTTGTGAGCTCCATGACAACCTGCAATGTTTCCTATTAGCACACTTAGCTAAGAAAGGTTCAGTTGTTTCAGCTCAAACTGGAAAAATGTAGCTGTCATCTGCCTTGAAAGTAGCTCAGAAAGTGGAAGGTTTTTGTCTTAAACAACAGAAATCAGCAGAGCTTTTCTTGAGAAAGTTAGTCAATAATAATTGACTGTGTGTAATGATTCCTAACTCTAGTATAAGGTGATCGGCTCATTTCAAGTGGACTGACATGAACACAATAACAGTTCAATCGTGATCTTTCTTGAATACATCTCAAACAGTTTTGGGGATCTTGTACTCAATCTTTTCAAATTGAGGACAAAATGTTATGAATGCATGGTGCTTTGTAAACATAATACATGTTTTTGATAGACCAGTCACTTAATAATACTAAGTAATACAATAAATCCAAGCATCAATAAAATGTCAACAAAGTGTGAATTTGAGGATTAGATGTGACCAAACATTCCCACAATTCTTTCTTTTCAGCTATGTTTGATCGGGAGAACAAAGGCGGAGTTAGCTTCAATGAATTCGCCGGCGTTTGGAAGTACATCACAGACTGGCAGAACATCTTCCGCACCTACGACAGGGATAGCTCAGGGTTAATCGACAAGAACGAGCTCAAACAGGCTCTCACCGGCTTTGGTGAGTTTGTAATGCTTGCTTATTGACTGCTATAAATGGAAAGCCGGAGGTGATAGATGCATTTGGTGAGGTGTTTAAAGAAAATCCTGTAGGAATGAGAGGCAGGGGCACTGATGCACAAAACCAATAAGAGGAAGGACAAATAAACTGATGGAACCACTGATGGAAAATTATTAATGTCTCCCTTGAGGAAAACACTGAACTTCAAACGCTTCTCTCTTCGCACAGGTTATCGTCTTTCAGATCAGTTCTACAACACACTGATAGAGAAATTTGACCGTCAGAAGAAGAGCCAGGTGGCTTTTGATGACTTCATTCAGTGCTGTATTGTACTACAGGTAATGATCTGTGTTATATGCAACATTTGCAATTTCTTTAGAGGGACATTTCACCCAGAAAGCGGTCGGTATTTATGGGGTTGTTCCAATCCCATGATTTTCTTTCTTCTGTGGAACACAAAAGGAGAATTTTCGAAGAATGTCCTGGCCACTCGTTTTAATATAATGAAAGTAAATACTGGGGCTGTCAAATTCTAAACAATTACAAAGTTTGAACTTGACAGCCCCTAGTCGGAAATTGGACATGAACGGGCTCACTAATCGTATTTACAACTGGGAAATTTGGAGATAATTTTGATACCCGAGTTTCCGAGTTGGGCGAGCCATAATGGCGGAGGAGAGAAAGCAGTAATACTGTAAAGTTTTATTAATTTTCTCACATCTGCATTGCTTTCTTCTGTCATTACAGTCATGTATATTGACATATAGAAATAACCATTTAAAGGGGCACTAAGCGATTTTTGCCAAACAATGTTGATATTTGAAAGCACTAAAACAAACACACCCATACCCCAACAGGACCTTGCCCCTATTTTGATATCTCCACCCCACACATACGTACAGAACCCTGGCAATGATGATCGTGGAAACAAGTGAAGATGACACACAAGCATATTCAAACAAAAGCCAACACAGATAAATTGTGTGAAACAAAGCAAAATCAAAGTTAATCACCTATCAAAAAGAAACAATGCAACCTCGGCATCCGATTCGAGCTCTTCCTGCTCCTTGAGTTCTCTCCACCGCTGGCAAGCTGCTCCGATATTTGATCATAACCCTTCTTTTTTAATGTTTTGTTCCTCCGATATTTTCCTCTTTTTTTTATCTGCCATCTCTCTCTCTATCTATAGTCGAACTGCTAATATTACATTTACATTTAGTCATTTTGCAGACGCTTTTATCCAAAGCGACTTACAATTGGGGAATACATAAAGCAATTAATCTTAAAGAGGCAAATCAGAGGAATTGCTCGTAACAACAAGTCTCAGGCATTGTTCAAATAAGTACAAGCTAGCGAGGGAAGGAATAGATAAAGTTTATTATTATTTTTTTATATATATATCTGTCCTGTGCACTCAAACTGAGTGCTCTCTCCTTCTCTCTATCATTACAAGACACGCCCCTTACTGCTGATTGTTTACAAGTGTGTTTTGGGACTCGGTCTGACACTGTGGTCAAAAGTGTTTATCAAATATTGCTTAGTGCACCTTTAATGCATATTATATGTATGGAACACAGCAAAAATCTCATTTATTTAACATAAATTTAGGAATCGTCAGCCAGCTGAATATCTAGATAGCGATGTGAATGTTTATATGGCTACAAATAAATGGGATGCTACATTATATTTAAAACCTGTTGGATATCTTCTAATCTACACCTTTTGGCTTTAATAAAATGTCCCCAGGAAACAGGCAAGAATGAATAGGCTGTCCACCATGATTTCTGTTCTTACAGACAACAAAACACTTGAACATGACAAACTCATAATTACAACTTCAGAAGTAGGAAGTTTCTGATAGCACAAAAAGGCATGCGTTTTCAAAGATCCAATCATAGGTGGTCAGGTGAGATGCTTTACCGATTACACATGATCTTAACATGTATTTTAAATGCATCTTTTGTGACCACTTGTGTTCGGATTTCATCTAGAACAAATGAACAAATGAAACCATTATGCTGCTTACGAGCGAGAGGGAAGGAAGCGAATGGAAATTATACAAATGATAACAGCAATTTCTAATCTTGGAGCAAAGATGGAATTGATTGTTTCAGTGCCCTTTATCAAAACATGCTCACATGTTAGACAGGTGGGCGGTGGGTGGTGGGTAGGCAGTCTTTTGTGGCTGTTTGAACATTTGACCACATGAGCATCTAGTCTTGTAGACCCCATTTAAACCTGTATTTAACGTGTCCACTTGTGATCTTAATACCAGGTAAACAAGGCCCATGATAGATGTAGCAATGTATGATTTGTGAATTAATAGTTGCTCTGTTTGAAAACTAGTCTAAATGATTTGTAACCTGCTCCATCATTTTCAGTCACTTGTACCCAGAAACACATAGTTACTGTTACTTACTATGTTTTTACTGCAAACTGAAATAACTTTTGTGTATAACTCAAAAAGTGTTTTGGGGTAAAATGAACTTTGGTCATTTGTTCATGAATCGGTCTGAGCTGGTTCTTGAATTCAGCTGATTTAGTGATCCAGTTACAGTGGTTCAGTTTACTGGGGTGGAGGCAAAGATTTTCAGTGAATAAACCTAAATTTTGGCCTGTTCCTAATATAAAGCTATCATTGGACTTCAGAAGATTTGTAATATATTGCTCTTGACTCATAGACCATTTTTATTTATACTTTCATGGTGTTTTGTCTTTTTTGAAGTTTCAAATCTTCAGTTCCCATTCATTGTAATTAAATGTAAACGCGTGACCCGAATAGTGTTCAACTGAAGAACAAAAGTCTATGGGCTTGGAACGGTTCATCATTATGAAGTGATTTACAGCTAATACTGTTTGTGTATATTTTCTTATGAACAGAGGTTAACTGACGTGTTCCGGCGGTATGACACAGATCAGGACGGCTGGATTCAGGTGTCATACGAGCAGTATCTCTCAATGGTCTTCAACGTGGTATAGCACAACACAAGCACGCCTGCACTCTCCTGTGCCAAACTCCAAATGTCCCTCCCCTGCGGTCTGTAGCAGAGACTAGTCAACACTACCCTCTACAGGACGACACAGGGACGGGATCTTCATGACTCTTCATTCCGTCTGTCTGTCTGTCTGTTAGTAGTCATATCATATTTCTTTATGATCTTAACCATTATTATTGAAAGAATGATGGAGTTTCACTCTCTCTGTGGAATGTTGACATTGTGAAAATCATATTATGATGTTGCATGCTTTCTGATAAACCTCTTTAATGTCAAAGCATGAAATAATGTTCCTTTTTTGGGCTGAATTCATGTTTACAATGAAATACTGTGAGAGCAGGTTGTGTTTCGCCATAAGATCCTTTTATTTGGATTGACTGTCAGCTCTTCCATATATTTGTAAAGAATTATATTTTTAATCTGCACAACGTAATTCAGCCTTTTATTTAGGAAGGAGGTACATATGCTTTTGTATGCCTTTTTCATGCATGATGCCTTACAACTGTTAAAAAAAAAAGCTAACTGTTTTATTAAAAACTGGAATATTTCAAAATGAGTCTTTAATTTGTATTTGCATCTTTTAAGGAATGCTTTTTATTATTTATTTATTTATTTATTTATTTTATTAAGGCCAGGAACACCTACCAATAACTTAACAGTACACATAAGATAAATGAGTCCCATTACTGTCAAATGTGATCAACAAATATATATTTTTAAAGGTTGGATTGAATGTTTATGCAAACATTATATTTGTCTTTATGTATAGCAAAATTCTACCCCCTAGTGTATGATTTTGTGTAATACATGATTTGGGCATGTTAAATACATATCTGCCCTAGCAATGCATTTAAAAATGAAAATTATTTTTCTTTTTTTATATATATATATATATAATATTGGCACCCTTGATAAATATGAGCAAAGGCGGCTGTGAATAAATCTGCATTGTTTATCCTTTTTATCTTTCATTCAAAAAATTCACAAAATTCCAACCTATCATTGAAGTAAAACAATAAAATGGGGGAAATTCATTGTGAGAAATACTTTCTCTAGTTCATGTTGGCCAAAATTGGCACCCAATTATTACAACGTCCTTTTCCCATAATTTTTTCTCCTATAATGCTAAATGGAGAACACCTAAAATAGAGACCATTTCTTCATCAGAATCCAGATCCTTCAGATTACTTTTGGTGCTTCTCCTCTTCACTTTTTTCTAGGGTTCAGGTCAGAGGACGGGAATGGCCACAGAAGCTTGGTTTTGTGCTCCGTGACTTTTTGTGTTTTTGAGGTTTGTGTTTGGAATTGTCCGGTTGGGGATTCCAAACATGGCCCATTATAAGATTTCTACCAGGGTAACTTATTGATTTTTTATATGTTGGTATTTAATAGAATCAATATGTGTCTAAACAAGATGTTCAGGACCTCCAGCAGAAAAATCAAACATAAAAAATACAGAATATTTCATTGCTGGTACTTTTTTAGACTTACATTTTTAGTTTCAGTCATAGAAAGTCCCATTAAGTTACAGATTACACATATATTGTTTTTGGATGAGTGAGGAGAATTTTTCTTGAAACCTTCCCAAACAACATGTGGTGAATGTTTGAAATTTTTTTCTAATGTTTTCACCCCGAGACTCAACTATTTCTGCATAGTTTTTAACTTTAGCCACTCAAACTCTCCTCCTCACGCAAGGACGATATAGACAACGTCCTCTTCCACAGTTTCAAATTTTCTGTTGATTGGAAATTCATGCCCTGATGGTAGAAATGGGATTTTTCACTTTAGCTCTTTTCTTAAAGCTTCACTAATTTGAATCAATTATCTGTGCACATTATATTCTTTTTTTTCTCATTGGTTATTAAGTGAATTTGACCTTTGTGTTCCTCATATTTATAATCCTGTGGAGAACATGGCTGGAATTTCATGCTCCTAGTCACCCTTGTGCTAAAAAAATAAAATATGAATGGAATATACTTCAGAGATATTTTACTCACAATAATTTCTAGGGGTGCAATAATTGTGGCCAACATTCTGGAGAAAAACATTTATTTCATATGAGATTTTCTCTTTCAATTGTTTTATTAATGATAGGTTAGAATTTTGTAAATTTTTTGAGGGAAAGATCAGTAAACAATGCCGAATTTTCACAGCTGCCTTTGCTCATATTTATCAAGGGTCTATTAGTACATTTTTTTCACAATAATGTTTGTTATGAGACAAAAAAAATGATAATTTGCTAAATGTAAAATATATCACCAGGATTACTTTTACTTTAGAACTACTACTAAATATTTTGAATAAGATTCAATAATAGTCCATCAAGAAGCTGGTTTGAATTTTTAAGCGAAAATTAAGGATTACACATATATCTTTGAATAAAGCATTATTATAGTTTTTAACATTCTACGCAAGTACAAACACAAATCACATGACTTTTGCTGAATCCTGTTTCTTTTCTGGTTATCACCTAGAACAAATATGGTTTCCTTCTGCAACTTCTGTCATACTCTGATTACAGTTAAATGCACATCTGTACATTTTTACGTATGAGTAATAGGACGTTGTATGTGGTTTGAGTATTAGGATTTTTTAGGAAAATTTCTCACATTTGCAAAATGAGAAGTACAAGCAGACAAAAAAATAGCTTACTGTGAGGCACTTGCAATAACGTAAATGTTAAAATACGCAGTGTTTCAATAGTATAGCCATAACCCTTGCTGTTTTTATTTAAGTTATAGTTTACCAGCATCTGAAAGTATACTAGATATAAATAAAAATGAAATGCAGAGACATCCAACTCGTTTGATGACAAGTATTTGGTTGAGGATTAAACATCTGTGGAAATCTCTCTCTCTACAATAACATCAGTTGAGAAAATGTGAACAATGAAGTTAACTTATCTTTTAGGTTGTTTATATTTAGCCTGAAAATTGAAGTGTTTTAAAAATCTAAAAAGGAGTAAAACGTTTCCTGATAATTTTCAGTTCGGGTGACTGTGCAAGCCATGAGAGATGCTCAACTTTCATGTTCATCAAACCACTCTTGGTTTGTGAAATCAGAGAATGGGCACCAGGCCATGCATATGAAACCTCCAACACTATATTGGCTAGTGTTTCAGTTTCATTGTCCAACCCCTGTATATAACCATAGTTCTCCTATTTATATCCCAGTATAATGAACTATGTATCCCAATGACATATGGATTGTTTAAAGGAATAATTTACCCCCCAAAAAATAATTTTGTCATCAATTACTCACCCTCGACTTGTTCCAAAGATGTAGGAGTTTCTTTATTCTTTGAACATAAAAGAAGATATTTTATAGAATGTTGCTGCAGTTGCTGCTCCCCGTTGATTTCCATTGTATTAAAAATAATAATACTATAAGTCAGTGGGGACCAAAAACTGTTTGGTTACCAAAATTCTTCAAAATATCTTCTTCAAGAATTCTGTGAAATTCATACAGGTTTGGAACAACTTGAGGAGAGAGTAAATGATGACAGAATTTTCATTTTTATGTGAACTATACCTTTAAGTTCATTTTGAATTTTCATCCATTCTCCAAACTGGGTTTGCCAGGATGTTAGAGCCTGTAAATGTGAAAAGGGTCCCTGTTATTATTTTCAGAGATCTATGGTTGTATGTTTTGTTACAAAAATGTCTTATGTAACTGTCCTCTCCATATTTTTCTCTTATTGTGTGCCGCTACAGAATAACAACAACAAATAACAACAAAAACAATTCCTTGTGAATTATGTGACTTTTGCATCTGTTTATTTTCTACATTAACATAAGTACTAGTGAAATACAGGAAAACAAATAAATAAAACGAATGAATAAAACAAAAAAGCCCACACATCCAAAGTAGTCTTGAAGATCTGCAGATATTTCAGACATTTGATTGAAGATTAAACACCTGCTATTCAGTGTGAATTTATTATTTTTCTTCAATGCCTGTTTTGTCAAGAGGTAATACTAAGATGAATAATGGTAACTTACTTGGCAAGCGCCACTATTAATATGGGATGTGATGTTTTGTTAATAAATATGTGACCCTGGACCACAAAACCAGTCTTAAGTCGCTGGGGTATATAAAATAGCAATAGCCAAAAATACATTGTATGGGTCAAAATTAATGATTTTTCTTTTATGCCAAAAATCATTAGGATATTAAGTAAAGATCATGTTCCATGAAGATATTTTGTAAATTTCCTACTGTAAATATATCAAAACTTAATTTTTGATTAGTAATATGCATTGCTAAGAAATTCATTTAGACAACTTTAAAGGCGATTTTCTCAATATTTTGATTTTTTTGCACCCTCAGATTCCAGATTTTCAAATAGTTGTATCTATAGTTGTATTTATAATAGTTGTATTTATTCAGCTTTCAGATGATGTATAAATCTCAATTTCGAAAAATTTACCCTTATGAGTGGTTTTGTGGTCCAGGGTCACATATAATTTGTCCTCTTATATAACTATCCTTTAAAAAAAAAAAAATAAAGCACACAAACAAACAAAACCCCAAGCTTTCTTGTACTTCACATGATTTTCAAAAGGTGGGCTTTCCTGTAAATCTAATGATGTGTTTGGTATATATTTACACATGTATTGATCTTGTCCTAAGTGTTTTAAATTTGGTTGGTAAGGGACACATATAAGCGTGGGTCTTTGAAATTTTCTCCACTGACGTCTGTTGTTAAAATGAAAGTTTACATATGATTATGTTAAGTTTTTGCTATTCATCCACAGTTTTGGAATTCATCCACATTATTACACTCTGAATCTGGTTCATCTTGGAATACTTACTCTTTGCTTTAGGGTTAAAGTTCACAAGCACTGCTACTCTCCATATTACAAGGTATAGTTCACCAAAAAAATAACACTTTCCATTACTATGGAAGTAAATGCGGCCAGCAACTGGTTACCAACATTCTTCAAAATATCTTCTTTTGTGTTCAGCAGAAGAAAGAAATTCATAGGTTTGGAACAACTTGAGGGGGAGTAGGCTAAATGATGACAGAATTTTCGTTTTAGGTGAACTGTCCCTTTAAGTGTAAAGTTCTTATAAGGTGCAACACCCATCATAGCCTATTATTAATAACAGTTTGCAATTAATATTGCATAGGCTATTGATCTACTCAGCATTCCCCTTTCAATATATATATATTTAATCTGACAGAAAGATGTGGTACAATTTACAGCTGTCTTGTGTTTGTTTTATCAAAGTTTAAATCTATTTAAGGCGATATCCTAACATTAAGGTTTCAACCTAAGCATTAAGGGGTCAACCTATCATTGTTATCATGTCTAAAACTAATCATTTCAGGAAATCAACAAGGAATCATGGAACTGAAGTAAAGTCTGCAATAAAGAAACAAAATCTATTCAATCCCGATGAGCCCATAACAAATACAACAGCGCCCTCTAATGTCAGACAGAACAGTTCCTCATTGGCTGTCTTTGTACTAGCCTATATGAATGAAGAGCAAGTGGACTCATATTGCCAACATACTGTCTATAAAAATAAAAAAGTAAAGTGTTAACTAATTTATTTAAATGATGAATTAATGATGTGATTCTCTAAAGCCTACTGTATCGTATTTGATTCCTAGTGTCCCTAAATTACCAACATGTTCAAAACATTGCTGTAAAACCTCTTGTACACAATGGACTCCACAAGAGCTCTGAATGTCCTGTGGTATCTGACGCCAAGACATTAGAAGCAGATCCTTTAAGTCCTCAAGTTGTGAGGTGGGGCCTCCATGGATCAGGCCATCCAATAGATGCTCAGATTGAGATCTGGGGAGTGGGGAACCCTGCTATCCTGCTGAAAAAGGCCAATTCCATAAGGAAACTCCATTGCCATGAAGAGGTGTATGCGGTCTGCAGCAATCTTTAGGTAGGTGGTGTCAATATATCATCCCCATGAATGCCAGCACCCAAGGTTTCCCAGCAGAACATTGCCCAGAGCACAACACTACCTCCACCGGTTGAGTATCAAATATGATACTCAACAAAAACACATACAAACTAATATTTAAATATTAATATTAAACTGTTCCTGACTATTATTTCATGTTTTACAGGGTTAGTAATGACTGTTAGTGACAGCTGAGGATAATGCAGTAGTGACTGCTGTTGTCTGTCTATCTGCTGATGTAATTTTGAGTAAAAATAGTATATTTGATATATCTGAAAAGACAAAGTAAATACATTAATCGTCATTAACAGATACAATTGAGTTCATTCTTTTATTCTCACTGTACAATATTCAGTAAGACAGCATCACTCATTTCACTCATACAGTAAATGCCAAACATATTTTAAAATAATAATGGCTAAATGGAGCAGACAATGTTGTTGAAAATGTTTGAGTTGGAATCTTTAGCACCTCCCATATAAAAGCTACTGGTGGTTGACAAGTGGCAGAATGTCAGATTAAAATGACCTCAAGTGGACAGGCAGATGAATGGATTCATCATCTGTTGGTCACACCGTTAAAGCGATTACAGACATAATGAGGAGGATATATTGCACAGTGCACACACACATTCACCAATGACACAATGGTTGTCTCTGTGGAGAACAGACCAAGGAGAAGATCTGTGATTGAGCTGCTGCCTCTCATTAGCAGGATGGCCAGTCAACTGTCAGTCCTAATATTTAAAATGCACCATGTCCAATCGGTGCTATTAGACATTATACAGTCCCTCTTAATTTGTCTGTTTACTGCATTGCTCAAGGACATTACTCTTGCTTTCAGCTTCGAAAAAGCATATTTAAAAACTTTTTTTTTTTTTATTGATTTTTGCAGTACATCACTGCCAGGCTTTATAAACTTCATATTTGTTGTTTTCAGTGTAGTTATTAGAGAAATTACATCATTGTTCTTGCCAAGGAGGGCTGACATAGGAATGGTTCACCTAAAAAAATAATTTGCTGAGCATTTACTCACCCTCAGGCTATCCAAAATGAATGAGTTTGTTTCTTCATCAGAATAGATCAAGAGAAATTTAGTATTACATCACTTGCTCACAAATGGATCCACTGTAGTGAATGGGTGCCGTCAGAATGAGAGTTTAAACAGTTTATACATCGGAATAATCCACAATTAAGCCACACAACTCCAGTTGATCAGTTCATATGTCTTAATGATAAATTTGTTTATTACAAACATGCAGCTTTTTACTTCACAAGATGTTAATTGATGGACTGGAGTCATGTGGATTGCTTGTGGATTATTGTGATGTTTTTATCAGCTGTTTGGACTTTCATTCTGACGGCACCCATTCACCACTACATGATGCACTGGTGAACACGTGATGTAATGCTAAATTTCTCCAAATCTGTTTAGATGATGAAACAAACTCATCTACATTTTGAGTGGCCTGAGAGTGAGTACATTTTCAACAAATTTTAATTTTGAGGTGAACAATTCCTTTCAGAGAAGATACTAAATTTATCACTATATAGGCCTCAATTGGAATGTAAATGAGAAAGAGATATTGCACCAATTTCAAATGGTTTTTGCAGCATAGTAACATACCTAAAATACACTGCACACAAAAATAGGGAACACTTGATCATCACAGTATAACACCAAGTCAGTTAAAATTCAGGGATATTAATCTGTCCAATTATGAAGCATAAGTGATTGTGAATCAGTTTAACTTGTTTAGGTGCTAATGAAAGCAACAAAATTTGTAGTAGAGAGACAAGACAACCCACAAAAAGAAAATGGTTGTACAAGTGGTCGCCACAGCGCTCTACTTATCCTTCCTGACTGATTTGTCTCTAGTTTTTGTTGTGTTAGGGTCCTTCTCACTACTTCTCAGTTCTATGGTACTTCTCACTAGTACTCCAGGCACACCTTCATGAGCATGGAGGAGATACCAGGAGACGTGCCATTATACAAGGAGAGCTGGACAGGGCCGTAGAAGGGCAACAACCCAGCAGCAGGACCGGTATCTGTCAAACTGTCAGAAGCAGATGCCATGAGGGTGACACGAGGGCCCAACATCCTGTATTGGGACCTGTCCTCACAACCCAGCACCATGCAGCTCGATTTGCATTTGACAGAGAATGCTAGAATTGGCAGGTCTGCCATTGGTGCCCCGTTCTCTTCACGGATGAGAGCAGGTTCACAGTGAGCACATGTGACAGACGTGAAAGAGTCTGGAAATGTCATGGGGAAGGTTATGCTGCCTGCAACATCATCCAGCATGACCAGTTTGGCGTTGGGTCAATGATGGTACTGGGAGGAATATTCTTGGAGAGTCTCACAGACCTTTACATGCTCTTTACTGCTATACTGTATACCTAAAAACGGTACCTTTTTAGTGATCCTCCAAACCAATGTCAGACCTTAACACTGGTGCAGGGGGTCCTGGATTCCTCCTGGTGCGTGGCAATATCTGGCCTCATGTAGCCAGAGTTTGCAGGCAGTTTATAGAGTATGAAGGCAGTATTGATGCCATTGACTGGCCCACACATCCTCCAGACCTAAATCCAATTGAGAACCTTTGGAACATTATGTAACGGAGCATCCGAAGCCAACAAGTAGCTCCACAGACTATCCAGGATCAGTGAAGCTCACAGTGCCGATCCTAGACTTCTGGGGGCCCTGCGCAAAACTGTGTCGCCGGCCGGGGGGGGTGGGTGGGGGGGTGGGGTTGAGGAATGGATGAAACGCATTTGTCCGTGTTTCACTCCATCTCGAATCGCGCTCGCGGAAGGCGCTCGAGAAACAGTATCTTCGCGGTACGCTTTCAACTTGTTGTGTGCAGTGTATTTTAGGTATGTTACCATGCTGCAAAAACCATTTGAATTTTTTTTTGTTTGTTTTTTTAAACAAGAGACTGTACGACATTCACGTTACAAGATTTTTACATAGAGAGCGTGTCAGCGCACCGCATCAAAATAAATTATCATTCATGTTTTCACAACAGCTGGCCAAATTCAAAATCGAAACTAAAATTAAAACATCTTTGAGAGCAAGGGGGCCCCCTGGTGTTTTGGGGGCCCTATGCAGCCTGCGTATTCTGCGTATAGGGAGGATCGGCTCTGGAAGCTCAGTGATGCCCTGATCCAGATCTGACAGGAGATCCTCCAGTACATCTCATTAGGAACATGCCTAGACATTGTCAGGAGCACATACAGGCACATGGGAGCCATAAACAGTATGTTATAGTTGACTTTTACATTATGAGTAGATTTGATAAAATTAATGCAAGTTGGATCAGCCTGTAATTTAATTTGTTTACTTAGACTTTTGGTGTGATTTTGAATCCAACCTTGAGTGGGTTGATGATTTTGGTTTCCTTTGACCACTGAAAGCTCGTTTGTTCTCAATGATTTACACAATGTGTAAGTAGAGATTTTCAACTTGAATATTTCATTCATCAAGAGCCAATGTGTGATTCAAGTGTTCCTTTCATTTTTTTTCTTTTTGTGCAGTAAAAATAATTTTATTAAGTTAAATTAATTTTATTTATTTTAAATTTTTGAATTTTTAATAATTTAAAATAATTGAATTTAATTATAAATTAAATATTCCCTCCTGGTGGAATGTCCTGCCCAGCTCAATCCGAGCAGCTGAGTCCTTAGCCATCTTCAAGAATCGGCTAAAAACACATCTCTTCCATCTTTATTTGACCCTCTAACTCTAGCACTCTCTATTCCAATTCTACTCTTAAAAAAAAAAACACTTGTACTGCATTAAGCTAACTGAGACTTGTTATAGCACTTGCATATTATTGCTCTTTTGTTGATTTTGATTGCTTCCATTGTCCTCATTTGTAAATCGCTTTGGATTAAAGCATCTGCTAAATGACTAAAATGTAAAATGTAAAATTATTTTACCTAAATGGACAATGATATCAAAAGAAGTACAAACCCGATTCCAAAAAAGTTGGGACACTGTACAAATTGTGAATAAAAACAGAATGCAATGATGTGGAAGTTTCAAATTTCAATATTTTATTCAGAATACAACATAGATGACATATCAAATGTTTAAACTGAGAAAATGTATAATTTTAAGGGAAAAATAAGTTGATTTTAAATTTCATGGCATCAACACATCTCAAAAAAGTTGGGACAAGGCAATGTTTACCACTGTGTGGCATCCCCTCTTCTTTTTATAACAGTCTGCAAACGTCTGGGGACTGAGGAGACAAGTTGCTCAAGTTTAGGAATAGGAATGTTGTCCCATTCTTGTCTAATACAGGCTTCTAGTTGCTCAACTGTCTTAGGTCTTCTTTGTCGCATCTTCCTCTTTATGATGCGCCAAATGTTTTCTATGGGTGAAAGATCTGGACTGCAGGCTGGCCATTTCAGTACCCGGATCCTTCTTCTACGCAGCCATGATGTTGTAATTGATGCAGTATGTGGTCTGGCATTGTCATGTTGGAAAATGCAAGGTCTTCCCTGAAAGAGACGACGTCTGGATGGGAGCATATGTTGTTCTAGAACTTGGATATACCTTTCAGCATTGATGGTGCCTTTCTAGATGTGTAAGCTGCCCATGCCACACGCACTCATGCAACCCCATACCATCAGAGATGCAGGCTTCTGAACTGAGCGCTGATAACAACTTGGGTTGTCCTTGTCCTCTTTAGTCCGGATGACATGGCGTCCCAGTTTTCCAAAAAGAACTTCAAATTTTGATTCGTCTGACCACAGAACAGTTTTCCACTTTGCCACAGTCCATTTTAAATGAGCCTTGGCCCAGAGAAAACGCCTGCGCTTCTGGATCATGTTTAGATATGGCTTCTTTTTTGACCTATAGAGTTTTAGCCGGCAACGGCGAATGGCACGGTGGATTGTGTTCACCGACAATGTTTTCTGGAAGTATTCCTGAGCCCATGTTGTGATTTCCATTACAGTAGCATTCCTGTATGTGATGCAGTGCCGTCTAAGGGCCCGAAGATCACGGGCATCCAGTATGGTTTTCCGGCCTTGACCCTTACGCACAGAGATTGTTCCAGATTCTCTGAATCTTTGGATGATATTATGCACTGTAGATGATGATAACTTCAAACTCTTTGCAATTTTTCTCTGAGAAACTCCTTTCTGATATTGCTCCACTATTTTTCGCCGCAGCTTTGGGGGAATTGGTGATCCTCTTCCCATCTTGACTTCTGAGAGACACTGCCACTCTGAGAGGCTCTTTTTATACCCAATCATGTTGCCAATTGACCTAATAAGTTGCAAATTGGTCCTCCAGCTGTTCCTTATATGTACATTTAACTTTTCCGGCCTCTTATTGCTACCTGTCCCAACTTTTTTGGAATGTGTAGCTCTCATGAAATCCAAAATGAGCCAATATTTGGCATGACATTTCAAAATGTCTCACTTTCAACATTTGATATGTTATCTATATTCTATTGTGAATAAAATATAAGTTTATAAGATTTGTAAATTATTGCATTCCTTTTTTATTCACAATTTGTACAGTGTCCCAACTTTTTTGGAATCGGGTTTGTATATAAGAATTGTGATACATTACAATACTTTTAGTAAATCTGTTGGTGTGCTTGACAGGGTGAATTTTGGGCTTTTCTGTCCTTTTTCTAAAATGAGGCAAGCTCATTTATCATCTCCCCAAGGAAAGATGTTTCTTGTGTCCCCAGTTGCCCCTTAAATCGGCCTGGCCACCATACACCCACCCTGTCCAGCCAGCTTGACACACTCATAATGATGATGAAGTGGCCTCACACATTTCTCTGCGTGTGTGCAAAAGAAAGTCCAACAGAGAATGTGAAAGGGGCAAATATATACAGTAGCAGCCAAATGTCTGGGCACACATGACTGAACGCTGTTATATTTCATAAATTTTAATGGCTATTATTAGATTTTTTTGAAACCCTTGTGTGCATGTTTTTGAGCTCTGCATGCATGTGTGTGCAATAAATTTTACACCTTTCTATCAATACTTTAATCAGGGCCAACAGCAGGCATATCCTGCAGGTGTGCGCATAATTTTCTTTGAATCTTTCAACAGTTTAAATGCTACTCTGTTTGATTAGCAAATTAAAGTGATACAAAACCACACATTTCAGCAGTTCTGCTGTGGTTTAAGATTGCCTTTGCAATATGCGGTAAGTGAGACAGATCAAAAAATCATGTATAAGCATATGATTCCCTAATCAAACACACCTGGTTCAACTTACCAGCTTCTTAAGCTGTGGTCCACTTCACTTTTAGGCACACACTCACAAACTTCCCCTAAGGCCTAAGCCAGGGGTGCCCAAAATCGGTCCTGGCGGGCCGGTGTCCTGCAGAGTTTAGATCCAACCCCATTTAAACACACCTGAACCAGCTAATCAAGCTCTTACTAGGCATACTAGAAACTTCCAGGCAGGTGTGTTGAGGCAAGTTGGAGCTAAACTCTGCAGGACACCGGCCCTCCAGGACTGAGTTTGGGCACCCCTGGCCTAAGCACTTCCCCTCTGGGAAATCCTGCTGCCATTTAGAAGTGCATTCCACTTTGTGAAGTGGATGAGTGAAGTTTATATGGACAGACCCTTGGCCCCTCGATTTTGACTGAGAGAGTGAGCCTATTTCAGATGTACACTTCAGGCAGCTACATATACCACAATGCAACACGACTGTTACGTCACCGCAGATCGCATTTAATTTACCCCCACCGCAAACAACATATTAATTAGATTTACAAATTGTCGTTTTTACAAATTTTACAAATATTTAAAAAATCCCAAGCATACCTATACACTAAGATTGGCACCCTTGGTAAATATGAGCAAAGGTGGCTGTGAAAATAATTCTGCATCATTTATCTTTTTGATCTTTCATTAAAAAAAAAATCACAAAATTAAAAATTTTCATTGAAGTAAAACAATTGAAAGTGGGGGGAAACTCACATTATGAAATAATGTGGAACTTATAGCTCTAGCAGAGACTCTCAGACCTTCTTTGTCTGTTGTTTATATTGTGGTTGGCAAATCATCTAGAAGGTGCATTTCTGCCACCTACTGGACTGGAGTATGGAGTGCAACCTTTTTGGAAGCTAAAAGAAAAAAACATTGGGTGCTTCTCAATACTCAAATTGATGCTTCCTCATTTCCCTGCTCCTCCGTCCTCGAGCCTGTGACCTGGAAACCAATCAAACTCAGCTATCTTGAAGGACATCTCAGTTCTCTAATTGCACCGCAAGGAGGTGAGGAATGGGAAGTGAGGAGGCTTCCAGAGGAGCTATGAGCAAGGATACATGGGTGTGTCCAAAAGTCTTTTTATTTTTTATTTATTTAAATTTTACCTTTGCAGTTTAAATAAACCATCCATACAGTATCATATATTTCAACAGGGCATCTTGCTTTATGAATATTTATGATGAATGTCTTAACCTGTTAACCCGCACCAGGACGCGGGCGCACTGAAAGCCCTTTGTTTGCACACGTCATTGTTTTCAAACAGATAAAGTAAAACAGGACAAAATGAATCTTGACAAACTATATATCATTTTGAAGGTCTAAGCCTCTAGCATCGACGACAGATCGCTGTTTTTCGATAGAAAGCTTATAATGAATGTATTTGCTAAATTTGTGTAAGCAGTACACCAAAACATGTATAAAAAAAACCCGCAGTACATACCATATTCATCCTGATAACGACTCTCAAACGTATCCACTGCTGTAAATCCTGGTTTAGTTTGAGAGATAAGGGTCCACTGAACAACATTCCATCGAGCACTTTTAGTCCAAAGAAACAACAACGTTGTAATTTAGATCGATAATCCTTTGTTTACGTCTCATCTCTTGAGGGAGAGCTATTGTTTGTGTCCGTTATGGAACAAATTACGCTCAAAAACAGCGTCTTGGTGGTAAAAAAAACAGCATGATTTTGTAGCAGACAATGTCCCAAACAGAATGAAATCATCCAAAAAAAAAAAAAAGTCAGAGATACACGGAAGATTGTTTATTTGAATTCTGGCGCTCCCTCGCGACGGCGCATGACGCACGCTGTGACGCACCTGTCATCTGATGGGGCGTAACTTAGCGATCTTTTTAGCACAAAAAACATTTCTTTTTTTTCTTCTTCAGCAGTTTTCATATATGTTTGCGTGTTTTGTGGAGAATGTGCCTGTATCTGTGTGATTAACATCTCTATGGCTGATAAGCAGCATGTAATTACTGACTGTTCACAGATATCAGTGTGAATGCAGTCTATATAAAAGGCCATTATAATGTGAATATTGACTATATTGGGCAGCCATCAGTATGATTAGCATATGTATGAATGATCTTCAGCATGTGATTACTAATGTATGAGCAGGAGAGCATCTGTTTGTCAGGAAATCAGTATGTACTTAAGTTATTATTTATTATTATTATTGTTTTTTTTTCATCACTCAAATTATTATTATTGTATTTTTCTAGTGCTCAAATAAATCACTGATACGATGTCTAAGATTCTGTATACAGTTTTATAATTGAAAAACTGCAGTGGCATGTATAAAGACTAAATAGTTTGTAGTAGAACCCTTCAATAATTTGGTAAATATTTTTCCTCAAACAGGGGGGGGGGGGGGGACATGAAAAAAATCTCATTTTTCATGGTATCTTCTTCAGATTTGAAATATAAACTCATGAGACATGTGACTTTCAACCCATTACTTTTCTGGATTGCTCCAGGGCTGATTTCATGTATTTTTATATGAAATAAAAAAAAAATTCAGTGTGGTACAATTTTTATCAAGGCACTTCAGTGTCTATAACTTTTTATATTTTTGAGCATCATCAACTCTGGATGATGGATAGTAAAGCCCAAAGGGTCTTCTTTCCAAAGACACCACAATTGTGTGTGTGGCACACTGAAGTCAGGAGCTGTTACCATTTTAAGTTAGTTAGTCATTTTCAGCTGTGATTCCCAATATGGGGGGTGCAGGTTAACAGGTTTTAAATAACAAACTTGTTCAACATAAGGCCAGATTCCTTTAGCGCAGCTTATGACGCTTTGAAGTGAGTGGTCAAGAAAATTCCAATGTACAAATAAAAGTTCCTTTGATTCCTCTGTCCTCATTTTCTTTCCTTGCATATATATCCTAAGGGGGGTGGAGCTAAGACGCAAGGAAAGGAAACGAGGATGTACAAATAAAAAATTAAAAGCACCCAAACTCTAACTTCAAACAATCCCTCTCTTAATATATCCTTAAATGAATTGAAAAAAAAAAGTTTTTCAACTCATTTCATGTGCTTCCTTATTTACTATCCTACCAAAACTTCCATACTCATACTCCCAACAATTTTCCAGTACTTTTTTAACATCCTTTTACATTGATTCGTTATTTGACTCCAAGACCTGAAATGGGCCTCCAGTTTAGTTCATGGAGCTCTCTGCCAAGGAGCTGATTATTTGAATCAGGTGTGTTGAATTAAGGAGACATACAAAACATGAAATGGATCCCCAAGATCAGGATCATGAATCAGAGAGATCCATATTACTCAATGTATTGAACTTTCTGAGGGGTAAACTATAGCAGTGGTTTTCAAACCTGTCCTGGAGGCACCCCTGCCCTGCACATTTTGTATGTCTCCCTTATTAGACACACCCAAATCAGGGCTGCATCCAAAAACATAGTCAGCTGACTTGCTGCCTCGCTGCCTTATCAGGCAATGACTTTGCAGGCAGCGTTTTTGCACGAAGGCACCTCACAAAACTGATTTCGGACAGGCTTCTAAGGCAGCGTAACGGTTTAATTATATACAAAAAAAAAATAGAACAAGTTTTGGTGATAACTAAACGAATATTTAATTACTATAATACTAATTTCTCACTAGAAATAACATCAAAAGTGCAACAAGTTAATCAGAAATATACATTTACACACAAACTAACCACCAAACGTGACTTTCAGATGCCATCTTTATTTTTTAGCTCAACCGTCACGGAATGGAACGCACAGGATTGTGGGATATCAAAGGTAGCGAAGGATACGGCCGAATCCCAATTCTATTATATACCCCTTCCCCTCCCCCTCCCCCTTCCCCTTGTCCCTTGAAACAGAGTGTCAAGGGGTAGGGGTGAAAATATTCCCCTAAGAATTGGGACACCACTACTATACTGTCACACGTGATCATACGTCATTTAGCTCCTACAATACACAAATACTGGTGTGTATTAGAGCCTTACCATTCTATATTAATGCGCTGCTTACTGACACACACACATATCGGAGATTGTGCAGTTCACACATCCAGGAACAAAGGAACTTTTCAACGCTGCCACATGACTTTTATTAATAACAGTTTAATAGTGAATCACTACATTATATTTTCCAGCAACAAGAGGATAAATTCGTTTTTTAAAGTAAGTTATACCCGCTCATTGTAAAGAGAGACGCGCATACACGCAGATTTCATCTCTAATATCAAACGATATGACGTTTAGCAAACTTTAGCGATTTTTTTCAAACATTTCTTTGAATAACATGACCGTAAATATGAACTCACGATTGAATGCAACAAAACGAATGATTACTTTTCATTAAAATCTTTATTAATGCCAGTAATGCTTACATTTATGTGTCTTTTTTTCCGCTCGGGCAGCCATGTTGCCGCTGCAGCCAGTTTACGCTGAGATGATTCATACACCTTCGTTTGTAGTGTTGTCCTGAAAAATCTTTGTTTGAAGGGCTATTTGGCCCTTACCCCTACCCCTCCAACCAAAAGAGAATCGAGACACCCCTTCCCCTTCACATGAAGGCGCAAAACGGAGGGGTAGGGGAAAGGGGAAGGGCTAAGGGGTAGAAATGGGATTGGGCCTACATCTATGCTGCCTTCAAAAATCAATCAGATGTAAGTATCTAATGAGACAGGAAGTGAAGCTAACTTTGGATTCGGACGTGCCTTGATGCCTTCCTACCTTGGAGGCAGCATTTTTCAGTTTTCGGATGCAGGCCAGGTCTTGCAGTCTCTACTAATGAGCTGATGATTTGAATCAGGTGTGTTAGATGAGGGAGACATGCAAAATGTGCAGGGCAGGGGTGCCTCCAGGACAGGTTTGAAAACCACTGAACTATACTACATTATCGATCTATCTATCTATCTATCTATCTATCTATCTATCTATCTATCTATCTATCTGTCTATCTATCTATCTATCTATCTATCTGTCTGTCTGTCTATCTATCTATCTATCTATCTATCTATCTATCTATCTATCTGTGTCGGCTCGAGCAAGGGGAGTTCGAAAATACGTGTTATGGACTATGCCAAATATGGCAATCTCTATTCAGAGGGGCTGAAATACCTTATCACCTAGTAGCCCTCACACACTTCATGACTTAAATGATCAAGCCACCACAAGGGTGCTGCTACACAAACGCCGACTACGCCACCCCATTTTAGTGTCCGGGGAACACACCTTTCTCAGTAGAGCAAAGCTCACAGGTTCGATACGGTGAGTCAGGTATCAGGCGGAGTGGAGTCACAATTAATGAAAGCTTTATTTAAAGTAATGAAATACAAACTTTATTAATATATGTCATAAGCTCAGAGTAAAATCAGATAAAACTATACTAACAGTACACAACATCAACCCTTCAGAATTCCGGGTGGCACACCTAGACAGGATGGAAACAGCAATCAACAGTGCACACTCACACCACAGCACGTCACACCTCCAGTGAACACAGCATTCAGGCAAAAAAAAAACACCACACACAAGGAAAGGCGGCTGCTCCGCAATTGGCCACCCGATTCTGACAAGAAACAAAAACAAAACAACAAAAAAAAACAATAACTCCAACACTTAATCAAGTTAGAACACCATGGTCAGATCACATATTACAATACACATTTTAAAACATGAAAAGTATTCGCCGTCTCAGTTCTGCCCAAATAGGCAAGGGGCCGCGTCCAGCCACCATGGTAACAGCTCTGACAACTGGCTAGAACCAGGCCATGACGACAAACTGATTACAATAAAAGAAAACATACCATAACACATCAAAATAAACCAAAAAGACAAAACACAGAAAACAATCTTCATTTAAGAACCAACCAACGAACAAAACAAACAACAAAACTCGAAAGGGACTGTGACAGCGAAAAGTCTGCCGGCTCAATTCAAATGCAACGTCATACGATCCCGGGCAACGAGGTGATAATCCCGATGCCTAGGCACAAGGCCTCAGTATGGGAAAACAACTTGCGGCCACTGGAACGGCCAACCATCAAGCTTTCAACAACAGTTGAAACGAGCACCGAGCCAGACACCAGCCCACTGCAACACCGCACACATTGGCTCACACCTCTAATGCGATCCACATAACCTAGCCGTGGTTGCGTTTAAATACATCTCCGTAAAGACCGCCATTGCTGCAGACATTCCATAAAGCTCCTCAGTCCACCCTCCCAATGTTCACACCTCGCCGAAAGTGAGTTGCCTCTCTCTCAAGGACGCAGAACAGACGCACACACACAGCGCCCCTACGGCCACTTTTATAGGCTGTTCAGTTAGAATAATCGGTCTTTGTCAGTCACGTGTGTTTATTATATGTGACGTCACCGATGCGCCATTTTGAAGGTATTGTTGCATTGAGCAGTGAACTGAAAGTGTACAGAGCCGTACAATATAGACTGATTAAATTGTCATACTGGAGAAACAGAAGCAAACCAAGTAGATACGGTACTGAGATAATCTCAGCATTTTTTTTTAGGAACTGTAATTTATATAATTTGTCATTGATGATTAACAATTAACACTGATCCATTCTACCTGACGCAAAAACTTGAGTGCCGCCGGCATCGCTGCCTCCAACCTCGCTGGATATATGATTCTTGTTTACAGTATAAAAACTTATATTATTTACTTATATGTTCTGTTTTTGTCTACCATTGATTTGCACACATAATTTGCACAATTGTATGTAATTACATCATGTGAGTCTCTACCATCAAACCTTACCCTGTTTGTTAAAAATTTTCCATACTTCTTTTGGCTGATAACAAGTAGCCTACTGATAAGTACTAATAACAAGGAGACAATCAAAAACACATTTATGAAAATGGCATTATACATACTTTATTATTAATGCAACACTGTGTTAAAAATCAGTTTCAAAATGCATAACAGAAGATGTGACAAGCATGATGAATCATAAGCACACTGTTTTCTTAAGTGGACAAAGTGTAAGTACTACAAAGAAAGCTGAATAAATTAATAATAAGAAGATGATGATTTGATGCTTCTGGCAAACATTTCTGATGACCCTTTCTGCATGGATTCTTAGAAGTGCTAGATGATCTGTCAAATACTAAATAGTGCTTGTATGTAGAAGACATTTTGACAAACACTTTCACACTGAATGGTTTCTCTGTGGAAATCTCAAAACAATCTATCATTGCTTTTCTGTGTCCAAAGGAGTTGAGAACCCATGTAAAACAAACAAAGATTGTTCATCTTTTCAGGGGGCCCCCAATCCTCTAGCTACGGCCCTGGCGGGACCCACTGAAGCTCCGCTGTAGTTTGAGACAGTAATCCATTCCGTAGTTTATAGCTGCCCTGCTCTTTTCTCAGCGTAGCGGATGCTGCAGCAGTACTGTGCGTGCAGACGGTGAAGCGCGCACGGTAGTGAGTGGACTCGGCAGTAGGGGGACCTCCTATCCACCGCAACCCGGGCTTTAATTCCGTTCACACTGCGAGACCCCATCAGAGTCCACCGCTGAGATCCACGCAACCTGTACCGTTACGGATTTAATGTTTTTAGCAGGCTGTTTTCCAGAAAGTACTGTGTTTATCTGCGCCGTGAAACTCTCGAGGTAAGGAGCTTGTCCATAATTGACAGCTTAGTTTCATGCAATTGTTGGACGCTGTGTGTGCTTTGCTTGGCTCGCGCACTGGTTTGGACGCAGGCTACTGCAAGGATGATTTCCAGTACGCAGATTAAAGCATATGTCAGTGGTGTCATTATGTGTTATTGTCTCATCTCTCACTGTTTTATCTGGTGGGAAGCGGTTTAATTCTCAACATGTCACTGCAATCGATCCTACGGCTGCGGGGAATTTGGACCGCACTCAAGTGACCATAAGGAGCGTCAGTGAACTGTTGATTGTGAGACTGTTTTAGTCTCATCGTTGAATTTTGGACGTAGAACGAGAGAACACTGTGGGTGTAATGTGTTACACAGATTGACTTTAAAGTGTTTTATACGTCTACGCTTTTGGAGATTGAAGATATAGGGACGTGGATAGTTATTACGCACGCATTAAATGCAAGTACACAGGGAAAACCCGTCATAATGAATAAATCGCTCTGTTTCTATAACATTAACTGTATCAGACTCGGGCAATTATGACGTCATGTAGTGTTGCGTTCTAGTGCGTAACTCTAGGCGCGCGGAAAGGTTTCCGTGAAGTACATTGAACTGCTTGTGTTCTGTAACTCTTTCATTTTATATTGACACATTTTAGAGTAGCACTCACTGTAAAATAATGTTTGTAATTATAGGAAAATTAATAGATAAAAATATTCTAGTACATTTACCATATACCATAAAAAAATATGTAGGTTATATATAACAATGTATGAAATTTTCCTGTGAATTACTTAAAAAAATAAAATAATAATATGTAATGTATGAATGACCTTATAATTGTAAGGCAACATTTATATTCAACAAGTCAAATGTATTAACGAGACAAAATGCATACTTTTTGAGAAATATTCTTTGAGGCAAAATATTCTTGAAATTAGGTTTGTATATGAACTCCGTGTGACCAAAAATCTAAAACTCTCATGAATTTATTATATACATGCATGCATACAAACAATACACACACAGTATGAATGAAGTGCATGGCATGTTCTTTCTGAAATGACTTTCAGAAATGAGTCCGGAATGTGATTTTTAGCTCTGGAAATGTGTGCATTTATAAGTAGATTTTTAGGTTTAAGATTTCATTGGGTCACATTTCCTGTTACTATGTGTATCCAGTATGGATGGTTCTTTAAGAAATTTAATATTTTATATTTATGCATTTAGCAGACGCTTTTATCCAAAGCGACTTGCAGTGCATTCAGACTATACAGTTGTTTTTTATCAGTATGTGTGTTCCCTGGGAATTGAACCCACAACCTTTTGCGCTGCTAACGCAATGCTCTACCACTGAGCCACAGGAACCATAGTAGATTCTACTTTGTAATAGAAAATGGAAGTGAAAGAATGAAGAAGTAAATTTAATAAAATATGTGACAGGTTGACACAAATGCAACACAGGCAACGTTTCCATGATACTTTTTAATGTCCTAACCCTAAACATATCCCTCACAAACCATTTTACTTTTTTACTAAGACATTTAGTCTGTCATTTTCCTAATGGAGACTGTTGGCTGCTCCCTTACATTAGGTTCCCATTTACACTCAACAGTCATTTTATTCAAATCATAGAGCTGTGTGTGTATTTGTGTACGGCAGAGAGATTCTTCTACCTCCACAGACCACACTGCTGCAAATTCTTCATTATTAGGCTGCTTGCATATCTGTTGCTGCCAGGCTGACCGTCACATTCTTTCTCCTCATCACTTCATCTGTCAGCCAAAACACATTGAGCATTAATCAAATATTTCCACTCTCATTCAGTATGAGTGGTAATAGGTGGCCAGTTCAGCTCTATAGAACGCTCTAGGACTTTTACTTCCTACCGAAAAAATGCTTAAATATTTCATGTTTATTATTTGTAATGCACCCCATGAATGGCCATCTGCACTCTATCTTTCCTGAGTAAATGAATCTTTTTTTTATTTTTTACTATAAATGTGCATGTGGGGGGTTGTGTGTTTATTATGTGTATGTACACACACACGCACGCACACACACATGTGCACACTCATGCATGCCACACACCGCACTTCTGGGCTCTATGCTGCAGGGGATTCAAATGGACCAAAGATGTTCTCTGAGAACTAAAGATGTTTCATATTTAAAATATTTTATTTTTAACCTAAGAGCTCTGCACCTCTATTTCTCCCCTATCTTATCCATCTATCTATCCATCTATCTATCTATTGTGAGAGTTCAGCTGGCTGCCTGCAGGCATGATCATCAATAATGAATGTTTTTCTGATTGGTGCATCTCTGTGGCACATGGCAGTAATGAGACTCTGAATAATAAACCAAACTTGCAAGAGATTGTTTTTTCTACCTTTGTGCATTTTCAAATCAGTGTGTCAACATCTTTGTGTAACAGAAAACGAGAGTAGTAAATAATGTCTATAATAACTACACCCAACATAGTTTCAGAAAACCTAGTGTTAAATGAAAATGAAATATCTATGAACATCATAAATCTTCTTTTATTTGCAGAACTGTTTTTGTGTGTTAATGTCAAAAAGAGAGCTTTCAAGGATGCTGCCTTGCATTCAAAAAAATGGTGTAGGATTGACTTTTCCCTCAGAAATTGCTAGTACATTTAACAAATAATTACAAAGAAATGGTCACATTGAGTTAAACATGAAAAATGTAAGTAGAAAGACTGAAATAGTCATTTCTTGAAGTAAAATTTACGCCAGTAATCTTTATTTGCAACTTTAAAAAAACAACATTTTTTACAGTGTAGTATTGAATAAACATAACTGTGTGTGTAGTCCTGTGCTTGTGATTGTTCGTCATCTTCACAGAGCCTGCGGCTACACTGATTTTAGCCCTTACTGTACTTCAGTCTCTGTGTAGCCCCTGCCTTAGGGCAGATCTCATACGAGCTCCTTTATGCTGTAGTGTGCACTTCAAATCAGATGTCAAGCCCTTTATCTGAAGTGTGTACTTCATGCCTATGGTGTGGTAAATTCATGCACTAATCATCCTTTTCAGCACAGTATTAAATCAGAAGAGCCCTTTATCACAGTTGAGAAATACAATTCAATCCTGTAGGGCCCTGCAGCTGAGCTCTGGAGCCATGATGATACTGGCAGCCGGGAACCTCTCTCACCCTTCCCAGATCCATTTTTCCTTCAGTGTTCTCTTCTGCTGCCCAAGGGAGGCCATCTGAGAAGCCATCAGTCTCTCATTTCAGAATGATGGAGGAGAATTTGGAAAAGGTGGAATAAAGGACAAGTGAGGCTTTGAATGCTGAGGCCAAGAACTCACTGATGTGAATTAGAATCACCCTTTTCGTACTTTTATTAAACAAGAAAGTGAAAGGTGATGGGAAATGATTTAGGAGAAAGAGGAGGAACAAAATCAGTATGTATGTGATGTAGAAGCGTTCGTATTGAGGGGTGGCAGGGTGGTTCCAGAACCCCTTAAGAACCAAAAAATTAAATATGGGAGACCTAGTTTGTTTTGTTTAATTTATAGAAGAAAAAATGCATTGACATAAACTATTTAATTAGTAAAACTTTTCACTAGTGTTTAAAGTTTTTTTTTATGTTTAAACATGCTTAAAGGGGTCATATGATGTTTTTTTTTTAAAGATCATTATTTGGTGTAACAGAATATGTTGACATGCTTTAATGTTCAAAAAACACATTATGTTTCAAATACTGTACATTATTGTAGGTCCTCTATGCCCCGCCTCTCTCAAACGCGTTGTTTTCTACAAAGTCCCTCCTTCTGGCAAGCGCAGCCTGCTCTGATTGGCCAGCTGACCCAGTGCATTGTGATTGGCCGAACACCACATGCACTCGTCGGAAATGTAACACCCCTTTCCATAATCACGAGCTTCAGCTTTCAAAATAAAATTAAAGACCGTTAATAATGTCCTTAGTTTTACCATCAGTTCAAGCCCGAGGGAAACAGAGTCGCGTGACAGACACCGTGATGATGCTTGTATATGTTTGCACACATTAAGACAGCTGACTCCACTGTGATCTCTCTCGCTCACACAACGCACAAAACTCTGCATTTGGACAGTCAATAGCAAATACTTAAACTAATAACAAAACATACTTACAGTCGCTGATTCAGAAGCGCCAGATTGTCACAGCAAAGTCATAAAACAATGAAAACAATGCAACGTGAAATCAATCTGTATGAACGGAAATGAGGTTTGGGTAACACTTTAGATTATGGAAAATATGAGAATAGTGATCCTCCAGGACTGATTTTGGACACCCCTGACATACGAGCATAGCAAGAATATTATGTACAATAAAGGTAAAAATGCTGAGTGACGTAACACAACAAGAACATATTTGATATTTAACATGCAGCTGGAGCAGAATTTTGGACCAATGAGTTCTCACTGTGGGTGGAGCTACCCAGCAAACAGAAATAGAAGCCAAGTGACTGACAAAACGACATTGCTAAACTTAAATAAACAGAATTGTTTTTGTTGGAGATGTGGGCTGAGAGTATAGAACATGTGGTGATGTGAGCAACCCAGATTTGTGTACATGGTGTACATTTGTAGGGACATTTAAATGTCAGAGAGCAGTGAAGCATATTTTTGCAATGGCTGGCTTATGACAATGACATGATTATCTTTTACTTTTACAATATTAATTGTCTGTATTGTCATTATGATGAACAAGGCTAATGTTAATTGCTGAGCTTTTGAACATTGTGTCTAGAACATAAAAGCTGTGTGTGTGTATGTTATTCATCTTCAACTGTCAGCATCACTGAGCATACACTGCATCCTTTAAGCAAGCCAGTGGTTATATTTATGCTGTGTGTGTGTGTGTGTGTAGAGCGTAGTGTGTAAGGGAATGTAAACAGACAGTAATATCTTGGAGCAGACAGACATGCACTGCCATCAGTTCACTTTAGTGGACTCATTGGGTGCTAATGAATGTGATTCTACACACAGACACGTGACTACAAGGCAGCCTTCTTTGAAATTCTCTGGCATGACTCGGCACTGTCAGCCTCACAGCCCTGATCTGTCATTACCGTAACACATATACAATTAAACACCGCAAGAGAGAGTGACTTTGAAAATAATAAAATGACAGGGAACGATGTAAAGTTTGCAAGTTAAAAATGAGAAGGAAAGAGAAAGACATGATTATTTAGTTTCAGTTTTAAAAAAAAAAAAAAAAAAAATGTATTAACCTGTGAGATTCAGTCTGTTGCCCAGAGACTTTCTGAAAAACAATAGATTTTTATACTACGGCGCATATTGTCTCTAACCTTTTTCTTTACTTAGCCTTTAATCATTTGAAGGAATAGCTAATAGAAATTTCATAGACATTAGCGTACGTAAACTTTTCTATTCCTATTCCGTGAAATGACAAAGCACAGCGAGTTGTCAAGTACTAGTCCACATGACTTAAATATTTTGACATACAACAGACATTTTGAAATCATTATTTTGAAGTCATACCATACAAAGATTTGTTTGAGGAATATATTAAAGTCGTTCATTCTTAATAAAACATATACATCTTTATATTTGCACGCATGTGTTAGATCTTCAGCAGCAGTGTGCAAAAGAAACCATGTTTTACTTGAGTTTTGAATCTGATTTTGCTGTCTGAATTAAATGTGATGAGATGGGGAAAAAAATACAATGTACTGCAGAATAATGGCAAGACACCCCATATTGAGTTGGCCTTGAGGGCTGCATGCAAAAACATACATACTGCATGACCAGTGTTGTCTGATTCACAAACAAATCATTCTTATGAGCAGGTTGTTTTAGTTAATCGAAGATATAAAGATATAACAAAATACTCTTATACGCCAGTTCTTTTTAATTGTTAAAAAAAACCTCACAAACCTGTAAATTAGAGTCAGTCTTGATGAATCCTTCACTGAATGAACATCAATATAATTACTTGGGCCTACTGTTTGAGTTTGCATGTAATACCTGATAGGGCTATTTTTCTAGTCGACTAATAGTCATTTATTTAAGCCATTAATTTTTAATATAGCCTATTCTGCACTCAAACACACACATAAAGCTTGCCACAAAGCACCCAAAAAAGTATGACTATGAGTGTGTCAGAAAACCAGGCATCTCCCATACAAAAAGGCAGCATAGGCAGAATTATTCAATCAGAGCAAAGAAGGAAGTGACAGCATATTAAAGATGACATACAGATGCTGATGAGCTGAAAAGATATTTCAGTCCAGCTGAACAGTCAGCAGTGTCTGCTCTCCTCAGCTCTTTTGTGTGTGTGTGTGTGTGTGTGTGTGAGAGAGAGAGAATTGTCAAGTTGCTCATTGATGTTCATTTTCATCTTTAAAAAGTGGTGCCGCTTTGTGGGTTGATGTTCCACTAATTCCCAGAATCTCTTAAGGTATTTTTCTCTGTAAGTGGGAAAGTACAGTTCATGTGAGATTTATGAAAAAGGAACATTGAATAATTGATGAAGTGGAGGTGCTCTTCCCTGACTTGTTCTTCTGTAGCCCTGGTAGAACCGCAGGCACTTAATGCATTTAACTCTTAGAGAGGAACATGACAACAGGTTGCGTGTTATGTGTGAAGCAGGGCAGAAACAAAAGATAGAGCTCAAAAGCAATGTATTTTAAATCTGACGTAACTCTTGTTCAGCTCTCCTGCATTGACCTGTTTTTAAGAATTTTTGGTAACACTTTATTTTAGGGTCTCTTAACTAGTTGCTTATTAGCATGCATATTACTAGAATATTAGCCATTTATTAGTAGTAATTAAGCACATATTAATGCCTTATTCTACATGACCTTATTCTACATCCCTAATCCTACCCAACACCTAAACTTAACAACTACCTTACTAACTATTAATAAGCAGCAAATTAGGAATTTATTGAGGGAAAATTCGTAGTTAATAGTGAATAAGTGTTCCCTATTCTAAAGTGTTACCAATTTTTTATGAGGAATGTTCTTAAATGTTTTTAACTTTATTGGAGGTGTTTAGAAAAAGTACCTGGGGCCAGATTCAAGAAACTTAAAAATTACCCCCTTTTTCTAATTTAAGAATATTTTGTATTCCCAAAAACATGTATTGAGAACTTCTGGTTTTTCCAAGAGTTGCACTTTTAGAATGTTCTTACAAATTTAGAATTTGAAAATTTAAGAACTCAGTATAAGAATTTCTTAATGTGTTCCTTAAGATTTTCATGAATCTGGCCCCTCCACAACTTAATTGCAAAAACCTTTCAGTCAAGGACTTTCTGCAGGCCATAGAAAAATCTTAAAGAAAACTTTAGAAGAAATACCTACACTCTAACTTGCAAAAACTTCATTACAAAAACAGCTTAAAAACACCCTTAGAGGTTAGGGCTCATTCAATTCAAAGTGCTACACAGGGTCCATTTGAGCAAGGCACGGTTGGCTGGATTGTACCCTGGATTAGATGCAGCCTGTGATAGATGTTCTTTTTCTCCAGCTGATCTGACACATATGCTTTGGTCTTGCCCTTCTTTAGATAACTACTTGGCATTGGTTTTTAAGACTATCAGTGAGGCCCTGGGGGAGACACTGAGGCCCTGTTCTTTAATAGCCATTTTTGGAACTGCAGTGACACCTTGACCCTAACTTTAACAGCAACTCAGAGGGGCATTATTGCTTACACTTCTTTACTGGCCCGCAGAAGAATTGTTAAGCTGGAAATCCTCCACCCCTCCATCTGTGACAGCTTGGTTGGAAGATGTGTTTTTTTCTAAAATTAGAAAAGATCAAATTTACACTAAGGGGATCTGTGGACAGGTTTAACACTAATTGGGAGCCCATTTCGTCATATTTAAAAATATTTTTTTTCCATTTATATTCTGTATCTCTCTCTTTATCCCCATCGTGATGCTTTATTTGGTGTTTTGACTTCAATGTAGTTTGTCTTGCAGAATGGCTAAATTATTTTCCTTTTATGCAAGTATATATTCGGTGATAAATATATTTGTAACAATACTTCCTCTATTATCATCATCATTGTTATGTTATGACATGCATGGTTTCAGACCTATGTGTAATTGTGTAATTATCATATTTGGCCTTTAATTAATTTATTTTCCATCTCTCTCTTTTAAAGCTGCCTTGGGATGTTCGGGACTTGGGGGGGGGGGGGGTGGGTTGTTACAGCAAAAATAGAAGGAAACTGTAATGTTTGTTTTATTGTGTTGTTTTTTTATTCCTTCAAAAAAAAAAAAAACACCCTCAGGAAGGTCCTTGACCGAAGTGATCTTGTAAGTTTTTTGCAAGCTACAACAGGGGCTTTTTTTCCCTGCAGTTTTCTTGTGTGAGGGAAAACATGTTTTATATTTTCATTAAATGTAAAAAGAAAGAAAATAGTGCCATTTGGTGCAGAACATCAAAGATTTGTTTTTAATTTTGAATTAATTCTCAATAAGGCAAAATATGAAAGTAGTCTCTTTTTAAAGTGTTCCAGTATGTACCACCTAGCAACACCCTAACATGGCTTGATGAGGTCTGTGTCATCTCACTTTCCTGACATCCTATGTTTTGTGTTGTGATATTTGTGGAGCACTCATCCCCCCCCCCACACACACACATTTGTTTTTGTGAAAAGTGGGGACATCACATAGGCGTAATGGTTTTTATACTGTACAAACTGTGTGCTATTGCCCTACACCTACCCTACACCTAAACTTAGCCCTCACGGGAGACTGTGCATTTCTATTTCTAAAAAAAAAAAACTCACTCTGTATGATTTATAAGCGTTTTGAAAAGTGGGGACATGGGGCAATGTCCTCATGGGGCAATGTCCTCTTCACCTTGTAATACCTAACCTCATACCTGTGTAATATACAAATGTATGTCCTACCTGTGTCATTATACAAATGTATGTCCTCATTTGTCACAAAAACACGTGCACACACACACACACACACACACACACACACGCACACGCACACACACACACACACACTCCTAAAGCGCAGAGATTTGTGTAAGCGGTCATGAGCAAGGATAATCTGCACTAGACAAGCTGTAAGAGGAGGGGAAGTGTGTGTGTGTGTTAAACTGGGACAGATCTGTCACACACACAGTTCCCACACAAAAAATTTACATGCACACATGGATTGTAAATAATTACAAGCTGATCAGGACAGATCAAAATATATGATATATGGGTATACAAAAATGCTTGACCTGGCAAACTCTACTAATAATGAAAACATGTACCTGTTGTGTTTTTACATGCAGGTGTAATATGTTGTAACCAGAGGGTTATCTAGATGGATAAAAGCAACATGGCTTGTGTTTTAGTGTGGTTACTCGGCTGTGATAATTTGTATCTGATACTGATAAAAGAGGTTTACCTCATGCCGTTTTGTTTATATGGACCCTGCTCTACCTTTCCATCCCTTTCTCTATCCTCTATTTTTCTCAGAATTCCCTTGAGAAGAAACAAAATTGACTTCATACCTTGTTACTGATAGACTTGGCCTGTTGGTCAGAGAGAAAGAGAGTGAAAGAGGGATAGTCGGTGAAGAAGGAAAGAGACAAAGAGAGAAAAACAGTAAGCATAGAGCAGACTTAAATGATAGCTTACCCAAAAAAGAACATTCTGTCATTATTTATTCTGTCATGTACTAAGAAACCTGTATGACTTTCTTCTGTGAAAGAGTTATTTATATAGTGTCTAAATAGGTACATGTAAAGCTATTTATAGTTTTTCCCTTAAAAGAGACTTCATTCTGTTTTAGCCTGCTTTTGTATGACTTTTTATATTAAATGCTGTATATTGGACGATATTAAATATTTAATTGCTCATTTCTCCTTCTACATTTTTACATGTAGATTGCCTTTGCTGTCATCTATTCTTTAAAAAAAGCATAACACTGTTTATGCCGTATAGTTGAATCTTTAGCAAATGTCAAAATTAATATTAATGTTTCATACTGTACCTTGTAATGCTGTGATGGGTAAATTCTATTATTTAAAATGATTGATTTCAGTTTTTAGTTTATTTTATTTAAACAAAATAATGAAGAATATATTGGTTATTAACTGACAACAGAATTTTGGATGAACTATTTCTTTTAGACTTGAATGTGTACAGTAACTATACAGTATAGTAGTATACAGTATTACTCATCTAACATCTGTAGGGCTTTGTGTTTTCGTGGCTACAGGCATTCAGAACCAGTTTGATTTACAAGCACACAGATGAAGCTCTAATGCTGCCATTCATTCTCTAGCGGTGGATAGCAGGACAAGCGGCATTTAGAACCGATATTTTAAAAGGTCTATCCATCCGTCTGACACGGACAATGAATATAAATGTTAAACATTTCTGTTTCTCACGCCACAGTCAGAGTAAAGTGAAGAGAGAGTGCTGGTTATAGCCTGCATTTGTTTAAGAAGCATTTCATGTGGATGAAATAGCGTGCAATAAAAATGTTATGGAGGGGTGGATGAGAAGTGCTGATGTAGATGTAACACACTCACTATATACTTGTGGCTCTCCGACATGCTGGGGTCGTAAGAGTCTGACAAATTTAATTTCACAGCCTGTAGAACACGCATAAATTTGCATGCGTACACACACATAGATGCACGCAAACTGTAAGCATACTGACATTTACATGGACTGTTCTAGCATGAGTAGTCCCCGCATCCCCATGAAACCAACTAACTCTAGCATTACCAGAGAAAGAAAGAGAACAGCAGCTATATTAACTATAAGAACCTGCATGAACTGGTTCTTTTGGATTTATGAGTCACCCTTAAAAAAAAAAAAATTACTGTGGTGGTAACCAGTGATAGGAATAACGGCATTATAAATAAACGGCGTTATTAACGGCGTTATTTTTTTCAGTAACGAGTAATCAAACGAATTACTGTTTCCCCCGTTACAATGCCGTTACCGTTACTGACAACAAAATGCGGCTTTACTATAATTTATTATAATGTTATTAGAATTTTATTTTTTCAGTTCATCTGAATGGATGCGCAGTGTAGCTGCGTAGTTCCTTTGGAATTCTTCAGCTTTTAAGAACTGCCGGGTTCTCCGTTAGTGGGTGGAGCTAATGCGCAAACGACAATCTCATTGGCCGGCGCTCACCTATTATCATCCCTGTTTTGATTTCAGCAAATCAATTCTAGCGAACGCAGACTACGTGATTAATAATCATGAGCCCAGCAGCTCATTAATCCTTAGTGCGTTTTATATTGTTATTAGTTGTAGAATTCGTAGTTGTTTTATCTTATCATTTTTTCCCCCTTTTTTATAGAAACACTAAATGACAAACAATATCTTAAGCACCACCACCAGTCCTAAGTTCAGTCAACATGACAAATATGCATTCATACTTGGTTATTCTAATTACTAATGTTCTATCATCATATAATGCTAAATTATCATATTATCATGCTTGACTAACTGATGCTAAGTGTCAGTAGATAAATAGTGTAGATTAATGTACAATGTTTTATAATAATAAATTATTCTATTTAGTGTCCATTTCATTAATTTAACATATTTAATATTGGGGCATCCAAGTTATTTGACATTTGATTTTTTTTTTTAAAGTAACGCAATAGTTACTTTCTCTGGTAATTAGTTACTTTTTTAATGATGTAACTCAGTTACTAACTCAGTTACTATTTGTGAGAAGTAACTAGTAACTAGTAACTATAACTAATTACTTTTTTAAAGTAACGTGCCCAACACTGGTGGTAACAGTACAGTGATGGTATCAGTCTGTAAAAACGGTAAAAAGTATTTTGTATATGCTCCAATGTACTTCAAAGAAGTCTGTGCTGTGCTGTATTTTCATAAAAATCACAGTATTGCAATTTTGTTAGTGCTGTTAAAGAGTCCATGAAATGCAGTTTCAGTTTTTAATATCATGTTTGTTTCTCAAGGTTAGTTTAAGAAGTTTTTTGCACCAATAAAGGTCCAATATTTGTGAAAATTATAATTTTCCATTCTCATTTTCACTCTCTGTGAAAAATTGGCTCTTCATGGGGTGTTTATATACAGTATGTATGTGTGTGTGTATGTGTGTGTGTGTATATATGTGTATATATGTGTGTGTATATATATATATATATATATATATATATATATATATATATATATATAATATAAATTGAACTCATTTGTATCTTTACAGTTCTATTTTGTTCCTCACTTTTTCCGGTTGAAATTTTCTGTGGACCCCTGGTGGTCCTGGAGGCCAGTTTGAAAACCCCCATTGTGTGTTTGTTGATTTTGTGAATGTGTAGGTGTGTGTAATTGTGCTGACATTTACTTACTTCCTGTTTGCTGAGGATTACCTGCAGCGCTGTCAATTTGGCAGTAGCTCTGTCACTCTCCCTCTCTCACACACATACACACTCACACACCATCAAACTAACTCATACCAGTGGGGTTTAGTCTCTGTTTTATTTTTTGGCTACCAAATGTTTCCACCCTCAAAAAAGAGTGTTAACATATGGCATGGGAATGTGTAAACACAACTTCTTGTGGTGCCAAACACTAAATGACTTAAAACTGTTGAATTTGGCAGCCTATTTCCGACTTGTGTGGGAGAAAAATAAAAGCCGAAGTCTTGAAACTGTCTGGCGACACACGTTTGGTTACGTCCCAAAACAAGATCTGCTTTTCCTGAAGGAAATACCAGAGCTTGCAAGGCAGCAAAAGAGCAGTGTTCAGTTTTTAGGTAAGTTTTAGACTTGGGTTATGTGTAAAGAAACAAAAAGGCCATGATTTGGAATGTAAATTAATATACACCATCATTCAAAAGTTTTTGTGGATGCAATGAATTGATCAAAAGTGAAAATAAAGACATTTAAAAAATTACAACAGATTTCTATTTCAAATAAATGCTGTTCTTGTGAGCTTTCTATTCATCACAGCTTCCACAAAAATATTAAGCAGCAGAAACTGTTTTCAACATTAATAATAAAAAAAAAATTCTCAAGCAGCAAATCAGCATCTTAGAGTGATTTCTGAAGGATCATGTGATGCTGAAGACTGGAATGACGGCTGCTGAAAATTCAAGTTTGCAATCACAGGAATAAATTTAATTTTAAAAATATAGCTGTTAAAATGGAAAACTGTTTTGCACTAATATTTCACTATATTAGTGTTTTATTGTTTTTTTGATCAAATAAATGTAGCCTTGGTGAGCATAAGAGACTTCTTGTAAAGAGTTTTAAAAAAATCTAAAGAAGACCAATCACAATTCGTTATGCAAATATTATGCTGACATCATTGTATGGAGTAGATTTTTCTTTTCTACTGCACTTGCCGGCATTGACCTAGTCTGACTCTTGAACGTCCCGCTCTCTCTGACTTTCTCTGGCTCTATTATTACAAAGCAATAATGTGTTAATTCAAAAACAGGGCATTAGGGACCCATCAGTCCGTGTCTATGAGTGCCTGTGTGCCAACATGATGTAAGAGGTCAAATTTCAGAGCCTTATTGAACAGCACTCTGGAGGAAACGGCACAAACTAGAAAATGATTGGGACGCTAGATGAAGATGAATGATTAGAAGCGCGTGAAACAGATGGAAGGAGACGACGCAGAGAAATAGAGAGAGATTGAAATGGCACTCAGGTGAAAAACGGGTTTATAGAGGTTTGAAAGTTTAATGTGAATGTCTGTCATGTCCTTCTCCCTGAATGTCATCTCTCCCGTCCTCCTCAAGTGTTCTAGTTTCTCTACTTTCTATGAAAAAGGGAAGTTATTTATTGTGCTTTTGTGTGCGTTTCATCATGGGTCTCTGTGTCTTATAATAAGGTGGTAACAGATTTAGCCAATCAGCAGACTGTATTATATCTACGACAGCCAGAGCACAGGGGGGACTTGAGTCTGACAGATGGCTGTGTTGTGTATGTGTGCGCATGCATGTTCACACTTTGCATGTGTCGTGGGATGAATGTCGCAGCTTTATCTGTGTATGCGAGCATATATTTATTTGTTTGCATTTGCACATGCATATGTGTTTACACTGTATTTTTCAGTCATAAGTAGTGGATGTGCATGCAAGTGTGTGCATGTCTTGTGTGTGTGTGTTGGCTCAAGATCCAGAAATGCCAGGAGGTCCGTGTGTAAAGGCTATATCACAGTATGTTTTTCAGAGCAGCCGTTGACCACCCTGCACTCCACACATCCCAGCAGGTCAGTGCCTCTGCCCTCTGCACACACCAGCCAGTCAACAGACCCCTAGATGGCAAATATACGATGAAATGAAGTTGGAAAATGAAGTCACTCTGGACTACAACACAGTTGTGACCATTTGTGAGTCATAGAGTAAAAGGCCATTTTCACAAGATGCGTTCATTGTGTAATCATTTTATCTATGTAAGCATGCACAAGATGGACTTCTTGGAATGTTGAGATTTAGATCAAGATGCCATGTCAAGTTAAAAGTCAAATAATCTTTATATAAAGCTTTATACAATATGTAGATTTGTTCAAAATAGCTTCACAAGTAATAAACAGGAAAATAACAGAATCAGTGATGTAAACTTCTTCGAATATAAGATTGAAATTTAAATTCTGCTGCACAGCAGCTCTATGAAACTGTGTAGTTTATTACTTATTAATTTGATTGAGCTATAAACAGCTCTACAGAAGGCATATGTTGTTATTCAGCTCAAGTCAGTTCGAAGTTGATTCTGTTCAGTAACAGTGTTGATGTTGTTCATCAATTATAAAACAAATTTGATTCAGCTATAAAGCAGCTCTACCGAAGAGTAGTGTTATTATCCAAGTATTATCCAAGTTTTGTTGCCATCCGAAGGTGTCAGTGCAGTCAAATTGATAATATTACTGAATATCAAGTGTTTTTTTAAACCCCAACTAAACTAGCCAATCGCAACAGTGGCAAGGAACCTAAACTCCATCAGGTGACAAACCAGTTAATCTTTTGAAAATGTGGTTCAACTCTATATGCAAAACCTGTTTTGTAGTGTTGTTAATAATAATAATAAATTTGACCTGTGTAAAGGCCAACAACACCAACATTTTCTGACATAGTCAAAGTTTTACATAACAATATTCATCTTGGTGTGATCAGGCCTTTAAACTTGTCACTATGATGTTAGGGTTTGTGGTTACTTGCCTGTTGTGATTTTTAGTACTTTGCTTTGCAGTTGCTAAAATGTTCCAGTTATAGGTATTTTTAGTGGTTTTAGCATGTTGCTATATGGTTGCTAGAGTATGTTGGGTGGTTGCTAGGTCATTTCATTGCTAGGTTGTTCTGGTCGGTTATTGGCTCAAAAGTGTCCATCCCTGAGTCTCGTGATATCCTCCTTCAATGTCAGTCTGTGGGATTTTATATTTATAGCCAGATATTTATTTCACTACAGAAAGAACACAAAGTGCTGCTCAGGGACGTCCAGGAACACTTCGGAGTGATCTGTTTTTTTTTTTTAACTAAAATGAGTCAGACTTCTGCTTATCTATGTTTAGGGAACTGCTTCACTGCTGAACTGTTTTATTTTATAATGAGGCAGATAAAAGAGAGGAGCTGGAAGTTACTGTGGAAAGTAATTGAGTATAAAATGTTTTTGTTTTTTTTGTACTAACATTCATTTGTATGTTTTCAAGAAAATCTGGTACATGAATGTAATCTGCTGCTTGTTTGTTGTTATGTGTCAGCCATATTTGTCTTTCTCTATTAGCATACACAAACACACTCACTCACTCACTCACTCACTGCCAGATGACATTTCCCTTCTACAGATCTGTCTCTGACACACTGACATGGATAACTAATAACCCATAATCCCCTGGACGTCAACTCCAAACATCACTTATCAAATGAGCTGCTAAAGAGTGAAATTAAATTTCCAAACATTAGGAGAAATGAAATCATCAACAGTTGGCATTAATTTGTGCGTTATCCAATCTGTCATTTGTTTAATGAGGGCATGTGGATTACCATTTTCTTTTTTTTCCTATTTTTTTCTTTTTTTTAAAGAAAATATGTTAGCAAGATTATTGTATGTATTTTCAAGAAAATAATATTGTATCATGGAAAGTAAATATATATACTTATGGCTGGTAAATGGTAAACCTCATTGTCAGGTTTAGCTAATCATTCATTCAGATCCTGAATGTTTTTTTTTTTTTTCTTCCCACAAATCCTTGTTACATTTGCTCTGAACATATTTGATGCTATTTGTGTTGATGTGTTTGTATTCATGAGAATTCAGGCGAATTAATGATTAAATATTTGAATTATTGTACGTATATCTGTGTATACGTTCAGTCAGTACCATGGACAGCGGCGAACCATATATTTTGCAATGGGGTCCAAAAGTTTAATACTTCTATTTTGCATTTTATAGTTTAATAAAATAGAAAGAAAATGAATTACAAATTGTACTGCAGTTGTATCAGCATAACATTTTGAGTGAAAATTGTTAAATTTAAAAATGAACGTGAATGTCTAATTTGGTATTTGGTTCACCCCCTTCTGTTTAAATAACAACAACAACAACAACAGAGCTGCATGAACTTCATTAGTTTGTGTGAAAGCATGACATTCAGCATGATTTGTACTAGATGCAGTTTGAAACCTTCTTAAATTAGTTTACATGGCTAATATAAAAAATAGGGCAGAATATTAAATATGCATAATTATATTAAACATTGTAACATTTCTTTGTTTTAAATTGTTCAAAATGTAGCTTATTTCCAGGCTTAATCATTTTTTCAGTGTGGTATTCTTTTGCACCCCGCTGTATGTGAGGCATCTTTTGTCAGAGTGATTAACTGGCATTGACAAGATTCAGTGCCGGAGGATCATGATCCGATCACACACACACACTCACTCACAGAACATCCTCAGAGACTGAGAGTTGACAGATCGGACATGGCTGTCATCCCACTGTCCTCACTGACTGCATTTGTGTATGTATACATCAGCGACAAGATAAGATCAAGCTGTTGTGTGTTTTTCTTTTTGAAGCGATTGTAGTGTGGACTGCATTACGAATGAATCTAGGTTATGCACAGACTCAATGCAGATGTTGGCTACGATGATTCAGGTAGAGCTTTTGTTGGTTGTGTAGATGACAAAACATGTTTGTTTATGCACACACCAGCTGACTGTATATGTGTGTGAGTGTGGAGGGTCATATTCATATCACATGCAAATCACATGCAAATTTCTGCAGAGTGAAGTCACTGCGTAAACCATTTGTCTCTCTCTCTGTTTTATTGCATCCTCGCATCTATTAATCTTATTTATATTCTCCTGTTGTTTTATCTGAATATATTTATGATTTTAATGTTCATAAATATCCTATTAATTAAAAATTCCCCCCCTGAAGTCCATATAAAATATTTGTCCATTTTTTTTTTCGGACTCATTTTTAGTATTCAACATACATTAATTTAAAATAACAACAATAATAATAGTAATAGTTTGTCGCGTACGTTTTTATTTTTTATCATTTTTACAAAATGATAAATGTTATGCACATTTTGATTATTGTGTGTATGTGTATGTATATATATATATATATATACATGTGTATGCATGCATACATACATGCATGCATACATACATACATACACACACACACACACACACACACATATATTAATTATTTACTTATATACTACTCTATACACAAGTTTGGAATAATTAAAAGTTTTTGAAAGAAGGCTCATCCAGCCTGCATTTATTTGATCAGACATACAGTAAAAACAGTCAAATTGTGCAGTTTTGTTACAATTTGTTTGGTATTTTATTTTATTTTAAAATGTAATTTATTTCAGCAGCCACTTCTCCAGTCTTCAGTATCACATTTATTATTTACTATTTAAATGTGTAAGATTAATCACAAATATAGAATTTTACAGCAATAGTCAGTGTATCGTTCATCAGACCTATATGGAAATACCAAAGAAGCTTTTTTTATTTATTTTGTTTCAATAAATTATCTTCTTGGAATTTCACACACACACACACACACACACACACACACACACACACACACACACACACACACACACACACACACACACACACACACACACACACACACACACACACACACACACACACACACACACACACACACACACACACTCACACACACTCCAAAAAGGCCAATGAGATTAGATTACTATGGTTCCTTGAAGTAACAAATTAATCATCAAGGCATGTGCAAAGCTGAAAGATGCAGGCCAGAGTGCAGACTAATGGCAGTTTCTCTCCGGCTGCTGACACACTGACTGTAGCTTTGAGTGACAGTTATGCAGCGATGACTCAGTACCTCTGAGTGCACTTTTTTCCTCCTTTTTTCATCTGTTATTATTTACTTGTTTACTTTCAGATAAAAGTTGCCCCTCGGGCAACAATGCGTCTCTGTCAGCAGCTATGAAAAACATATGAGCCTTCAGATACACACACACACACACACACACACATACCCACACAGCAAGTGTTAAAGAGATAATCGCATCAGTCTCCTTACATTTCCTGTCTGCAAAAGTCGATCCAACATCAATGATTCAATTAGAGAGAGAGGGAGTAGATAAGACGCTAAAAGTAATATGATGTAGGCTATACCTATAGCAGCAGGTTGTAGGCTGAAGAGAGTGTGGTTGTTGCCTAGAAGCACCCTTAACCGGCCTACAGCGCTCGAAAGCAAGGTTTCAGCACAAGCGTCCCAGCACGATTGACACACTTGGAATGGATTAACAAACAGCAGTTAATCCATTTTGTAATCTTGTTTATAAAGAAGGGATGACTGCAGCACGCTGAGCTGTAAACCAGTGGGAGAAATTTTCAGGTCAGCGTCTTCTGCTGATAAGTGACTCTTTCTGTGTTCAATGTTCGTGCCTGCATTGCCGCTTTACCCAGAATCCTCAGAATGTGGGGACCAGCTGAATGGGAAGCTCTGGAGCTCATCAAGGTTTTAATATCCTGTCTCTGATTTTCTGTTTTATACTCCTTCATTATTTTTTATTTCCATTAAATTCCAGTAAATTTCATTTTTATAGTGCCATCTCCTCCTTGTGTATGATTTCTTTACTTCTCATACCCTGAAAGATGGATAATTGTTCAATCAATCAATCAAATTTCAATAAATCTGCAGTGTGCTAATAAAGACACTCCCTGCAACTGAATTGAAAACTGAAACTGAACTGAAAACGTCTGTACTATATATTATGCAAAACATAGTCAAATGAGTAGGATGTATGAATATGCAGCATTCTTGATACAATATAAGCACAAATAAACATACATACATGGCAGTCATTCATTAATAAATAAATAAATCTAGTTTAAAACATTTTTTTTTTGTTAAATGGAATAAACAGAAAAAATATAAATATTAGATAATCTTTATATATATATATATATATACATATATATACACATACATATAGTAATATAATATAGTAATATAATATGAATGTATGTATTTGTATATATAGTAATAAAAACTAATAACTAAAAATTACTCAAAATGACTAAAGAAACTAAAATAAAAATATAAAAATAAACTAATTCAAAAATTAATGTGGCATATAAAAATGTATAAATAATTTTAAAATAACACTGACATTAACATAAAGGATAATATAATATAATATTTAACTTCATGTTTTTTTTCACAAAAATGCCTTGATACATTAGAAGTCAGTAAGAGTGGTGATGTTAATGATTCATTAAATCAGTTTGAAACAGACTGACATTATTTATAGAGTTATTTAAACTTCAAACACTTTTTGCTGTTTACATTAAAGCAACATTGTGAATATTATTTTAAAACTCTTTTAATGTGGCCAGTAAATTTCAAAATAAAAAGGGCATGTTATTCACTTTCTATTACTGAGATGTCTTTGATTTAATTTTATAGTGTCAGAAAAATCACTCCAAATGAATGTTATGCAGTGCTGATTGCTAAATGCATAGTTATTTAATAAAACATGATGCCAGGTGACTCATAAATGTTGCATACTTAATCATAAGAGCACACACACAGTCTCTAACCTTTCCCCTCGTGATCTTTAGTAATCAGCATGCTTAAGGTCAGATTAAAGGTCACACTGACGTCTCTTCCAGCTTCACACACACTTCTGAAGAATCGCATGAAATGTGGTAAAATGTTTATCAGCAATATATATATACATCTACTTTAAAATCATTTGAAGATTCATGAAAACAATTCTCGCATACAAATATCAGCAATCATCTGATGAAGAATATTTAATGGGGCAATCATCCATCATGAGGCAGGGCCGCTGTGACTTCTGCAGCCCTGTCATCATGATGAGATATGGTAATTACTTTAATAAATCTGGATGGCTTAACCTCATTAGAATGTCACACAGACTAGCTGCCCACTGGGATTTGGGTTTAGAGACCACCAGTGTATGAGAAATGCCATTACTGACCCGTTCTGGGGTGCGTTTCCCAAAAACAACTATGGTCGCAAGTTCCGTCGTTACCAATAGAGTTCAATGGAACTAACGGCCATAGTTAGCTAACGATGCTTTTGGGAAACGCACCCCTGATTGATAGTTCTGTGTATTTGAATTTCATATCAAATTTTCATCAATTTGGAATGCAAAGTTTTAACATTAGCAAACTAATAAACTTAATGCGATGGATATTTTTCAGTCTGTAAATGATAACATTACTGTTATAGTACTAGCAATTTTACTTTATTTTTTATTTTCACTTTATTTTCACTTTATTTATTTATAAACTGAATGTTTAAAATGCACAATAATCAGGTGTTCCAGTCTCATACATTTTAACCAAATAAATAGCTTGTTTCATTTTGAATTTAAATAAAATCAAACAGATGCAAATAGTTCAGATTAAAGTATGACCAGTGACTATCTCAGTTTTGTAACGGAAACTCAACATTATTTCACTTGGTATGATCTGTGCCACTCGCCATCTTCACAATCTGACAAAACTGAATAAATTTAGGCCTAAATATTTTTGTTTACTTGCATGTGTATTGTCCTTGTGCTACTTTCCATTCTCCCTCTAGCTGAGCGTCTTCCATCCCTCGTTCTCCATATTTTTTTTTTTTAACGATGGTTCAGGCTCAGGGTGTATCTTCTCTCAGGCTAATCGACTAAAATTAAACCTTAATTAACTTGGCATTCTCCTGCCTCATGGTATTTAGCTATCTTTTTTTTTTCTTTAAGTACACTCCTAAGACACCAACGACCCTCGCTCTTCATTTTTAAGTGAGAGAGTTCACACAAGTCTTCAACTCGTCTGTGTGCATTCTGGATGGAGTCAGTTGACTGGATAACGATTGATTTTGTTGACCGGAATGATCTCTGTAAAATACATCTTGGATGTAATGGATATCTTATGTAATTAAAGGTCTTATATTGATCTCTTAGAGCGGTTTAATAACGCATTACCACAAGTGTGTTATTTGAAGCAAGTGTATATGGTTCTATGTATTAGTGACTTTTCACACTTTTTTGCACTTTTCGTGTAACTTTGTGGAACTTTCGTGTAACTTTCAGAATCATTTTGAATGTCATTTGTTTTGTTCCTGAATGAAGTGTATTTGTTTGAAGAAATGATTCAGTGACTCAATCATAAAGACAGTTACTTGTTGCCACCTACTGGCTTACCAATGTAATTTGTGTCATTGGTAGTAAATATAAAACCTAATTAAAAAACAAACAAACAAACAAAACTATAATAGTATTTCAGTATTTAAATTAAATGTATTAAATGGTTAATATTAATATTTAATAATAAATATTAATAATTAAATTGTTAATTAATAATTATTAATGTATGTATTTGTTGTATGCTATTAATAATATATGTAGCAATATATTTAAAACATTTAAAAATCTGTAATCACCTGATGCTTACATAGAAACTAAGAAAGGCAGTTACCACACATACTCCCAAACACTGACCTCTGGAACCCATGTGGATGATGTGAGTTTGCAACATTTACCTCTTTCCTTTATTCTGCTATTCTGATTCTATACTATATACAATGCAAATATACTGTGTTGATTTTGCTTGTTCTTTATCTGAATTATTTTTGTCCCTCGTCATCTACTCACTCATTTATTATTATTTGCATTCTGTGTGTGTGTGCGCGTGTGTGTGCGTGCAGCCACATCTCATTTTCATGCTGTGGATGTGCAAACGTCATGCTGATGTGGTATGATTTACATTAGAGTGCTTCAGCCCTAAAGTTCCTAAACAGCAGTGGCGTACCCTTGTGTGTCTGTGTGTAGATGTGGGTCTGTGTTTGTCCATGCACACCAGAGAAGCCATATGTGAGTGATGACAGTGTGTACGTGCGTGCATGTGTTTAGAGAATGCGAGGCAGTGGATCATGAACAGTGGGGTGTGTATTCTGAATGTCAATGGCTGTATATTATGCTGCATATGAACAGAATACAATTAGCATTGACGCAGAACTGCTGTGATCTGTTTGTTTGAATGCATGTGTTTGTTTGTGCGTAAGCATCTGTGTGTGTTTTTTGACTCTGCGTCCCATGGTTTTAAAAAAAAATATATATATATTTTTTTTTTTTTGCAGTAAGGCCTCTGGCTCAACAGATGCCTCTCTTTGAAATGGTAGGGAACAGTATGTGTGTTTTTATTTGTTTGAATGTGTCTATAATAAATAAACACATAAATTGTTTATTATTATTGGATAATATTAATCCTTTCCCCATCAGCACTTTAAAAAAAAAATATTGCCAGCCACCGCCAGCTTTTTTTTTCATTTTCACAAAAAATGAATGGCCCTTAGAAGATTTTGTTTGTGTGATTTTGTTTTGTTTTGTATGAATATCTGAACATGCAATATTTCAAAAGAAAGAACAGAGCCTCTGCTTTAAAGAAAAAACTTTTTTACTCAAGCTTTATGCATTCTTCTTTTTATCAACACTTGAATGTGGGCAAGTTTCATTAAAAAAAGCAACATTTTTATTAAAAAAACTAAGAAAATCATGCTGATCAAAACAATGAAACAATGATCAAAACATAGCGTAGATTGCTTTAATGAACACCCCCAAAACTTGCAGTCCTATAGCACATCCTGGGTTGACATTTTTATTAATTCATGCTGATCAAAACAATGAAACAATGATCAAAACATAGCGTAGATTGCTTTAATGAACACCCCCAAAACTTGCAGTCCTATAGCACATCCTGGGTTGACATTAAATTTGGTAACAATAGTGTTTTGATTTGATGTTTAATGTTTGAAAATTTCTTAATTTAGCATATGCATCTGCCTATGCGATCGCTTATTTCTGCTTCTTCACCTGTGTTTGAGATGTACAATAGCACTTCCTACTGTATATCAGTTAAAACATGGAAAACCAGAAAATGCCATCAATGGCAGGAAAGCCTTGTCTCGTAAATGACGGAAAATTCTGTCACTGGCGGGAAAGCCTTGTCTCATAAATGGCGAAAAATTCTGTAAATGACAGGGAAGCCTTGTCTCATAAATTATGGAAATTATGGTTTTGTAGTGGTTGCTGGGTTCTTAAAGATGTTTGCTAGGGCATTGCTTGTTGTTAGGGTTGTAGATGGTTGCTAAGTTGTTGCTGGGGCTTTCAATATGGTTTCTAGGGTGTTGCTAAGTGGGTGCCAATGTATTGTAGATGTTTGAAAGGGCCTTTCTAGGTGGTTGTTAGGGTGTTGATATATGGTTACTAGGGTTTTTTAGATGGTTGCCAATGTCTGGTCTCTACATATGGCACAGTATATGGGAAATTATAAGTATGTGAAAAGTGAGTTTTTTTTATTTATTATTATTTAACCAAGTTAAAATCATAAGTCTGGCAAAGTTTGATTAATATGACACATCATTGTTGCCTTGTGCTCTTAAGTTGCCTAGCTTGGTGCCTGCCAAACAAATCCACACTGGAGTGCTGAGAAAATTTCACTTGCAAATTTCTCCTGAGGCCACTTTTTGCTTACTCAACAGTGAGCTAAGCTTTTCCCAGCATACCAGGTTCTCCTGAAGCTTTTTGATCCACATAGACACCTTTAAAATTGCTTAAATCTTGTAATTTCTCAACCTCAGGTGTCAGAATGAAGGCTCAAAGTGCATTGTGGGATAGCCGCTCTGTCTTCCACATGAGCGCACAGCTGCCCAGCAGCAATTGTACCCAGAAGACTACAGTTACGAGGAAAAAAAAAGCAATGGCATCTGAAAAGCTTTTGTCCCCAGAGACCTGATGGATATTGGATTGTACTCTTCCTGAGCTGCCACGATTGTAGGTGTTCACCTGAATCACTGACAGCTGCTGATCCATCAGGAAGGATTCCATGAGTGCTGTAATTGAGCTCATTACTTGGAGAGCTCGCAAAAACCCGAGAAAACACAAATATACGTAGTGCCTCTAACTGCTTTCTGGTCTTGGATGACCTTTTTCTCTCCCTCTCTTTCCTGTTTAGCCCCGGCTGGCCTGAAATCTAAATCCAGTCCTTTTTTTGTCAATAATTCACGACCTTTTCACGGCCACTATAATCCTCTTTTGAAGGGCACGGCATAGACAATCAGCAAAACTTGATTGTGTATGTGTGTGTGCGTGTTCATTTGTGTCTCTCTGTGTGTACACTGTAATCACCCATAATCCTCATGGATGCTGACTGTTCTAGATATGGGTCAGTTTGTTGCAGTCGAAGAGATAAATGAGGTGAGAAAGACAGGAAGCAAAAGGGCACACATCACATTGTAGTTTTAAGACAGCAATGCTATATGTAGTTTATAGTGTTTCTGTTAACAATTTTGGTCTATAAATAATCTCTAAAACCACTTTTTAAATTTTCTGAAGTTTTAATTTAGTAGACAATACATGTATTTTCACCAGAATGTAGTAATAATAACATTTTAAATATTAGAATGGCTGACTCCTTTCTCTTGCTAAAGCTAATTTCATAGAATTGTATGTATCCCAAATACACATAATGAATAATATTTACACACTTTTGTATTAAAAATTACAAATAGGCTATAGCTTCACTGGACATTGTATAGTTAAACATTCTGTTCAGAAGTGATATTTACATCAAGTCATATTTCATATCAAGCTCTTCAAAGACACCGTTGACTCTGTTAACCAAGTCAACTATTGAAAACACTTTAAAATTGATTTGTTTGGTGGAAATGTATGAAACTTTGTCAATTTGAACAATTTACAAATAAATCATTTTCACATTAAATATTGAAATTGTTTATTTCACTCTTTGTTTAGATCATAATAGTTTTTAGAATGTAGAAATTCATGTTTTTATGATATATTTTCCTATTTCAAGATCAAAAGTCTAGTTCTGAAACAAGGGAATATAAAAAACATTTATGTAAATGTAGCAGATGAAGGAATGGTAAAAAGTTTCAAAGACAGTTTCTTCATATAACAAAATGAAAATCCATAGTTTTAATAAAAATCAACCCCTAGGACACGAAAGTTGAAAACACCTGATTCCATCTTCAATAACCTTCTTGCTCATTTTCTAACTGCACCAAGTTGTTCTGGTAGAATTACATTAGAATAAACTGTAGCTCAGCGTCTTGGTTTCTTGTTTCTGTTGAACTGCAGAGGTTGAGTATGCTGATGCATGTTAAAGTGGACAACTCAAGCATTCAACGCAATCGTGAAGATAACACCACAGCACTGTAGATTTCAGATAAGGCATCTTTTTGTTTCCTGTCACCCTATCCTCCCAGCTTTCTTTCTTTCCATTCAATCTCTCTTTCTGTATATTTTGCATAGGTCACAGCCAATTTCTCCACTCTTTTTAATCCTTATTTTTGCATAAAGATGCATAATTCATGGGGAGCTTGTGAATATGAATGAGCGTGGCAGTGTCATGGCATAGGAGTGAGTTTTTTAGTGAAGTCATAAAGGTCACTAATGCAACGTACACCTCTTCAGACACGACTGTCTCCAAACATGCCTACTGAAACTCAATCTTCACTTTAGTCTGAGGGCAATGCTAAAGTTCATTCGCAATCCTCATTAAATGCACATTGATGGTGTATCAGTTTTCTGTTCTCCTCAGTTGCCAGGGTGGGAAAAAATGGATGTGGGGCAGAGAGATTGATGATGTGCGACAACATGCTCCGTGTTGAATTTAGTATGTCTATTCAAAAATGTATTTTCCAATATGAATATACACTGAAAAATATATTCACTGAAGTTCAGGTGTAATAACTAGTCCCGTTCTCCCTTTATGTAAGTGTATTGTTATTGAGAGAAAAGTGTTTATATATAGTGCAAGGGTTTATGGAAGATATTAGCCTAAAATCATGCACAGATGTACACTTTGAAAATCCACAGAAAATTGGAAGCCATCTGGGCACCTTTGCCATACTATTTCCAATGTATGATGGGACATACTAATCCTAATCTCACATACTGCCTGTTTATATAGTATGTATCTCTCCTTTAACAATTACTTCCTCTCTTTATTTAGATTTACTGCATTTCTCTTACTTATGTGAACTGTTCATTGGTTCTCAACATATTTTCCCAGGTTTCAGGTGTAGCCTGACCTTCAAGATATTTGTAAGACTTAAACTGTATTTAGGCTGTCGTGCGTTCATCTATAACCACATTTGTGAGACACCATCAGCCACCTAGTGTGTATAATAGCCATATGCATATAAATAGGTGTTCATCTTTCCATGCATACCATGTGTTGTTGATGTTGATTGAACTTGTTGGTGGGAGCCCACAGTATGCTGACGGGGAGGTGTGAGTCTGGAGTGGATGATGTGTCCCAGCTGAGCGTGAAATTGAAATCGCTCCCAACAGCAGGAGCAAAAAGAGAGTAAGAAAGAAAGACAAAGGGAGACATACAGATAGATAGATAGATAGATAGATAGATAGAGCTTTTCATATTCGTGACACTGCCATACATATTTGTCTTTTGCGGCATAACAATGTGATCGGCAAGTTGTGACCATTAATCAATAAAAGTGATTATCAGCTCGTTTGGAACATTTCTCATTTGGAAAATTCTGGCATTAATTACTCACCCTCATGTCGTTCCAAACCTGTAAGACATTCGTTCATCTTCAAAACACATATTAAGATATTTTTGATGATATTCTAGAGCTTTCTGACCCTGCAGAAAGAAACACAACTACTGCATTCAAGGCCCAGAAAGGTAGTAAGGACATCGTTAAAATAGTCCATGTTATATCAGTGCTTCAACCGTAATTTTATGAAGCAATGGGAATACTTTTTGTGTGCAAAGAAAACAAAAATAACTTTATTCAACAATTTATTATCTTCCGTGTCAGTCTTCGATGCACATTCATGAGAGTACTACGACGTACTGAACCACTGATGTCACATGGACTATTTTAATGATGTCCTCACTACCTTTCTGGGCCTTGAACGTGATAGTTGCATTGCTGTCTATGCAGGGTCAGAAAGCTCTCGGATTTCATCAAATATCTTAATTTGTTTTCCAAAGATGAATGACTGTCTTACTGGTTTGGAAGGACATGAGGGTGAATAATTAATGACATCATTTTCATTTTTGGCTGAATTATACCTTTAATCAAACAACCATGTGGTAAACTAGCCAGATTCTGTAGTTCCTTCATAAAATTAGCCATACAGTGGAAAAAAAGCTGGTTTTCTCCATATTCGCGCAGCCCAACAACTACTATATCCACAATCATCTAAAAGTGCTGCCAATACTTCCTCCTAACTTAAACCACCATCTGTTTAGCTCATCCTCCATCTCACCTTGGGAACCCCCAAACATCCACTATCCGCAGATGTTGTCATTCATTGTTACATATTTATGAAGTGTTCATATAGTGTTCATAATTTGGAGACCAAGGCAACACCTTGAATTCTGTCATGTTCCTCAAACCATTCCTGAACAATTTTTGCAGTGTGTCAGGGTACATTATCTTGCTGAAGTAGGCCACTGCCATCAGGAAACACCATTGCCATGAAAGGGTGTAAATAGTCTGCAAAAATCTAGGTAGGTGGTATGTGTTAGTGACATCCACGTGAACGCCAGGACCCAAGGTTTCCCAGCAGAACATTGCCCAGAGCATACCACCTCCTTGCCTTCTTCCCATAGTACATCCTGCTGCTATCTCTTCCCCAGTTAAACATCGCACACAAATCCGACCATCCACCTGATCTAAAAGAAAGTGTGATTTATCAGATCAGGCAACCTTCTTCCATGTGTTCCTGTGGCTCAGTGGTAGAGCATTGCGTTAGCAGCGCAAAAGGTTGTGGGTTCGATTCCCAGGGAACACACATACTGATAAAACATGTATAGCCTGAATGCACTGTAAGTCGCTTTGGATAAAAGCGTCTGCTAAATGCATAAATGTAAAATGTAAATGTTTCATGGTCCAGTTCTGACGCTCACATCGCCAATGTAGGTGCTTTTTGTGGTGGATAGGCTTCATCATGAGCACTCTGAGACTGGTCTGCAGCTGTGCAGCCCCATACGCAGTAAACTGCAATGCACCGTATTCTGTCGTAACGATATAATCAATGTTATTGACTTCACCTGTCAGTGGGTTTAATGTTGTGGCTGATCAGTGTATAGCAGGGGTGGGAAACGTTGATCCTGGAGGGCCACTCTCCTGCAGAGTTTAGCTCCAACCCTGAAAAACCCTGGGGAAAAAATACCTAATTGCATCCTGAAGACCTTGATTACCTGGTTCAGGTGTATTTGATTAGGGTTGGAGCTAAACTCTGCAGGGACACCGGCCCTCCAGGATCAACGTTCCCCACCCCTGGTGTATAGCATGAACAATGTGCAGATAATCCCAGCTAGGATGATATTAAGAACTGCAGTTGATATTTATATATTTTTTTCCACAATATAGTTCATTGCTAAAGAAGTCAAAGCATCAGTGCACAAAGTGACAGACGGTCTGAAACAGTGTGAGTGGAATGAAGTGACAGAGAGTGTTCTGCTCCGCTTTAGTTCCACTCCGGGTTTTCCATTTCACACTTCACACTTATTGGTGAAACCTATAAAGAAACTAGAGCAAACTCTTACACTGAAAAAATGTGCTGTAGGATTTACTTTGAAACTATTTTCACTCAGAAATTCAATTTCAATAAATTTCACTAATTATTACAAAGAAATGGCACACATTGAAATTAACAAATTGAATTAAATGTGACTTTTCTTTTTTTAAGTAGAAAGACTGAAATGGTATTTTCTTGTAAAACATACTCCAGTAATCTTTGCTATAAAAATCATTTTTATTTTGTATAGTAGGGTAAAACACTGATGCTTTCATGATGCCTCACTCCACTTCCACCCTGTTCACAAACTTAAGCTACACGTGTACTCCGTCTGGAGCTTGAAATCAAGAACAGTGTCTTTCAAGGGACTCAGATAGGCATAAAATGAAAGGTGCACACTAGTTCTTTTCTGGATGGTGTGTGCTTTCTCTTTCTGTCTGCCTATTGCTTTCATGTTTTTTACCCCTCACTTCTGTCCCTGGCGAGAGCATTTGGAAGCTGAACTGTCAGTTTGTTGCTTTGATTTTCTCACTGTGCAAGTCTAGCCCACAGACAGCCTTCTGCTGTACTCACAAACACACACGCATGAATACTACATGAATAAATAGAGCACCAAACCACTGAAATTGCTCAAATGTTCAAAGCTACGTGAATTTATTCACGGTCGACTCAGCTGTGTGAACAGCTTTAGGTCAATGTAAAACGGCTTTGCTTCGAAGCCTGATAGCAGAGCATGTGAAAATGTAAACATCATAATATCAATCCTAAAAAAATGTTTTGTGTTATACTAGTAAAAGTGTAAGCATACACAAACGCATACAGTCACACATATTTATAATAAGATCCTTAGTACCCACATAGAGCCTCATATCGTTAAATTGTTATATAAATCATTGTAATGGTTTGTGTGCAGGGGCGTAGCAAAACTCGCTTGTGGCTTATTCATCGTTATCTTATACCCTACTTTTATTGTCATGAACAAATTATATTTCAGGCTAAGAATACTGATTATAGTCCAAATAAAGATCATATAGTAGGCTGTAGAGTAAAGATTAACGATTATAGTTGTAATACAAATTGTTTGTTAATTATTCTATAAAATAATAGGCTACTATACAATACCATTCAAAAGTTTGGGGCTAATAAGATTTTTTTTTTTTTTTTGAAAGAATTCTCTTATGCTCACCAAGGCTGCTTTTATTATATCAAAAAATACAGTGAAATGTTAATATTGTGAAATGTTATTCCAATTAACTGTTACTACTTTAATATATTAGTAAACAACATTAAAATGTAATGTATTCCTGTGATGGCAAAAGGTTCTTTGATAAATATAAATTTCAAAAGAACAATTTAATTGAAACAGAAATATTCTGCAACATCATGCATTTCTTTACTGTCACCTTAATGTTTTCCTTCAAAAAAGAAAGAGAAACAATTTACTGAACCCCAAACTTTTGAATGGTAGTGTATATTGAGAAGTATATATATTTATAATATATTTCTCAATCTTAAATTAACTTGGGGGAAAAAACAAAACAAAACAGAAATTTACAGAATTATATCCTCATTTTGACATATCCATTGCACTGTAAAAATCTTTCAGCTAGCTGAAAAAATAGCATGTACAACTACCTGATAAAAATGTGCAGAGGACACATTTTAGGTTTATCAAATTGACATGCAATTATTATTTTTTTACATGCATTTGGTCTCATGCTTTTTTTCATATTTCAGTGAAACAGATGTCCTGCATGGAGGAAATGAGGAAAGAATTAAACACAGCGAGGACCAGGATGAGTAAAAAGAGAGAATAAATCAGGTGAGTTGTGTTTCCATCTCCTCTGAATAGTGCATTTCCCAGCGAATCAGCCATTTTTATCCATTGTCAAAATTGCTCCAGTGTACAGAAATGTTTGCTCCCTGAATATTCCCAGAATGCTCTGTCAGAGCCAGACTATGCACTATATTCAAGTACTATATGTGTCGTCAGGTCTGCTTAAGTCTCCCTCTTCAAACCAACTGTGATTTTAATCTTTCATTCCTGATGTTCATGAAAGGGAAACTATAACTAACTATTATAATAACTTTTAATTAAAGTTAAATACAGTATTAGAGTTGGCAGATTACAAATACCTCTCATTTTTATTTGTTTTTATTTATGCATGCACCTTTTTGTACTTATTATTATTATTATTATTATTATTATTATTATTATATGGTATTATGCATATTTCATAATGAATTTCATAAAGGCAAGTTATAGAGTGATACTGTTGATTAAAAACCAGCCAAAGTTTAACAACTGAAAGTTGTTTTGAGACAATGGTAGCTGCATTAGTATATCTTTTTTCAATATATATATACATATACATACAGTTTCAATCTTTGTTAGAGAAAAAGAGAGTAAGATAACAGAAAGGTGATGAACCTGAAACCTAGTAAAATTAAATTATATTCTAGCACTCACTATAGATTCCAGATGGTAGTATGTGCTCAGCCACGTATTTGACATCAGTGTTGCATCAAAAGTGCTATTTGAATATCATCAGTTAAAAATGTGTTGCACAGCAATGAGGTTTCCAAAAGCAGATGTTTCTGTATCTGTAATTACTGATTTTCTAGAAATTGGAAAGTGTGGATAAGTCCTTAATATGGAGCCATGAATGTAATACAGCATAATTTTTTTTCAGTACCCCATTTGGTTACACACACAAACACACACACACACACACACTCTCTCGCTCATAGTTTTATAACTGCCTTTGAAAGTCTGAAATTTGGGGGCATAGCAGCTGTTGTTGTGCCAAAGGATTTGATCAGGCGACTGCAGACTAAATGTGCTGAACCTCCACAGCCTCCCACACCCACAGTCTTGTGAGAGAAAGAACATCTCACATCTACCTGATGTAAGCTAAAGCACACTGAAAGAGATTTTTAATTAACTGCCAACCAAAACACACACACATATGCACACCTACCTGAGGGTTAAATTGACCCAGAATGTTCCATTACAGCGTTCCAGCACCTTCGACTGAAAGGAAAAAAAATATATTTGCAGTTTGTTTGTCAATCCATTCAATTTCCTTTATGATTTTGTTTTGTTTGAGATGCTTTACTAGAATAAAAAAATAATAATACACATACACATATACACAGTATCTCACAGAAGTGAGTACACAGAAGTGAGGGGTGTACTCACGTCTGTGAGATACACATCTCACAGAAGTGAGTACACCCCTCACATTTTTGTAAATATTTTATTATATCTTTTCATGTGACAACACTGAAGAAATTACACTTTGCTACAATGTAATGTAGTGAGTGTACAGCTTGTATAACAGTGTAAATTTGCTGTCCCCTCAAAATAACTCAACACACAGCCATTAATGTCTAAACCGCTGGCCACAGAAGTGAGTACACCCCTAAGTGAAAATGTCCAAATTGGGCCCAATTAGCCATTTTCTCTCCCGGTGTCATGTGACTCGTTAGTGTTACAAGGTCTCAGGTGTGAATGGGGAGCAGGTGTGTTAAATTTGGTGTTATCGCTCTCACGCTCTCATACTGGTCACTGGAAGTTCAACATGGCACCTCATGGCAAAGAACTCTCAGAGGATCTGAAAAAAAGGAATTGTTGCTCTACATAAAGATGGCGTAGGCCAGGGCTGCCCAACCCTGTTCCTGGAGACCTACCATCCTGCAAAGTTCAGCTCCAACCCTGATCAAACACACTTGAACTAGCTAATTAATCTCTTGGGCAGCACTTGATAATTACAGACAGCTCTGTTGGAGCAGGGCTGGAACTGAAGTCTGCAGGATGGTAGATCTCCAGGAACGGGGTTGGGCAGCCCTGGCGTAGGCTATAAGAAGATTGCCAAGACCCTGAAACTGAGCTGCAACACGGTGGCCAAGACCATACAGCGGTTTAACAGGACAGGTTCCACTCAGAACAGGCCTCGCCATGGTCGACCAAAGAAGTTGAGTGCACGTGCTCAGCGTCATATCCAGAGGTTGTGTTTGGGAAATAGACGTATAGCATTGCTGCATAGGTTGAAGGGGTGGGGGGTCAGCCTGTCAGTGCTCAGACCATATGCCGCACACTGCATCAAATTGGCCTGCATGGCTGTCATCCCAGAAGGAAGCCTCTTCTAAAGATGATGCACAAGAAAGCCCGCAAACAGTTTGCTGAAGACAAGCAGACTAAGGACATGGATTACTGGAACCATGTCCTGTGGTCTGATGAGACCAAGATAAACTTATTTGGTTCAGATGGTGTCAAGCGTGTGTGGCGGCAACCAGGTGAGGAGTACAAAAACAAATGTGTCTTGCCTACAGTCAAGCATGGTGGTGGGAGTGTCATGGTCTGGGGCTGCATGAGTGCTGCCGGCACTGGGGAGCTACAGTTCATTGAGGTAACGTTGAATGCCAACATGTACTGTGACATACTGAAGCAGAGCATGATCCCTTCCCTTCGGAGACTGGGCCGCAGGGCAGTATTCCAACATGATAATGACCCCAAACACACCTCAAAGACGCTGAGGGTAAAGGTGATGGACTGGCCAAGCATGTTTTCAGACCTAAACCCTATTGAGCATCTGTGGGGCATCCTCAAATGGAAGGTAGAGGAGCGCAAGTTCTCTAACATCCACCAGCTCCGTGATGTCGTCATGGAGGAGTGGAAGAGGACTCCAGTGACAACCTGTGAAGCTCTGGTGAACTCCATGCCCAAGAGGGTTAAGGCAGTGCTGGAAAATAATGGTGGCCACACAAAATATTGACACTTTGGGCCCAATTTGGACATTTTCACTTAGGGGTGTACTCACTTTTGTGGCCAGCGGTTTAGACATTAATGGCTGTGTGTAAATTTACATTTATGCAAGCTATACACTCACTACTTTACATTGTAGCAAAGTGTCATTTCTTCAGTGTTGTCACATGAAAAGATATAATAAAATATTTACAAAAATGTAAGGGGTGTACTCACTTCTGTGAGATACTGTGTATGTGCATGTGTATGTGTATATATATATACTGTGTAGAGAGAGAGTTATTCATTACATTTTAGGGCCCTATTTTAACAATCTAAGTGCATGGTCTAAAGCGCAAGGCGCAGGTGCACTTGTCTGAATCCACTTTTGGTCTAAAAGGGTTGTTCCAATTCTCTAAATGAGTAATGGGTGTGTTTTGGGCATAACGTGCTATAAACCAATCAGAGTCTTATCTCCCATTCCCTTTAAGAGCCAGTTGCCATGGTGGATTCGCTATTTACACGGCAGAATTTGCAAGCGCAAAGACTGAATGCGTCTCCAGAGAGGCAACAGAGCCGCTCGTCCCTGAGCAAATAGGTAGCCTAATTCTGATACATGCAATGACTATCCATTATGACATGTAGGCATTTTTATACTTGTGTAGCCTACACAATAATAACCTTTTACACTGTAATCCTTAAATTTTTAATATTTAGCATGTTTGTGTGCTGCTGCGCGTCCCTGTGTGTGTAATAAGCAGAGTGTACGTGTGTTGTGGACCTGCCTAGAGGTGCACATTACTAACGCGCTTATTAAATAACAAACAAAAAAAATAAATAAATACTGCGCCATTGACTTTAGACCAGGTTTTAGTTGGTCAATGATGCAGTCTATTTCAGTAGCCTCAAAATAGCAACGTGCCAACAATGCGCCTGAACACACCTCGTTTTTCGCATTGTGCCAGGCGTATGATAGGACCCTTAGTTTTTATGTGTACCACTGTTCAGAACTGTGCTAACTATGTGCTGATTAGCATCTTTGAGCTAGGTTCAAAAGTATCTAAAATCGTCACTACTGAAACAGTCACTACCAAAACATTTGGTGGTGTTTCGGTAGTGACATCATTTTTTTTCCATAAAATTGTCACTACCGAAACAATCACGACCAAAACATGTCATAATTGTTTGGTAGTGACAAAAAGGAACTCATAATCCTAATTTTTGTGGGAATAGAACAAAATTTTAGTACAGTTATGCAATTTTTTTTGTATTTTAGTATGTTTTAACAGTTAAAATTCTGTAATGTGATGTGGTCGCTACCAAAGCATTACTGTGACTACCGAAAATGTGCTGTCACTACTGAAACATGGGATATTTTGACAAAAATAAAGTATACTGAGTTATAAGATGTTATGATAGTTTTTGGTTCAATGTATATTCAAACTAATGAATCCTTAACTTTGAAATGAGTATGATCAACTTTTTGCCTTTTACAAAGAAAAATTGTATTCAAAATACAACAAATCTCATAAATTACAATTGAAATATTGTTAAAAATGTCATTGTTATTGAATTACCTCTGAAAAATAGCAAAAAAAAAATATTTACAATGTGTATATATAACATGCACACATACACAAACACACACACACGACATACATACGTTCTGGTTAAAAAATAGAAGTATAAAACAGTAGAGAAAAAGCAGCTTTGAGACAGCAGACAAAGGATTATTTTCCAATTTTGTCTGTTTGCTGCAGTAGTTCTGAGGACGTCTCATGCTAACAGCTCCCATCAGCCTGTCTGCTGTCTATTTCTAATAGAACTGGAGACTCACGCTGGCAGGTAGGAAGCTCAGAGAACAGGATTAGAGGATATAGGAGACAATCCATGTTGGACACACACACTGTGAAGTCAGCTTCACTTCATTGTCTGAGAGGGATCAGACTAACCTTTGTGATGCCGGGTCTTTGCTTTTACAGTCGCTATGGCAGCTGGCCTGACTGCAGCAAGGGATGCTAGGATGCTGTTTTGTGAGTTGTAGCAAAATAATTAGTGGCTTTTTTGATGCCTTAGTCACTGTTACATTGCACACAGACACATATATAGTGCTCCAACAATAGCTGCATGAACCCAAGCACCTCTGTCAGAGTGAAGCTTAGGGAACGCTTATCTGGTGATGCTCCATATGAGCTGCTTCTCTATCAGGTTTATGATTTGTGCATGATTTCTTATCACAATGTGAGGCTACAACTATTTGCATAATTGAATGTCACATACTTTTTTGATTATTTGTCTTTAAATAGTATGTACATTGGTATATAAGTGTATATTGTGTATGATATATTGACATTAAGTAAACTGTACATTTGTATTATATTTAGGCATGTAGACTGAGTAAAATACATTTTGATGTTATTTGTTTCATTTACAAAGTCTTAGGAGAGTGGAGTAAAAAAAAAAAAAGGAAAACTTTCTAATATTTATTTGCATATTTGTACAAATTTAAGAATAACATGAAAAAAAAACAATATAAACACTTATATATATATATATATATATATATATATATACAGTGCCCTCCACTAATATTGGCACCCTTGATAAATATGAGCAAAGGCGGCTGTGAAAATAAATCTGCATTGTTTATCCTTTTGATCTTTCACTCCAAAAAATCACTAAATTCTAACCTATCATTGAAGTAAAACAATTGAAAGTGGGGAGAAAATCTCATGATGAAATAAATGTTTTTCTCCAATGAATGTTGGCCACAATTATTGGCACCCCTAGAAATTCTTATGAGTAAAATATCTCTCAAGTATATTCCACAGCCATATCACCCTGCAGCCCAAGACTGATTGCCCACTGAAGCTAAGCAGGGTTGAGACTGGTCAATACCTGGATGGGAGACCTCCTGGGAAAACTAGGTTGCTGTTGGAAGAGGTGTTAGTGAGACCAGCAGGGGGGATATTTCACCTTCAACAGTGCATAACATAATTAAAAGATTCAAGGAATCTGGAGGAATTTCAGTGCGTAAAGGACAAGGGCGCTGTACTGTGCCAAAAGGAAGCCCTATGTTAACAGTGTCCAGAAGCGCCGTCGACTTCTCTGGGCTCGGAGGCATCTGAGATGGACCATCACACAGTGGAAACGTGTACTGTGGTCAGATGAATCAGTATTTCAGGTATTTTTTGGGAGGAATGGACGCTGTGTGCTCTTGACCAAAGAAGAAAAGGATCATCCAGCAACAAGTCCAAAAGCCAGGGTCTGTCATGGTATGGGGTTGTGTCAGTGTCCTTGGCAAAGGTAACTTGCACTTCTGTGATGGCACCATTAATGCTGAAAAGTACATAGAGATTTTGGAGCACAATATGCTGCCTTCAAGAAGACATCTTTCCAGGGACGTCCATGCATATTTCAACAAGACAATGCAAAACCACATTCTGCACACATTACAAAGTCCTGGCTGCGGAGGAAGAGGGTACGGGTACTTGACTGGCCTGCCTGCAGTCCCGACCTGTCTCCAATAGAGAATGTGTGGCTCATTTTGAAGCGCAAAATGCGACAACGAAGACCCCGTACTGTTGCCCACCTTAAGACTTGTTTGCAGGAAGAATGGGACAAAATTACACCTGAAACACTTCATCACTTGGTGTCTTCAGTCCCTAAACGTCTTTTAAGTGTTGTGAAAAGGAATGGCAACATTACAAAGTGGTAAACGCTTTACTGTCCAAACTTTTTTTGGAATGTGTTGCAGGTCTGAATGACAGGAAAGGATGTATATTTACAAATGACATGAAGTTGACCAGACAAAACATGAAATATTTTGTGTTCATATTGTCTGCAATGAAATACAAGTCAAAGTAAATTTAGAAATCACTACTTTCATTTTTTATTTGCGTTTTCCATACTGTCCCAACTTTTTCTGATTTGGGGTTGTAAATATGAGGAACACAAAGGCCAAATTCCCTTAATCATCCATCACAAAGAGTAAAACTTAAGAATATAGTTCTGATGTGCAGAACAAGATTGTTGAGCATCACAAAATAGAAAGTGGCTGTAAGAAAAATTAAAGGGGTCATATGATGTTGCTAAAAAGAACATTATTTTGTGTATTTGGTGTAATGCAATGTTTACGTGGTTCGAGGTTCAAAAAACACCATTATTTTCCAATATTGTACATTATTGTTGCTCCTCGTTCCTTTCTGAAACGCGCCGATTTTTACAAAGCTCATCGTTCTGAGAAGCGAGGTGCGCTCTGATTGGCCAGCTATCCGGTACGTTGTGATTGGCTGAATACCTCAAGCGTGTGACGTAAATGTTACGCCCCTTACCGTGTCCCGGCGCGACAAGACTAAAACAATAAAACCCATTATAAACAAGGCATTTGTTGCATTCAGTGAGGACATAATTACTGATTATAATGACTCATACGGTCTTTTTGCTTGTTGCGCTCTGCGCCGCGTAAACATAACACCATGTCTGCATATGTGATCGTAGAAATGCCAAACAAGCACTACTCTACACTGCTCAAAACTTTAAATATCGAAAAGTACTCACAGGCTGTGAGTCAGAAGCACCAGACTGTCCTTGCAACGTTGGAATTGCCCCACTTTATAGTGTTCACAGCCATTCATAGTGTTCACATTGTAGGCTACTCTCTCCCAGGTTCAGGAAACAGTCCTCCGTAAAATGCACTGCACACACTCGAATATTTGCGTTGTACTGCTCTGGAACAGTGTTGTAAATATAACTTAACCACTGATTTCTAGTTGTGTACTCATTTGGAAGGCCAAACAAAGTACTTTCGCTTTCACAACGAAACACAGCGTCTCCACGACATGGTGGCGGCGGCGGCAGCAACAATACTACAGCGAGAATAAAAGTTATGCCCTCTTTCATTGCGTATATGTTTGGACGGTGTTATGCAAATCTTCCCGCACCATGATGTAGACATGTGGGGGCGTGTTTGAATGAGCCGTTTTAGGAAGGCGTGGACGAGTCTTAACTTTTATAAATAATATCTCTTTGGGTTTGAGACTTTAATCTTTGCAACTTTACAGATCTTATATATGCACAAACAGGAACTTCAAATGGCAATGGCTTCTATGGTCAGATGAAACTGAAAAAAGAGCTTTTTGGCAGCAAACCCACCAGATGAGTTTAGTACCCCATGTCCACAGTTAAATATACTGCTGGATCTTTAATGTTGTGGGCCTGTTTTTCTGCCAGAGGTCCTGAACATCTTGTTCAGATGCATGGCATCATGGATTCTATCTTATAATGGGCTGTGTTTGGATCTTTTACCAGGACAACAATCCAAAACAAACATCAAAATAAACACAAAAATGGGTCACTGAGCACAAAATTAATCTTTTACCATGGCCGTCCCTGTCCTCTGACCTGAACCTTACAGAAAATGAATGGGGTGAACTGAAGAGAAGTACTAACATGGAGCTGTGAATCTGAAGGATCTGGAGAAATTCTGTATGTAGAAAATGATCTCTGATCTCTTATCAGGTGTTCTCCAAACTCTTCAGACATTATAGGAGAAAACTCAGAGCTGTTACCCTGGGAAAAGGACGTTGCAATAATTGGGTGCCAATAATTGTGGCCAACATGAACTAGAGAAAGCATTTATTTCACAATGAGATTTTCCCCCCACTTTCAATTGTTTTACTTCAATGATAGGTTGGAATTTTGTGAATCTTTTGAATGAAAGATAAAAAAGGATAAACAATGCAGATTTATTTTCACAGCTGCCTTTGCTCATATTTACCAAGGGTGCCAATATTAGTGGGGGGCACTATACGGTAGGGCTGTAGTCAAGTCCACCTTTGTCGAGTCCAAGACAAGTCCAAGACCAGGACTATCGAGTCCGAGTCAAGACCGAGTCCAAAGAGGTTCGAGTCCAAGTCAAGTCCTAGTCCTAGAGGTTCGAGTCCAAGTCAAGTCCAAGTCCAAATGAGACAGTCAATACAGAGAAAGAAAAAAAGAATCTTCTTCAAAACCACATACTTACCCATTGATAATGTATGTGATACTAGAGACAGCATATCTCCTATTCTAAGATAATCATTTTGCATTATTATTTGTAATGATCTTAAAGCATGTGCAGCAACACTGTAGGATCAAATTAGGCTATTTTATTTACTTTAGGTTTAGCAATTTCTCTAAAGTCACATAAGCTGAAGTGCAACTTCACATTTTCAGCATTTTTATTATAGTGTAACAATCACATTCTGGGCTGCCAATGGAAAATATTACAAATAACAAGCAACAAGTGTAAAAAAAAATCAACATGTTCCCATTCTTGAACTTGTTACTTGTTGTAAAGCAGGGTATCCAAACTCAGTCCTAGAAGGACTCTGTCCTAAAGAGTTTAGCTCCAACTTGCCTCAAAACACCTGCCTGAAAGTTTCTAGTATGCTTAGATTAGCTGTTTCAGGTGTGTTTGATAAGGGTTGGAGCTGAACTCTGCAGGACACCAGCCCTCCAGGAGAAAGTTTCAAGACCTCTGTCCTAAAGAAACCATAGTACAATATAACCCTCCCAAGCAAGGCTGTGTAGCATATAAACACCTTCAGGTCTGTGTGTCTGTGTGTGGCCGCACATGCATTTGTTTGCTGTTTGCCTTAGGCCATATAATATATGTGCTATATAATATATACATCCCCCGGGGATGGGGGATATAGACAGTGTTACAGGTGTTAATTTAGTTCAGTTAGAGAACAGACAATTAAAGATTGAAAAATTAAAGAAATTAAAAATTGGAAGTTTTTTTTATTATTATTATTATTATTTGTTTCTATTGCTGGCCGATATGGCAATTAAAAAAAAAATAATAATAATAATAATCTTGATTTTCTCAGAACATTTGACCAATTCTCGATTTTGTACGATTTTAACTAGTCAACTTGAAAATGTAACTACAACATGATTCAAGCAACTTTTTTTTTATTAACCCTCTAGCTAAAGAAAATTCTATTCTAACTGCAGCACACATGAAGTTGTCATCATGATGTAAATGTTAAACAAATCACTAAATATCTTTGCAGAAAAGATACATGAACTACAACTACATCTTGTACAAACTTTTCTTGTGCATATTATATGTTCAGAAATAATACAAGAAAAATGCTTAAAAAAAACTTCTCAAGTAATTCAAATTCAAAATGACTGAAGGTATAACACCTAGAGTGCTATTATTAACTATAAAAGCTCTGTAAAAACAATGAACAGCAGTTTTCAGCCTGTCACCCTGATGCAAACATGAAATAGCAGACATACAGTAGTAGTTCTTCACAGGTTTTTTATTCGATTACGCTGCTTTTCCATAGTTTTTTTCTATGTAAACATGGACGCGTTTGACTGTTGCGCTCGCGTCTCTTGCAGCGTCTCGTGCATGAAACGGCATTCTAAAAACGCGGCGCTCTAGTTATTGAAAGATGTTTAACTCCCATCTTCTTGCATTTTTTCCTATTCCACTGCGCGCGTCACATCTTTGTGAACACAAAAGCACATTCTGTGTGAATGGCACCTAGAGAGCATCACACGTGAGCGGTTAAGCATGTGCACCGACATGCGGATGGATAGTTCTTCTCTCTTTACTGTTATTGTCAAAGTGTCTAATTCTAGGATTTGGTAATATTTCTATTAAAAATCATGATTCCTCGATTTATAAAAAATAAAATTGTGGCAAAACATTAAATTCGAATTAATCAATAAAATCTGAAAAATCGCCCAGCCATAGCCACAGTGTTTGTTTATTTTTACTTTATTTAAATTTTTGTGTAATTTATTTATTTTATTTTACATCAAGGTGTATTCCGAGCCTTATTCATTTGGTTCCACAGCGTTTGCTGATTTTCAGGGATTTTTTTACATTAGGCTTATAGCATGGTAATGCTGTATTTTTATTTGTTTTGTTAATAAAAGTCCCATGTTCATTGCAGAAACTTTGTCGTTGTAAGTTATAGATAAGCAATTGAAAGTGAAAGTAAAATGCGGACCGGAAATGAAAGTGAAAGTAAAATGCGCACAGGCATTTATAAGCCATTTAAAAGCGAAGGAAAGTGAGAGGGAAAACTCCAACGAAATTTGTAAAACCAAACTGTATTATGCAACTCGCCAACATTGTATCTGTGGCCAAAATAAAAATTATTTATACCTCAGCGAAGCGCGCACACTCGGAGCCAGGCATAATAATAATATGACGCAATTTACCAATGGTGATGCCCGTTCTAGATGGAATTAAACCAATTACATTACCCATTTTCCAAACAAGCGAGCCAGATTAATGGTTTTGTTTTGAAAGAGAAAAAAAAGCATATATCAGCTGGACTCGGTCAAGACCAACTAGAACATTTGGCGAGTCCAATGACCAAGTCCGAGACAAGTCCGAGTCCAAATACCAACGAGTCCAAGACAAGTCCGAGACCGGACTCGAGTACTACAGCCCTACTATATTTAAATAATATTAAATACTATATATAATATATTAAAATTATCAAAACTTCAAATAAAAATACATTGAAAAAAAAAAAAATATATATATATATATATGTAGAAAATAATATATACACTATAATACTATATAAATAATACTAAAATAACACTGATGAATAATTAATACATTGCTTTTTCCCCTCACTTCTTTCTGCAGCCCCATCATAAGCCCTATCCAGATGGGACTAGTTTTCCCATAGGGCGTTAGAGAAATGTGTTTCCTGGACAGACTTTGTGATATTAATGCCATCTGAGTCTGCCAAATCTGTGTTTTTCTCACAGAACCTCTGTAAAAATTCCAGAGCAAATTGCCTACTGTTTTCTGCAAACTCAATGGTCCTCTAAGAAATATAATCCTCTCCAAATGCAGATGTCTTTGATTGCTGATATTAAAAGATACATCACACATGATGCACGCCACCACATCACATGTAAAGCCCACATCTAGAAACCCTCTGTAGTCCCGTCCGAATTGATGTATGAATTCACAGATGTTGAGTGATAAGAATTGTAACATCGTTTAGAAAACTAGTATTGAGCTGTCATTTTGCCCATTGGTTCATATAGACCAGTCAAATGTAATCCAATGTAACCAAAGACATGGAATCATCACAGGACCTGAAAACTGACCTGAGGGTATTAAACACTTTGCAGCTCACACCATTATGCAGAGTGATTTTCTGTAGTCGGATCTCTAAAGGCCACGCGCTGTCCGTCCTGCCAGAAAACCGGATTTGGCGCCCCAGCTTTTTGATGTTAAAAGTATCATCGCTCAGCTCGAACTGAAGTCCTTTTAAAAGAGCTGTAATGTGCACTGAATCCAGCACAGTGAGAAACAGACTCTAAAGCCCATCCAATGCGCTGACTGTGCTCTGGGAACTGGGGCTGGAGTTTGGGAAGAAAGGAACAGTAACTCGGAGCGTCGCTTTCGGAATATCAATGGGTCTGGCGGGGGTTAATGTTTAACACACCACTGCCAAGGAAAATTCAATTGCTTCCACAAAATGGGTGATATTTGAAAAGGAGCCTGAAGGAAGACTTCAAAGAGCATCGGTTCAGCAGTGTCTCCACGGATACCGAGTCAATGGGAGTGAATGAGAGGGATGAAGACATGGTAATTTAGGTAGACTATTATTTTGCGTGCATGTACGTGCTTCATATTATCTATAATTTGTTTGGTACGGACGTGTCAGGAGCTTAGAATGAGAAAAACGGAAGAGGGAATGATTTGCGCATTGACGGCGTCTGTAGAGTTGTCATTAAAATAAATTGACTAAATAAAAAATTACCATTTAATCCCAACTTAAATGTCATTTTCCATTGGATCTGAATGTAACAGGCCATTTAAATGCTTGCTTAATAATTATAATTAGCCAATATTGTATCATATGTACCACTTGGAACTATGCATTATCCAAATTAATGTTAATGTGTTGTTTTCATGATTAAATTATAAATGAGTCATAATAATCAGAGAAAATGTGACCGTGTTTTAGACAGCAAGGCCTCTTGGCTTTAAGCATTTCAGTCCATTAACCCAAAATAATTACCTCATTTGCAAAAAATGATTAGTCGCTTCTTTTCTCCCCATGTTCCAGGGTGTTATCTAGGTTATGAAATGATTATTTTCTCTGCAATGGTGGCACTTGTGATGCACAAAAACTTTCAGGAGTCAACGCAAACAAGTTAAGCTCATCAAAGTCAGCGTGTCTCTCCTAATCGGCTGTTTTGAGTTGTTTGGCAATTACAAACGCAGCTCTCTGCCGTGTTTGCAACAATGAAATTAAAAACTCATTTACCATTTTTTTTATAAACTCTTGATTTCACACCTCATTGGCGAGACTTGTGAAGCTCATTAGGCTAAATCGCTATTCAGTGATAAAAGCATTGTGGTGCTTCCTGGTACTCTGTCTTCAATCTGCAATGCAACCTGGGAAGATGAGGTGCAGAATTGTCATCAATTATCAATTGCATGTGGTTCATTAAGAGTGTATAAGGAAATAAATACATATTTGGTGAAAGACTAGCCCTTTATGGTATACATTGAGTTTTGTTTATTTTTATGAAGTCATTCATGTTTCATGGATTATAGGTTTTCAGTTTTGCATAAACAGTGTACCAGATTTTTCATTTGAAGGCTCTTACTAGAAGCAAGTCATTTTGTGTTCAGTATAAATTTGATGTAATTACATAGACCTTCATAGCTGTCACAGCTGTTTGCACTTGTTGTCAGGTCTGTTTGATCAATTTCCCTACATGGGGCTCTTAATTAGATTTCAGTACTCCAGTCAAACCTGCTTTAGTTTATACTACGGTAAAATTATCCCCAGCGTTCTCCAACTTGGCTAAACTACTCATCAGATAATGAAACATAGCAAACAGGCTGAAATGCTCTAGACTAGTGGACAAGTTAACATATTTATTTTGTTTCCAAGATGCACATATGAAAAGCACCCACTTTGTGTTTTAAATCTTTGATTGTTTTGGAAAATATAACTTCTTTTTCTCATCTGTGTGAAAGTAAACTTTTAGCCTAAGTTAAGCTGGGTGCACACTGTGATTTATAATACTCCTTTACAATTGTTGCTTTTCAGACTGTACAAATATGATCCCAGCTATAAGCCATGTCACACTGGGATCTCATTTGTCATTAAAGGGGACATAACACCAGGGCCGCTGCTGGCCAAATGGGTGCCGTGAGCAGGATTTATTGTTGTGCCCCATCCCCCAAATATTATGGAAGTAAAAAAACAACAACACCTACTATAGGGGTCAAAATAGAACTTTAATAAAATATAAACATAAATAAATAAATTGTAATTAAATACAATTGTAGCTCTAAACAGTTACCTATGGCTATTATTTTATGGTCTCAAGCATTCAGAAATTACGCAAAAGAAAATTAAGCAGTTTTACTACGATAAAACCATGGTTAATTTTTGTAAGGGTTGTGATGTCCACATGTTTTTTGTTGAAGAAATTATAGAGGCTGTGTCATCTATTGCAAAAAGGTGGCCAAAAATTAAAAAAGTTTCACAGGACTGTGAATATACCTGAAAGTGATGCACGGGCTTCATCTTTTTTTCTTTTTCTTTTCTCGGCGCCAGATTGCTGATGTCTTTTCACAGGCATAGTTGTCCATCAATTATGATAATTTGCATTCAGCCGCAATCATGAGTGGGCACAGATGCGGAAATGGCGCTTCACGGTTTTTTTTGTTTTTGTTTTTTTTTAGCAACTGGGATGGTGCCCCCCTGGGAATTGGTGCCCTACGCAGGGGTGCCCTCCCTGCATATAGGGAGCGGCGGTACTGCATAACACATACAGTTTTGCCCAATCTCATATTAATGTTGAGTACCTATAGATTAGCTTTGCATCCTTCATATCTCCAAAGAGTCTTTAGTTTTATCAAATTTTTAAAAGAAAGATACAGCTTTATGATTCTCTCCCAAAACAGCTGAGCTCCTGGAGGTGCGTCGAAGAGTCATGAACACTTAAGCACTGATTGCCAACAAAACACAGAAATTTGATGCAGTTTCACTTACAGCCTCCGGTTCCGAATCATGACCGGGATCTTTTATTGCTGGGACCACTCCATCTTTCAGTATCAAACGATGTGCAAATCCAGCACCGAACTAGGCCTTGTTTATAAAACATTCATCACCGAAATGACGGGAACAAATAAACAGTTGCGAAACTCCATTGCTGCCCGGAAAAACAAACCGCATCCACTGTTCATGTAATGCTGGGTTCTTTGGGAAGCTGAACAAGATTAGCTTTCCCTCACATCCAAAAACACACTCCTTTTAGAGACATTTTTCTCGAGCCACTCCTGTGCAGCGCTGCCGATGACATTGAAGGGCGTGCTCTTCCGGGAGAAATGCCCATACAAGGAATTCCTCCCTTCATGACGTCATGAAGGGCCATGCTCGAATAAAAACTTTCCAAAACTTATGCTGCATTCACGCCATGTCGTAATTACCGTAATTCCGAGATGACAACACGTGACGTTCAACAAGTAACAGTTGCTATGCAAATGCGTTATTATTACACTTTATAATTATTTCTTTAGGTTGTTATTACATGGATAGCCTAGATATCTAACTCTGTGCTGCATGTCTTTTGTTTATGTTCACATTACTTTTTTATGAAGACATTTACATTGGCAAAAGTAAATTACACAAATTTTAAAACACAAATATTACGAAATAACTGCTTAATTATATTGTACTACTGGAAGCACCACTACTTTTCTCTGGTTCCGCGTGAGGTGCAGTGGGCACGTGGTACAAGCCATTGCTCTCAGAAAACTTCCAGTTCACAAGTTGTAATTACGAGGACGTGAATTCTTTTTTTCTAGTTGGTATCTTGTAATTACGATAATTACGATATGGCGTGAATGCACCTTTATACAAACCCAGAAGGAGTGTATTTGACAGAATTACTCCATCATACGTTCAAATCGTTTTTTGAAACTTTGGCCATGTTTAGCTTGAGAATCCAACTCTTTAACAGTGTAGATAACTCAGAATGCATGAACGCATTAGACCCCCCCCCCCCTCCCCCTAATGTTAGACTGTACAACAGACTCGTCCAAAGATTTACATTATCAATACGTTACACATATGACGATGGTGAGACACATTCACTCACAGAATTGAAATGGTGGCTATCAAACAAAACAATCTCTTAATTTGATTATGGCTTGTCTTGAAAAGAACAATGGGGAAAAATGAAGACGATGTGTGTGGAGCAAGTGGTGGTTTGTAGTTGCACTAATTGCGTCATCGGGTTCTGTGCTCCTAATCCTTCTAGGTTTGATTTGTCATAGGAGAAGCCATACTGCAGGACTGTGCTTCAAAACCTCTGACTGTTGGCAAACATGTCACACTAGCAATCAAAGACAGATTTTATCCTAAGTTCAGAGGAATCTTTGCAAAATTTGTTTCATACAGTATCCGGTTTTAACCCGCTAATTGTCCTACAGTAGCTACTGACATAATTTTTAGGTGTACATTTATCGTCGTCCAGTAAATTTTCACAGGTGCAATCCAGTCATTGAGTCTATGTGATTGGAAATTTCAGTCACAATTTATTTTAAGGTCCAATTATCACCATTAACAAACCATTAGCTATGACTTTTACCTCAATAAACTTCTAATTTGCTGCTTATTAATTGTTGGTAAGGTGGTTGTTAAGTTTAGGTATTGGGTAGGTATTAGGGATGTAGAATATGGTCATGTAGAATGTGCTTTATAAGTACCAATAAACAGCCAATATGTTAATAATAGGCCTGCTAATAAGCAACTAGTAAATAGTGAGAATCGGTCTCTACTAAAGTGTTACCAAAATGTAATTTTGTGTTTGTTAACATAAATACTCTTTGCCAACTTGAACCCATTATGAAATATGCATTGGAAAATCTTTTGAATTTCCTGATTGTGTGGATTCCAATTGAATGATTGATGAACAACAGTAAATGTGACTGCACCTTTAGTTGAGATGCTGGTGTAGTAAATGATATTCGGTTAATAATTTTGCACTACCATTACATAAGACAACAACTTGTCAAAATCGTTGTCTAATATTGGATCTCTTAGACTGTGATCTGTTCTTTAACTACGCTAAGATTTAGAGAAAACTGTGTGAAAATTCATATCACATCAAATCAAAATTAAATTGAAAACTTTAAAGCCATTTTCCTAGTTTTATTGTAACTGTGTTTTGCTTTTGTATGATGGAACTATACACTTAAAAACAAATATTAGCAAATGCTTTGCGTATATTCATCTTGTGAATATCCGACGACAAAACTCTAAATGGTTGGAAGACGGAGATATCAAGTATCCCACATCCGACTTTGAATGGAACACAAAATAAGAGCTAGAGCACTGTAGGCATGCAAGCCGAGAGTTATGTATCAAGTCTCTTGATATAAGTTTTTTGTTATGGTAATATGTTCTCACCATCTGAGAGAATCATAAATAACACACACTGTAGTATTCTTACCAAACACTTCTCTCACATTATTCCTGAATTCTGATATTCAGTGGAGAACCTACAAAGAGCTTTTCATGTGCAGAAGCTTTGTATTAGAACAATTCCACATTTGGCATTTTAACTGCATTTCCTCTCAGGTTTTGTTCTTCGCTATGGAAGTATGGCAGACTAGTCATGAGAATTGAAACGCATTTGCATTTTTGAACATTTGCAGCCTTCGAAAAAGCTCGGACTTTCTAACCCTCTCTATTTATTCTTCTCTCTCTGCATATATGTGTGCATGTTAAAGAACAAGAGTGAGAGAAAGCGTGTGTGTGTGTATTTCTCAGTTTGTGTCCTTGGGTTTTATGGGGCATTTGGATGCCATGATGAAAGCTATAGCCGCGGGGACAGACTGAGAGGTGTACAGTACAAACGGGGTAATGATGTCAAGAGAGCTGCTTTGAAACCCAACAGCCACGGGAAATTACACCCTCCTCTCTTCCTTTATCTACTGACTCATCCCTTCGTCTCTTACCTCTCCTATCTCTCATCCCTTTCTCCTTATTTTCTCTCTCACTCTTCCTTTCTCTGCAGAGAGGCTTGTGTCTGTAGTCATCATACGCAGGGCACAGCGGCTTTCCGAAGTGTCATAACACGTTAACAGTCCTGCCACTCAAGCTCCTCCTGCAGAGACCAAGAGCTCTGGTTATATCTCTGCAACACAGGGACCTAATAGAAAACATACCCTCCTTTATAGCAGTCCTTCTCAATGGGTTTTGCTTCAGGAACTCTGGCGACAAAATACATTACCAAAATGTTTGAAAGTAATGAGAGAGTGTGTAAGTGTGAAAGCCTTTTGGAGAATTGTGTGTTTTGTTCCTATTTTGCAGATCTGATTGCACTCACATGAATTCTAGAGCAGCTGTTTACTCGATTGGTGTTTCGCATTTGGCTTCTGTTTAATCACACCACTAAATCAGCAGAAAAGCAGAGGGATTTTTTTTTAAAGCCAGACTGTGGGAATTAAAGGAATACATCACTCAAAATATGAAAATTATGTTATGTGTTTGTGGTCGTGTGTTCCAAAGCTGTGTGATTTAAATTCTTTAATGTAATTCAAAAACAGAACGGGCAGTCTTGTCATTTCCATATATCATAAGTGACAAAATATAAACCATAAAAATGGCCATATGACTCATGTTGTATATTTCAAGTCTTCTAAAGCCATATGATAACTTTGTTTGAGGAACCGACGGAGTTGTCACTGTCTCATTTCTATTTGTGCATTTTCAAACCAGGTTTGTCAGTAAGGTTTTGTTTTCAGAAAGAAATGAATAATTTTATGCAACTGCAAAGTAAATTGATCAGAGGTTACAGTAAAGACATTTGTAGTGTTACATAATATTTATATTTCAGATATTCAGCTTTGCCATCAAAGGATTAAAATACATTTTAAAATATATTGAAATAGAAAATATTTAAATTGTAATAATATTTCACAAATTACTATTTTACTGTATTTTGATCAAATAAATGCTGCCTCTTTGAGCATAAAATGCTTCTTTCAAAAACATGAAAATATCTTACCCCAAACAATAGTGTGTATATATCGCTAAATATGAATATATGGATGTTTTTTCAGTGAATCTTTTTTTGGCAGCCCATTCCCCATTCACTTTATTAGTATGGAAAAAAGCAACATTGACAAAACTACTAAACATCCCCTTGTGTTCCACGGAAGAAGGGAAATCATGAGGGTTTGAAACAATACCAGTTTGAGCAATTTCATTTAATGGGTGAACTGTTCCTTTAAATCTTATCTTCAGTTTGTAATATGATGCCTCACTCATCACACACTTCTATATTTAAACTCACATATACAGCTTGATATTCAAAAGCAGTCATTAGCGTCTGCTTTTTTAACACTAAAAAAGTTTACCTTTTGCCCTTATTAATCTTGCTAGAGTAGACTATTTCCAGACATATCTGCACTAATGCTCAAGAGATGGTGTGGTATTAGAAGAAAGACAGAGAGAGCACGACTTGTGTCCGTCTCATCAGATTATTCACCCTTTGACCTGAACATGCTAAGCTTCTGCTAATGCTAAATCCACACAATTGGATTTGCAATGAGTGGATTGTGGTTTTATAGTGCTTTGTTTCTTTACCCATTTTGTTTCCTAGTTGTTGTTGTTGTTGTTTTTCTGTTTCCATTTTTATAATTGGTGTTTTAGTTTTCCTGAGAATTAGGAGCTCAACTGGTTATGCAATTTCACATTAATTCAGGCAAACACATGTTAGATGTTCCCCTGTGAGGACGCTGTTATGTGTCTTCTACAGTGATATAAATGAAAAATATATGAAGATGAGCACTGAGCAGAAGACAAGTTTATTTTACTGTCTGAAGGTCATTGAGTCTGTTAGCTGATTGCTGTCTATCAGCTGTGAAAGGACAGAAAGTTAGTAACCAGGCTGTTTTGGGGCACCATTGACTTCCATAGTAGGAAAAAAAAATACTATGGAAGTCAATGGTGCCCCAGAACTGCTCTGTTTCCCACATTCTTCAGAATATCTTCCTTTGTGTTCAGCAGAACAAACAAAATTCATACAGGTTTGGAAATACTTGAGAGTGAGTAAATGATGACAGAAGTTTCATTTTTGGGTGAACCATCCCTTTAACCGTTTTGGTTTCTCTTTAGCTTATTAAAGAGGGTTTAGTTTGAAGAGGGTGCCATGAGCCAAGGTTTGTATGAAGTTTTTTTAGTATGAAAAAAATCATGCTTTAGTTACTTAGGCATTCATTTGGCTGAGAGTGTGAGCAAGAACACACACACACACACACACACACACACACACAAACAGCGTGGACATTTAGAGAGGGTGAGATTGTGCATAATCCTATGTACCCCTACAGATTAAAAATGCTGTTTTTTATGTTAAAATTAACAATAATTTTAAAAGAAATTAAATTTTTTTTTTTTTTTTTAAACGGTTGTGCTGCTTAATGTTTTTGGAAACTGTGATACATTTTTTTTTTGTTAATGAATAAAAAGTAAAATAAAACAGTATTTATTTGAAAATAAATATCCTTTATAACATTATAAAGGTCTTCACTGAATAAAAACATTAATATCTTTTTTTTTTTATCGTACTGACCCCATCTCACTGACTTTTAAATAGTATACATTTTAAATTATTTGTCAGTGTTTTTACATGTAAAATGTAACACGTAAAACTTTTGGTTAAAGCAACATCCAACCATTAAAAACAGTGTTTACTGTTCACAAATGTCCAATGATGATATATAATTATGCATTATGACAGAGCATGATATCTCTAGTAAAAAAAAGTAATATGAAATACATGTATAGTTCAAATCTATTAACATATTTATTGACATATCACTTGAGACGTATACTGATATAAAAATTATTAAACTTTATTTGGAAAACTACATGTGCACAATTCTTAATATGAAGCCTAAAATGTGTTTAATATCACTATTGACAAGGATTGCATGATCTATCGGTCTTTAAAAGCAAGATATTTAAAGTGTACCTATACTTCCACTTTAGCACAATCAGATATACTTCAGTTCATCTTGAGTTGGACTTCAGAACTACTTCTGCACAAATAAAGTGTATTAAGTACAAAATTAGTTGTTCCAATTTAGCAGACTTTAAGTATACCAGTTTAGTATCCTAAAAGTACAATTGCAGGGTATTTTTATTTACATAAATATGTAAACGTATTTGTAGTATACTTGGCATGAAATAAATGTATTTCAAATATATTTTAGTATATTTATTTATCACTATAAGGATACCATGATCAAAACACACAAAAACTTTATTCGTTTATAATTAATAACACTGGAAATGTCAGCAATATATTGACCACTGAACTGGAAATCTGGTCACTTTTCTTATGCTTTATTTAAGAGAAATGTATGATGGACATTCCTTTGAACTCCCCTAACCCTTTAATACCAGAAGTCAATTTTCATTTGATTTTCCACATTTCTTTTTCATCTTGTTTTTCTTGGTTAGGTCTTTATCGAGGTGCGTTCTGATTGGCTGCTGAAAGGCTATGCCGTGCATTATGTTCATCTGAGGAAAACTGGGTTGTTAACAATCACTGCACTGTCACAGTGTGTTTTTCAAAATAATGTGTAGTTCGTGGTGTGAAATGTGTAGTCTGTAGCAGGTTTAGCATATCGTATGCAGTGTTTAGCCTGTTGTGTATATTCTGTTGGGTGAAGTTTGTGTTGTGTCGGTCCCTTCGGCTGTATCTCTGCTTCACTAGTCAGTTTGATCCTGATGGTTTCCGTCAGCCCCATCAGCAGCCTGTTATTGCACTCTCAGCCAACTGTACATATCACCCACAAGACATTTCTAACACACACGCACCCCGACACGCAAACAGAGATCTCACAAACACACGCGGACACACACACACATCCAAAACTACGTCCGAACGTCCTCGTTTATAATTCATAGTGGTCTGAATCAAAGCCATCTTTCCTCATCTTTCCTCCTTTTCCACTCACGACTCCTGCTATTCACTCTTAACCCTGTTACTGAAATGGTAACTTGCATTTTCACACCAAGAATCACTTTCTCACCAACTCCTCATGAGTTCACGAGCAATACACTCTCTGCTGGGTGAGGCGATTGGGGGAAAAGACTTGTTGCCATGGAGATGAGAAAAAACGACCACGTTCAATTTCCCCCGTGAGATTATTTATAGTTGTCTTTATTGGGCTTTATTGAAAGGGGGAAAAAAAAGATAGGGAGAGAAAATTGCTCGCTGGTCTGAACAATATGTTGTTATGGTACAAACGGATGAGAGGTCACAGGATTCGAAATGGAAGGGCCCTTTTATTTAGTCACAGCACCAATTAGCGAGCAGCCCACTTTCTTGCTCGGGCTTAATGTGGTTTACACCTCCACGCTTGGTTTTGTGCAGGCAGTTTTCAGGTTTGTTGGTGGTGTTTTATTAGAGGTTGTTTATTTCTGTTTAAGGCTGAAAGGATTATGCTTTTGAGTTCAGCATGGACTGTCACATAATTATCTGTCATTTAGAGTTGAGTAAAATGATTTAGTTCAGCGACTCACAAACTTTTTAGTTCGACTATCACCTTTGATCGGATCAGAACATGCAAGTTTCACCAGGTCACCAGGATGTTGACAAATCTCTTTGAGCATAATGTTTATCTAGACACAATGTCATTTTTAGATTTAACATCAATGTTCATTGTTTTGATAGATGCATTAAGAAACAGCAAATGTAAAAATCAGATACAGTATAAGAAAACATGGGAAAATAGCTTTTTAAATAAAACATACACTACCATTTAGATTGGAAGATTGTGGTTTTGAAAGAAGTCTCTTATGCTTTTATTTGATCAAAAATATAGTAAATTCTGGAATATTATTACATTTTAAAATAACCATTTTCTATTTTAATAGCCTATATGTTAAAATGTATTTATTCCTGTGATGCAAAGCTGAATGTTCTGCAGCTGTTACTCCAGTCTTCAGTGTCATGTGATTCTTCAGAAATCAGTTTTAAGTTGTTGTTTTTTTACAATCATTTTTGCACTAGTATCAAAACCTTCATGTCATTTTTCAAAACTCTAGACAAAAAAATCACAACCAATGATCAAAATGCACATTTCAAAATGCTTAACACTTTTTTTTCAAATGCTTGGTGGATACAATACACATAAACCTAAGATCATTTCATTGAACTAAAATCACCAGTTCAAAATGACACAACTTAACAGCAAAGTATTACTATTTCAAAAGGCAACTCATGCATTACATCTGAGTTGAGTGTCTATTGATTTCTTTACAATGATCTAACTATCAACTGATATAATTATCAATTATCAGTTATCAAATTCTATAATTTATTATAGAAATGTTTATAGCATTATACATGTCTTAACTGTCACATTTGATCTATTAAAAAAAACTTACTGACCCCTTACTTACGACTTATGAACAGTTTTATTTATATATATATATATAGTTGGCACAGTTATATATAGTTGGCACACAGCATGATCCTGGAAATTTATACTGAGCGTAAGAAACACATTGTAGCGTTTCACATTAAAGGGGTCATGAACTGCCTTTTTATTATTTTGTACTGTTTTCTGGGGTCCATTTATAATGTTATCAATATTTTTGCATCAAAAACATTATATATTAGAAGTAATAGGCTATTTTCTGTCCTGTTTGGACCACCCTTATCAGAACGCTCCGTTTTAATAGGTGTGGCGGATTGTAGACTCGGAAGTAAACGTACACTGCTATGATTGGCTAACAGTTGTTTGTTTGACAGACTACATCCTTCACAGATGGACGCTGCTGTGTTTAAGGTTAAAAATGCATAAATATTCCGTACATATCAAACAATGTAATAACAGACAAAGCAATAGTCATCAGGTGATGAAAACAGTTACTCCAGCCCGATCTCACGGCAATTCGTACATATTTTACGAGGTGGCTAATTCGTACGAATTCGTACGACCTCACTCGTACAAATTCATACGATTTTTGCTAAATCGTACGTATTTTACGGGTTGTCAATTCATATGAATTTGTATGAATGACATAACCCCGCCCCTAAACCTACACAGGGGTTTAGAGAAATCGTACAAAATCGTACGAGTGAGGTCTTATGAATTCATACGAATTAGCCACCTCGTAAAATACGTACGAATTGCTGTGAGATAGCGTTGGTTACTCACACTTGTGTGGTGCGACATTGGATCCAATATTGTTGGCACAGGATCGTCATTTAGTTTCATTATTTCTGAAAATCCTGCGTCAAATTGTGCCTTGTTTGTAAATTTAAGTGAACAAAGGACCAAGTTCTTCCTGATGTGGTTTGGCACTTCATTAATCGGTGGGCGGAGCTAAACAGGCAGTGATGTGGAAGCAGGCATTGATCTTCTTCTGTGGAAGCGGTGTTTAGCCACATTATTACGTCATAAAGTGGCACATTCCACAACCTGTCGGTTTGGCAGATCGTGTTCAATATAAACTGTTTTTAGACTAACGAGAAAGTTTTGAGTTCTGAAACTTACAGAATGTTTTTATAGCACAATGGCCTCTTGTATATCAATTTCGATTTCTCAGTTCATGACCCCTTTAAAAGTCATTGTACTGTTTACATACGGTTTACCTTTTTTCCAAATTGGTCACTTGTTTGCAGATAATCATGACAATGTGTTAAATGTAGCTGAGAGCACTAGACTTGTAGTACTTGAGAGTATTACACATGTAAGTATATGAAATTAGCTTAATGAACAAAGTGCGTGGAGGAAGAAATATTTAATAAACAGTCAATAAATGCAAGAGGAGGGGTGTTACTGTCCTAAATAGCTTGCTTTCGTCAGTTTTTGTTGCTCAGGTTTAGTTGCTGTTGTTGTTTTTTACTGAAAGGACTGCTTGTGTTTACCTTGAAATCATTTAGCTGTGCTAAAATCTGACATAGTGATTACTGAGCACTTCTGTGTACACAACCCCTCTCTCTGTCTTTGTCACTCTCTCTCTCTCTCTCATGTTTGTTTTCTTTGATCAAACAGATCTGCAGGAAGAAATTGTTCATAGAGTGTGTGTCAGAGTGTGTGTAATCAAAGAGTGACGTGGTGCTGCTCTCATTAATGACAGACAGCGTAATTAGTTTGGCCCAGAGAGAGAAACTCTTGGCTGTCGTGTCATCTGTCAGCTCGATTTGATTGTGTTTCAAAGCACACTTTAATCAAAGCAAAAGAGAGAGAGGAGGTTGAAATGGAGGAACGAAGGGTCAGCTTAAGAACGAAACTGAGAGAGCTGTGAAAATAGTCATTCTAAGAAGGAAAGGTTTAACAGTAAAAACCTACCAAGAACATCTTGTTTCAATGTCATTGCTAGGGTGTTCGAAGCGTTTACTAGAGCGTTGTTGTTGTTTTTCAGTTTTATCATGCGGCAGGTGAAAATTATAATTCTAATGGCTTAGAAATGTAACGGGATACCTCTTTTTTTTTAAAAAAACCACATGATTTGAATCATCATTCATGTCGAGAGTACTGCAGGGTGAGTACTTTAATGCTTAATGTTCATGTTTTTTTCCTAACCCTAAGTATGACTTTGCCTTAAAAAACACCACCAATCAATTGGAGCATGGACAATGAATGTAATTAAAAAGAGAGTGAAGAAGAATGTCTAAGATGAGGAAGTGAGCAAGAATCGTGATGCTCTAGTGAGAGTCGGGCTGCAGAAGAAAGTACAAGATGAGCATCTTTATTTATGGATTTCCACTCGGTCTAATTTAGAGCATGTTCCACTAGGATACATCTGAAAGGCTTCAGGGGGCAATGAATGAGCTCAGCCTCATATATGAGCCATTATGTGGAGGTATCAAGCACACATGCTTTTACACACACTGCACAGAAATGCTGTTTTTTGCTGAATGCAATTAAACATTTGGTGGTCTTTATTTAATAAATCTCATTTATCATTGCATACATTCAAATCTGGCCCCTTGAGACTTTGCATCTGTTTTGACGTCAATGATATGTTCTCTAGCAGTAGTTTTCCAGTGGACTACATTATAAATTTCAGTCCATTTCTTAAAAAAGCTAGCGAATGACTTCAGAAGACTTGAAATATAGTGGTTGATTTCTTTTTGGAGCTTTATAGTGTGGAAGCCCATTTTCGCCACTAAATAAAAAAATAAAAATGGTAATTTCAAGCTTTTATCTCACAATTCAGAATTTTTTCTCGTATCTCGTATAAGTTTACATTTCGCAACTTTTTTTTTTTCTCAGAATTGTGAGATACTCGCAATTGCGAACTATAAAGTCAGAATTGCAAGATATAAACTAGCAATTCAGACTTTTTTTCTCAGAAGTGCGTGTTATCAACTGACAATTGCGAGTTATAAATTTAGAATTGTGGGATATGAACTCGCATTTGCGAGAAAAAACTTGAATTCTAATTCTGAGGAAAAAAAGTCAGAATTGTGAGTTTATATCTCAGTTTATAAGTCAGGAAGTACAGAGGAATGCAACTGAGAGACACATTTTCATTTTTCTTTTATTTTCAGAATTATATGTGCCTCACTAAGAAAAAGAAAGCAAAGAAATCTATCTCCTTTGGGGAACGACACGCACATCAAGCTATTTTTCAGCCAAGACTGCAACATCTGAACAACACATTCACTAGCAGCTCATGCATTAATATAATGCAAGCCATGATATCAGCTATGAAGATTTCATCAGAATCACTGACGCTATGGTTTATTTATCAGTCTCATGAAATAATCATATGCTTTACATTTTCTTTCAGCTCTCCCATCAATTGGTTAAACATACACACTCTTTGATTTGCATATTTCATCAAAACAAAACAAAAATTTCTTGGAAATTAGTGTATTTGGATGTGCGTGTGTGTTATTTTGCCTTGGTAGAATAGTTTGACTTCATCTGTTACCAAAGAAAGGGACAGAAGGAGGATGAAACGATTAATTATTCTGTTTCCACATCTTCAGTGTTTTTACAGAGCCAGAGAGAGAATGTAATAATAAGGAAAGAGACTTACTCTGCACCAGCTACAGTTTCTCACACACATAGATATGTCAGGCTGGAGTCACCACACAGCATAAGTGAAGCGAGTGTGAAAATGAGATCCATTAGAAGATAACTGGTTTAATAGTCTTTGTGTATGTTTTAGCTTTAATATGTGGGTGAATGCCTTTTCTTATTATGCATATCGTTTCTGTGTGTGTGTGTGTGTGTGTGTGTGTGTGTACTTGGTATTCCCTACATTACTAGTAATTTTTGCACAATTTTTTGAAGAATAGAATGTTCAAAAGAACAAATAAATAAATGGAAATATAAATATTTTATAACATTGTTATAAAAATACATACATACATACATGTATTTTGTGGCTTTTAATCAGTTTAATGTATTTTTGCTGATTAATTTTTTTTTTTTTTTAAATTAAAGTATTAAAATATTCATTTAAAATCTTACTGATATATTTTATTTTTATTTTTTATTTTTTTGCCATATGCTAGTTAAAATAGCACATACTGAATGCTCATGCACTGTATAAGCGTCCATCTCACTGGATGGCATTGATCTCAGTACAGTCATTGATCTTTTGGTAAATGCTCTTAATGAATTCACAGTCTTACAAATGACTTCAAGCATGAAGGGCTGATTTCTCATTTTGACACAGTAAACAGGATAAAGCTGAATAAACAGCAAAATGCGTCAATTCCTTTCTTTCAGTCATAATCTGTCTTTGGCTTTATCTTTCGCTCCTCTCATCGCTGCCTTTCTTCAGATTTGGCAAGGCATGCCTGGAGAGGTTTTTCACATGCTAATGTTGGTGTGCTAACATCACTATTGGATTTACGCTTCTGTTTTAAAGGGGCGTTCACGCTCATGGCAATTTGCATCGACAGAGTGACTGAAAGTCAATCATTCTGAATGAGTATTGATTTTGGAATTTAAAGTTTTGTTTTCATATGAGGGTAGTCAAGTATGTTTAAAAGCTTTTTTTAAAGAAGCCTCTTATGCTCACCTAGGCAGTCTTTATTTATTAATAAATACAGTAAAAGTATTTTAAAAGTTACAATTTAAAATAACAGTTTTCTATTTTAATATAGCCTATTTTAAAATGTATTTTATTCCTGTGATGTCTAAGCTAATTTTTGTCTTCGGTGTTACATGATTCTTCAGAAATCAGTCTAATATGATGATTTTGTCTTTATTGTCACTTTTGATCAATTTAATGAATCATTGCTTTAGTTTTTTTGCTTTTTTTGTGTTTTTTTGCATTTTTCCTTGACAGGACAGTATAGATATGACAGAAAGTGAGTGGGAGAGAGATGGGGGGTGGGAACAGGAAAGGTCCACGAGGCGGGATTTGATCTCGGGACACCCAAAGCGCAACTGTGCCATATGTTGGCGTGCTGCCCACAAGGCTATCGGCATCGACAAATATGAATATATTTTTAATAATAATAATAATAAACCTTACTGACCCCAAACATTTGAAAAGTAGTGCAGAATTATGAGTAACTAGTCATCAACTGGCTCATCGATTATTCCAATTTTGTTCAAAATGTATTTTTTAGTATGTCTATGCTCTAATTAGGATGCCAACCGTTTGCTCTGCTTGGTCTTTAAATATATCCCCTAAAAGCACTGCCGCTAAAGTCATACACATTCAGACAGACATATTTGTCCATTCTGTCAAATCTCACATTGTTTCTTGAGCATGTCAAGTTAAAAATAATCCAATTTTTAAAACCGTGTCATGAGACTCCAGTGTTCTGTTCCAGTCCAGTGCGCTCCGTCTAGTTGTTTTTGAAAACAAGACACATCTTATGTAAATGCTTGGGGTCAGGTGACTCCATCACCAGTCTACTTATACAAGATGTCCAGTTGAGACTAACTAGTTGATTTTGAAAGTATTTAGTTTAGTACCTCTTTAGTATGCGTTGGATCCATAGTAGTCAATGGTTAAAATGTTTTTTAAGGACAGTCCACTATAGTGGACACTATGATGTTTGAAATATGAACTAAATGTGACAATCTTTTAATGCATATTGTTTCTTTCTCTCCCTCTCTTTATTTGTTTCTCTCTCCTTGTGTTCCTCTTTTTTCGTTGTTTCACCTAATTTGTTTGTCCTCTACATTGCTTTCTGGCCCTCTTGTCTCTTTGTCCATCTGTCTTTCTGCAGTAGACTCAGTGTGTGTGTGGATGAGGCTGTGAGAGGGTGAGTGTATCAGGATGACGATGAAAGGCTTGTCCTCCAGCCGCAGCCACCACCACACACTCACACACTGCGACCCATCCTACGAGTCTTTGACCCTCCGCCACGACCGACGGCCTTATGTCCTCAACCAGGCCCACCCGACCGACCACAGCTTCTACGGGTGCCAGTCTGATCTGGCCAGCAGCACATTTCCACGCCGACATCACGGCTCGCATCACGAGCTTAAGGACGAATGCGCCATAGTGCCCTATGTGGGACCGGGGGGCATAGCCGGGGGAACTGGGGGCGGGTGCGGCACATGCAGCTCGGCTGCCATCCCATCATCCCTGCTGGAGAAGTTTGACCAGCAGCAACCAGTGAGAAAGGATGGGTATCACACGTTGCAATACAAACGGACTGCGGCGCTGGAGCACCAGCGCAGTGACAGTCCTGGGCGTATACGCCACCTCGTACACTCCGTCCAAAAACTGTTCACCAAGTCCCATTCCCTGGAAGGTCCCAGTCAACGCAGTCTCAACGGAAATGACCCTGCCATCCCAGCCGATGCAATGGCTACGGCTATGTCCCATCCGAACGTTTCCATCACGACTGTAGGCACCCTGCACAAGTCATCCAGCAACAAGCGGGGGAAAAACAAGGAACGCAGTCGCTCCGAGCCCAAACCTCGTGCACGGACACCTGGGTCGGGTTACTGGAGCTCCGACGACACTCTAGACAGGGAGATCTGCCTTTACCACCAGCATCAACCCTCTGGAGTCATGACCATGGGCCGGCATCCGGACAGATCCCAGTCCCACTACTTCTTGGGACAGAGCTACAACACACTAGGAGGGGGACACTCGTCTCTGAAGACCTCACGAAGCAACAATGACGTTGGAAGTTGCTCCACTTGCTCCTACCCCACAAGAGGTGCTCTGACTTTCAGAGGCCCGACGTCAGTGGACCAGGCTGGGCCGCTCGTCAAGAAGAGCTCCTGGTCAAGCACGCTAACGGTGAGCAGGGCCCGAGAGGTGTACCAGAAGGCTACTGTCAATATCGATAAAGCTCTAGTCAAAGCACAGACCTGCCAGCAGGGACGAACCTGCCAGTTTTTACAGGTAGGAGAGTGATTTTTCCTCTCTTCATCAGCACGACCATCATCACCTTTGTCATTTCATCTGTGTCATCAGGTCAGCTTCCACACCTCATTCGTTTCTGCTGAGGAGTCATTTGGTTTCTTGGTGTGGAAGGTGTGACATCTCTTCATCTTTGTTTGTTTTGTGCTTCATCTCTCTCCACGTTTTCCATCTTTCAGCGCATGATCTTCCTGCTGTGTTTGCATGTTTGTGAAGAGTAGACATATTGCATGCATGTGCATGTCTGTGTCCGAGCATGTTATAGGGGCCGTTCACACAGGATGCATTTTTGCATCTGTCCGTTTTGTAATTTTTGTCTTTGATAACATACTAGAATGACTTTGACCATTTTAAACCATCTTGCTGGGTTTTACATGTTTCTATGAAAATAAGTTAGACTGCTGGTTACAAACCTGCAACTCGATTGCGAAACTCACTGTTTTAAAATGTTTTTTGTTTGACAACATGCTATATGAATGTCTTTGGCCATTGTGACGTGTCTCGCTGGTTTGTAATTGTTTCGGATGAAAAGTGCTAACTGGACATCTGTGACCGTTGTGACAGGTCTTGATAAATTTTAAATAGTTTTTCTATGAAATCATGATGGATTGATGCCTCATCATGCTGCCTCAAAAAATGATGCCTCAATAAATGTTCTGCTTATTAATAGTTAGTAAGGTAGTTGTTAAAGGGATGGTTCACCTAAAAATTTTAATTAGTTCATTAATTACCCTCATGTTGTTCCAAACCTGTAAGACCTTCATTCATCTTTGGAACAAAAATGCACATATTTTTGATGCAATCCGAAAGCTTTCTGACCCTGCATAGACAGTGTTCTGAAGATGAACGAAGACCTTACAGGTTTGGGACGACATGAGGGTGAGTAATTAATGACAGAATTTTCATTTTTTGGGTGAACTATCTCTTTAACTTTATGTATGGGGATGGATTAAGGGATCTAAAATATGTTCATGCAGAAAAAGGTTTTGTAAGTTATAATAAACGGCCAATATGCTTGTAATATGCATGCTAATAAGCAACTAATTAATAGTGAGAATTGGTCCCTAATCTAAAGTGTTACCGACATATTTAATGAGTAAAATGCATCATGCTCTTTTTTTCATTCCACTGGGCCTCGGTCTAGCTGTTTTTAGCATAAAAACACGTCCTGTATGGATGGTCCCTAACAATGCCAGTGTTGTTGAATGTATTAGCATATGCTCAGGACTGACCTGCTGTGTTTTAGCGGCACTGAATGTGACAGATTAAAATGAACTCAGAGACCATGGCTTGTGTTTTGATTTCTTTGTTGTGGACTAATGCTGTGTGATAGAGAGATCATAAACAAATAAGAGAAGGATAAGTGAGAAGAATTTCAGCCTGCAGCCCTGGAGATCAGCGACTGTTTGTGTGAAGATTAAGAGGGAAAAAATGGATTGTGTTTGTCCTTTTGCTATCTCTCTCTGTCTCTTATGTTCCCTATGTGACACAGTTATTGAGTCTTAGAAAAAAAGAGAGTGATGGAGAAAGCAGAAGGGAGGGAGGAGAGCAGAGGAAAAGAGTGAGGTGCATGTAGAATGGAGAACTGAGAGAAAAGAACAGAAGAGGAGTTAAATATGGTCACGGTCAACTAATTTGAGGTGACCATGTCTGCTACAAAATGAGACCATAAAAATCGTCCATTCAACTTGTACGCTGTATAAAAAAGGATATAAAGAATATAAAGTATATAAAGAAAGGAATCAAACAAACAAACTGAAATATTTGTTTGTTTAATTATTTATTGCTATTATTATCAATGTTGTTGTTGTGGTTATTAAATGTAAACTTTGCACCATTTTGATTTACACATTTAGAGAGCAAGTTTAATCTTTCTAACCTTTTTAATTTCTTTCTTTTATAATAATAATAATAATAATAATAACATACTATTGTTGTTATATTAATATATTTTTATAGAAATAAATAGTTGTTAAATTTGTTGTTTTGTTAGAAAGAAATAGTAATAAAACAGATTAAAGATTAAACTTCAGTTTAAATGTTGCTTATGTTTAAATCAAAGTGGTGCAAAATTTACATATAATTATTCATGAAAAAAATTAAAAACGGTATTGTAAAGTTATTTTAATAAAAAAAAAAGTTATAAAGACCCTAGTGAAAAAAATACTAAAATGTATTTGAAATAAATTTATTTTGGCTAAGTATACAACAAATACATTTACATATTTATGTGCTTAATAAAATTACCCTGCAATTCTGTACAAAACTGGCATACTTAAAGTCTGCTAAATTGGAACAACTACTTTTGTGCTCAATGCACTTTAATTGTGCAGAAGTAGTGCTTCGGTACAACTAAAGATATACTGAAGTATATTTGATTGTGCTGAAGTGGAAATATTGCAAGTATACTTCAGGTACACTTTAAATATCCAGCATTTAAAGACTGATATTATACAGAGACAATACAATCCTTATTAATAGTGATATTAAAACACATTTTAGGCATAATATTAAGAAATGTGTGTTGTGCAATAATGAAATACTCCAAATAAAGTTTAACTATAATTTTATATCAGTAAGTCTTAATCAATCAAGTCTTGTCAATAAATAATGGATTTGAAATATACTTGGTATGAAATAAATGTATTTTAAATAAGTCATGGAATAAGTTTGTTTTTTTTTACTAGAGGATGAAAAGCCTTTTTTTTAATGCTAAGTACAAGGGACTAGTAAAGTGTGTGTGTGAGAGAGAGAAAGTCAGGGAACAAAATAGAGAAGAAGGGTAAGAGGAGAAGAAGTTGCAGATAATGGAGTCAGGAGAGATAGAGGAACTAAATTGAAAAGGCAGAACTCTAAGGAGAACTGCCAAAGTGCCCGTATCTGAGCCCCCATCTGCAGTAATGAGAGTCTGTCTGCTAATAGAGTTAGCTTGACTGTAAGTACACTGACTTGCTGTGGATAACTCCAGATGTCTTAGTTGCCAGTAATGCTAAGGTCACGGTCATCCTCATAGCAACCATAGTTTTCAAGCAGAAGGAGCATTGATGTACTTTGTTTCCGTTCTGCCTCTCTCTCTGCACTTTCTCTCTCCTCATTTCCATCCTCTTTAAAAAAAAAAAAAAAACCTTAGCACTCCGTAGAGAGTGGATACTTTCCCCGGGTCTGAACAATATCTCTCTTTGTGCCCCTTTCTCTTCTGTTTTTGGTGACGGAGGATAGGTTGTTGGCTTCGTCCCCTAGTAGAGCGTGTGAAAGAATTGCTTTAGCATGCGATGCACATCACAGAGCGAGCCTGAAGCCGGGCTCACTAGTTCTCCTTCACTGACCACTAAAAATGCTGAAAGATTTGAAAGAATCCGAGCCGTGCCTGGATAATATGAAATGATTGTTATTCATCTCAGAGAGGTGAGAGGCTTTTGAGGTGAGGGTTTGAGAGGTACACATTACGCGTGTCGTACATGAATACTGCAAGTGGGTGTAAAATGTTTTCAAGATCATTTTCAGGTAATGATATTGGTTATGCAGAAGTCAATATTGCTTTTTGTAGTGGGAGCAGCAGGTGTTAGTGTGTGGGTACAGGTTGCATAAGGCTGTGCGTGTTATGTCAGGATGCGCTTTTAGCTTTTTAAGTGCTGTATTATCTGATGTATCAAAGAGGTTTTATGTTATAGAGATAATGTGGGAAAAGACTGAGAAGTCATAGTCATAGCTGCGTCATCTGTAGTTCAGCAGGGAGGGGTTTTGGTTAATACATTAGAATAAGGAACAGTTAGTCATTTCTAAAGCATTTTTAATGTTTTAAAACATTATTCAGCACATCATTTATGCTTGGACGGTTGCAATGCATCACTCTTGATGGTTTGGGACACATAACTTAAATATATCAGTGGTAAATGGTAAATATATATATATATGAAGCATTTAAACATAAATATTTTGTTCACATAAAAACATATATGCATAATTAGGTTACATGTCTTCAGGTTTCCATCCATTACATTTTTACAGTATTTTTGTATAATATTTCAAATTAATTCTATGATTATTTCTTTTTTCAGTTTTAATAGTTTTCAGATTTTTTGTTTTGTTATATGTTTTCAGAAGTTTGTTCATCAGTGTTTAAAAAAAAAATATAATAATAACTACAGGTTGTGACTTTGACATAACTTAAAAAAATGTACTTCAATTTTTAAGTTGGCAATTAAACTTTCAAAAGCACAAGTTTTTTATTTTAGTGTGTTAAAATGATTTACAGTGTTTATATACATTTCTAAACTATTTGGTGAGTTAACAGCTGTTTACAAAACATTTATTCATTCATTCATTTGTTTTATTATATGCCTTGTTATCAAATATGAAAGTTATTATTACTTCACCAATTAAACAAAAATTTAAATTAATTTTTAAAATTAAAATTAGTTGAAGTTGAAGTACTCAAATTTATAACAACAAAAATATATACTCTGGAAAAAAGTACTCTAAAACAAGCCGTTTTCTGAGGGTTATTACATAAATACTTTATTTTTATTGATGATGAGGACATTTTAAGTTATGGAAAAGCTTGCAGGATGTATTAAGCATACAAAGACCTCTTCTGTGTAAAAAGATCAAGGGAAATTTGGTTTGTCATGTCATGACCCCTTTAATACTATAATAATACATAAATAATACTTAAACACTGCCACCATATTTATATATAAACATATTAATAATTACAATTTGCAACCGTTTATAAATTAATGTGCTCATTAATGTATGTTTGAATGATCATATGAATTTAAATCTAATTGTTTAGTTGATTTCATTTATTGTCTAATTAATTCTCTATTGTCTGTCTACATCATGCACTGCTTTATTGCTTGTCGTTATAATTAAGTCTTACAGGCAGATCAGGTTTTTATGAGAAGCTAACTTTCTCTCTCTCTCTGCAGGTTCCTCAGGATGAGTGGGGTGGCTTCTCGTCTGTGGGTCAGGATGACGAGATCCCGTGCAGGAGGATGAGGAGCGGCAGCTACATCAGGGCTATGGCAGAGGAGGACAATGGAGACTCAGACTGCAGCCCTAAACCCTCACCCAAAGTCCAGGCCCGGAGAGCCAGCTACCTGAAAGCCACTCAGCCCTCCCTCACCGAGATGACCACACTCAAGTGAGTCTGGAAATGTATTAGCTTGTGGATTTTGTTGCCGTGAAATCACATGGGAAATTAAATACCTGTGCTGTATGTGTACGTCTGGTGTGCAGGTGCATGCACATGCCGATCCGTCTGAAATTTCAATGAAGCGTCATCTTCTCTGGGGTCATTTTAAACACGGTATTTTACAGGCGTTTCACCCGCTCCGCATCTCTAAGTGCTGTTGGGATGGGTCTCTGGAGACAGAGTAGTCCCATCCTTAAATCCACCTCTGTTCACACACAGATGCATACACACTTACTCGGTGCAATTTCATATAAAATCCCTTCATGTCCTTAGACTCTTACCACTACAGTGAAATCCTTTCACTCTCCCCTTTATTAAAAATTCAACAGAACAAAGTCATTTCAAAGGGAATTTTCCTGCGCCTTTAAAGTTCCTTCCAAGTCCTTTCATTTTTCAGTTGCACACCGTTATAGCGTCTGAAAGTGGGTATTTTTTAATGCGGGAACTGATCTTGGCTTCAGTATTTGTTAAAACCTCACAAGCATATTGCTATTATAGCCGTGTAGCTACTATACAGTGACAGCATATCCTACTTATAATATTCACAATGAAGTGTCACTTTTAGGATCCCACAGACTTATTATTCATGAGAGCAAACTGATTTGCATTATAAAGAGAATCAACACACGCTTTTAGTTCTGTGTGTGTGAATGTGCGCTTTTGTGTGTAAACTTTGCAAACAAAGCATTCATATAATGTGGGCATCATTGCTGTGACAACAGCATGTGCTCAGAAGTGCAGTGTAAAAATTTAAGTGCTCTTTTTTAAAGAAATTAATCACATTTGATTTTAAGGTCCAATTCTCGCAATTAACAAACCATTAACTATGACTTTTGCCTCAATAAAATACTAATTTGCTGCTTATTAATAGTTAGTAGGTAGTAGTTAAGTTTAGGTATTGGGTAGGATTAGGGTTTTAGAATATGGTCATGCAGAATAAGTACTAATAAACGGCTAATATGTTATTAATAGGCATGCTAATAATCAACTGGTTAATAGTGAGACTTGGTCCGTATACTAAAGTGTTACCAAATGAATGCTTTTGTTCAGAAAGAAAGCATTAAATTGATGAAAAGGGACAGTAAAAAAAAAGTTACAAAAGATTTCCATTTCAAATAAGCAATGTTCTTTAAAACTTTCGTAGTCATCAAAGGTTTGTGGAAAAAATGCATTGTAGTTTCTACAAAAATATTAAGCAGCACAACTGCATCAAGTCAACATACTAGAATGATTTCTGAAGGATCATGTGACACTGAAGCCTGGAGAAATGATTGATGAAAATTCAGCTTTGCCATCAAAGGAATAAATTACATTTGATTGATTGATTATTTTTGATTGAATAAATGCATGTTATAATAATTTCTGTGTATAAGCATGACGATTCAAATTGCATTTTGAACTCTTCAGATACTCCCTTCTCAGTGTGTAGGGAACGGCGAACACCGAGTAGGGTCCCTGTCATGTGCTCTTTATCCTTTTCTGCTTGACAGGAAGTGCCGCAGCATTGAATATTTATAATCAGAGCATTGAACTCAAATATGGACACACACATTCAAACATGCATATACATACTCCTGTACACACACGTACATGAAACTGGGGTGATAAATAATGCATAATAAAAAAGGAAATTTCTAAACCTATGAACCATAAACGCACTTTCTGTTCAGAAACGCAGTAATACTGTAGACATACACACTCATGTGTGTTTAAACAACCGCATGTATATTAGAGAAAAAAAAGTTGCGTTATATAATAAATATGCAATCCCCTGAGGCTTGTGTTGTGCTCATTATAGACAGATATTTCCTTTATTTCTGCAAAACAATTCCACAGATGTGAGACTTGAGTCATACAGTATCTATTTTTTTATGTGCAATTTTTATTTAACCGTTTTTAGTCAAATTATGCCAAAACACACATAGTAAATATTCAATATTAGTTATAAATTAGACAAAAATTACATTTTAGTTGATGATAATGTGTCATTCTTTAATAGGCTAATGCCATTATTTACACATATATTAAAATGAACTATAATGTTTTGTTTAAATATTTGAACCATGTTTAAATAATTTAAACATTTTAAATATATCAATGATTTATCTACAACATATAACATGTGAAAGACTGTCTTTGTAAAAAGATGAGCTCCTGAAATAACAGCATATAATGAGAATGCATGAGCATTATCCTATTTTTTCCACAAGATCTAATTGTGTATGCTTTCCTTCTCATAGTACACTTCAGCAAACGTCTACTATTTTGTTGTTTTTCCATCATTTGCTGCTTTAATTGATTTCATCCACTGTCATCTCTTCCTCTAAATCTATTCTTGTACTTTTCCTGCATTCTTCCCTCTTTGTTTCTCTTTTACTCCCTCTCTCTCTACATTCCTCACTCCAGTGAAGAATGACTAATGTGTGTTTTTTCTTGCTGTAACTGCATACTATTTTAAGAGCCACATCCATAATTAAGATTGACTCGACCTGAAGGGATAGAATGTGTGTTTGTGTGCGTTCATGTTTTAATGTGTTTCTGTGCTCATGTTTCAAAGACCTGATTACCCATCCACATGTAAACACAAACAGTCACATGCTAGTACTTATTGTGAGGAGTTCATGTTTATATTGGTGTCAGATATATGAAGAATACACTAACACACACATAACCAGGTCGAGCTGTTTTTAGGTCAACAGTAATGAGTATGAGATCTCTGTTGGAGGAAAACCACAGGAACATGATGAATGAGTGTGAGTTACAAGAGTAATCTCGCCCCTCATTAAATACTTGTACACCTGTTCTCGCTCTCTCTCTGTGTTTGCAGGATCAGTACGGAGTCCCATTCCCCCAAGCTGCAGATCCGGAGTCACAGTTACCTGCGAGCGGTGAGTGAGGTTTCAATCAACCGCAGTTTGGACAGTCTGGACCCGGCTGGTCTGCTGGCCTCGCCCAAATTTCGCTCCCGAAATGAGAGTTACATGAGGGCCATGAGCACCATCAGCCAGGTTGGTCCTCGCCCCCTTCGTTCTCTGGTGGAGATCACCATTAAGATACTGATCTTACGCCAGTGGGAAACAACAACTGGGCCTGGATCAGATCCTAAGGGTGATTTCCAACCAGAGCCTTCCTCAACGTCAGCCTTCAAGAAGGTTTGCAAAGGGGAGGAAAACATTCAAACGAAAAAGAAGTTATATTTTTGCTTAATTTTTGCTCAATCCCATTAATCATCTCATGGAATCCTTTATCATCTCTTCATCCATGCATTATTCAGAATCCTAATTCGCGTACTATCAAAGTCAAAGTCAGCTTTATTGTCAGCTTTTACCATACTATCAGTATGGTATGGAAGATTAGGATTGGCATCACAAATTGTATGTTTGTGTATACTGTTTAAGGTGCCCTAGTTAGTGTACTTCTTGACAATTAAGGTCCTTGCACACTGAGTTAGAAATCGTATGCGGTTTTAAAAAAAAATCCGTATTCGTCATCCTTTCCTTTCAAAATGCTTGCTACAAATGCGAAAACACAGAAAATCGAACCCAATTTTTTTTTATGATGGACAAAATTTTGGAGGCAGTGTGTAAATGTGATCATATTTATTTTTTAACTTGCAAAACTTTTGGACGAGAATTTCAAACTCAAACTTTGCACTAAGGTGCAAAGACCTTAAGGCTAAAGCCCCAAGTATACTTCAGTTTTGACATAAATATTAGTGAATGCACACAGCAGAACACATTATTGCTGTTTGCTACTGTTATTCTGATTCTATTAATTTGACTAATTAAAGTAGTTTGTTGGTATTATTCCATTATTCTAGTAGTTTGTTGGTGTTATTCATTCTCTTCTTTTTTTTTTCTTCTGTGAAACGTTGTCTCAGTGTTGCCACCTTTTGGACAAACTAATCAACTTGCACATACAAAGTTCACACGGTTTAAAAGAAATTGGCTTTGCGTAGCCTATATGGTATGTGCATGTTATGGTGATGAAATTTACATCTTGCACATTGTGCGCATACCTTATCGAAGTATACTTTGGGCTTTTAGCTGCCACAGCTGTTTTAAAAGTATAAACGTAAGTTCACTTTTACACATTTCCCTCATATAAAATTTTTTTTACCCCCCAACAACTGTTTACTCACATGAAATGAAGACTTTAGCCATATCAGTAGCCTATTTACAGCTGTTTCATTTACATGGGAGCGGGTCGCCTCATGGGGGCTGCCATTTTGAGATCATATTATGACTAACTGAATACTAACTTTATTTATATAATGTTTTACCCTCGTTATTGCTCACTTTTACTCAGAATTTTTTTTATTGCAAACAGACCATTTCAAAGAGGATTTCTACAATGGCATCTATAACTAAAACTAGCATCTTTGTGTAATGCTGCCTCCACACACCTAGATGTCAGTACAGTCCATGATGATTACCATATTAGACAGCGCAAGAGTTGACTAGATGCTTACAGAAATATTCAAACACAGTCCCTTTCTGCGTCCCAATTCACATACAATCCACTCTATTTAGTAATGAGAAATAAGAATTAGTGTGTCCCCAAACTGGAGTAGGCTATGTTGAAATGAGTATCTCTTAGAGGTACCCAGATGTTTTTTTTCTGTTTCCAGTTAAATTTCGGATTACAGATCCATGCACACTCTAACGGCTAAAACTGGCCACAACCCATTGTACGTTGGACGCAGATTTGCTTAGAACTAAATTTCAGGCAACAAAAGGATATGTGGTGTCAAGATGCAGTTTTACTATGTGATATTTTGGCTCAATAGTGCTGACTTACTAGTCTACTCAAAATGTATTTTCCCCATTACCAACAAGTACATACTAGTAAAAGACTTCAAACGTCTACTCTGTCAGAATGGGCTGTTGTAGCTAACTGGAGGAGTATATGCTAGTAACAAAATATTAAGTGAATGGAGATGAGTTCTCATGTTTACTGTTAGTTTTAATGCTTGACAGTAATTTTCAAGGTGAGTTGGTGTCAGTAAAGCCTTTTAAGCAATTTTAAGTGGTGTTCTTCCTTGTTAGCATGTATAGCTAAGGGATTTTCAAGGTGAGTTTTCAAGATTAGCTTCTGTAGCCCTGGGATAAGGTAACGGGTAGCGTTTACAACCAAGACAATTTTAAGGTGAGTGTTCCGAGCCTGACAGCTCACTCAGACTGACAACAGCCCTAACCTTTTAAAGAGCTGCTTCCTCCCACCCGTGAAAAAAGACACTGCCCTCAGGCATGTGTGTGAATATGCGTCTTTTCTGCTCCCTGAGGATATATCAATCATTTCAGTGACAAAAAAAACATTATTTATTGGTCCCTCATGAGTATAGTGAATGTGTGGTCATGTGTTTGTGCTGTATGTGTGTACAGGCATACATATGTGTTGGTGTAGGTGTGTATCTCTGAGGGTTTTGGGGGTTTTATTGCTACAAGATGATTAGCAAATCTTGGTGCCTGTCTTTCTTCCTTTAACCAGTGACTAACACTCTGCTTTCTATTCCTCCAATCACAACTCACTATTAGTCCTCCAGTCACAGAATTCTCCAAACAACCTGTTTCCACTTTCATTCCAACCTTATATCATCAGACCCCTTCCTCTCATAAGTTTGTCTAAATCCAGTCACACTTCTTACACTGCTGTATTATAGAAGTAGCACTAGTGATGCAGCCATTCCTGATTTTGCTTTCACTTGTAGAGATTTCCTCCCCTCTGCACTCTTTTTTTCTGTTCTGTTATCTGTATTAGCGTGTTTAACCCTTATCATTGAAGATGCAGCTTGGCTGTTAGAGGGTTAAATTGAGCCTACATAACAAATGACAGCTCAAGATTCGCAATTTGCACATTTTCCCCTGACAATTGATCTTACATCAATATTTAACCTATTACTAATTCCAACTGTGACATTTACTCATTTTACTATTTATGGGTGTCATGACATTTTAAGCTTGAAACAATGTCATTAAGTTGAATGAGTCAAATGACTTTTCTTTTCTTAAACACACTAATACACGTGTTTTTATTATTCTTTGTGATTTTCTTTCTTGCTTTTGTATTTTGTAAAACTTTTGTATGATGTTTAAAACATATTTCTGAAAATAAAACACGTTTTCCAACATTGAAAAGGTGGATATGGCAACAAAGCACCCTGGATTGTGAATGCATGTAGCCGCTGTGTAGTATTTGTTTTTTTTTTGTTTGTTTTTTTATTGTTTATTTATTTGTTTATTTATTTATCTATCTATCTATCATTTTAAATAGTATAGTATATTAATATCATAATTATATTAATATAATTTAATTATATTAACACAATATAGATTTTATGATTTATTCATAGGCTACATATTTTTTAGCTTTGTATGAATATATTGTATTGTATATTATGTATTATTGTTGATTATATCTAAGAAATAATGCAATGTATATTCTTATATACAAATTAAAATTAATTAATCAATCAAATATATATATATACATATATTTATGTATTATGTATTATGTTCAAATATTTTTTTGCATTTTAAAAGTGAATCCGTTGTTTATAATAAGCTGAATATAGTAAAAACTATTTTTTTTCCACAATATGAATGAATTGTTCATTTTCAACCCTTGGTTAATTTAATATTTGGTTATCTTGTGCCATATTTCTCACTGTTCATCCCTCTCCATACCTTTAGTATACTGCAATTCTTGAACAGGTTTTCATAACTCAGAATGAAACTAAAAGTCATGCTAAACATCTTAGAAAATATATGAAATGTTGCCTTGGGTTAAAATTCACCTTAATCTGGGGTTAATTTTAGCATGAAAAGTCAAATGTGTTTTAATAGATCTTTAGTAAAGCAGCATTTAACAACTTCATATGATCTCACTAGGTTCCTCTGCCTTCTTACAATAATTTAAAGTAATTTTACATTAGTAAGCCTCGAGGTAACATCTTGAAACGTGCTCATTCAGTCAGGTAATGTGACAGCATGTGGTGATGTGTTGTCTCCCCCTGCAGGTGAGCGAGGTGGAAGTAAACGGGCAGATTGAGGCTGTGTGTGAGAGTGTGTTCAGTGAGATGGAGTCTAAGGCCGTGGATGCTCTGGATCTGCCGGGGTCCGGATGCTTCCGCATGAGGAGCCACAGTTACGTGCGGGCCATCGAAAAGGGCTGCTCGCAGGAGGAAGAAGAGGAGAGAGCGAAGCTACAGGCCATCTCACCACCTCGAACTGCAACTACTGTTAGAACCATCCAGAGCAGTACAGGTACAAGAACCTTAAAACAACTGCTATTACTGTAGTTTTAATAACAGGTTTGTCACTAGGGTTAGTGAATTTTCTTTTTTTTTTAATACAAACAATGTCTTAAATGCACCTTTTCTATGAGAAACAAGTTTTCAATTTCCATATTAAAATGCATCTATTTATTTATTTACTTTTCATAATTATAAACTCAAAACTTCCGGGTGGTGTAACCACCTGATTTTGTAACACAGAAAATTTCGAAATATATATATATATATATATATATATATATATATATATATATATATTTATAGATAGATAGATAGATAGATAGATAGATATATTAGATAGATAGATAGATAGATAGATAGATAGATAGATAGATAGATAGATATGTGTGTATAAGGATGCACACTCACATCTGTTCAAGATATTTTGAAAAATATATTAATATTTTTTACTTGTTTACTCATAGTTTAGAAGTGCCCTGGGTTCACAATCTTATTGTGTGTAACCCCCCCCCAAAAAGTTAAAAAAAAAAAAAGTTAAATAAATTCTCATAAAGAATGCAGATTGCATTTCGTAGAACTTTTAAACTAGATATTTAAAGATTTTTTTCACATCATTTTAAAAATCAATTTTGTCATTGACCCAACATGACTTTTTATAAAGTATAGAAATAAATATACAGTATATGTCGGTATAGCCAACTGTAGCTGTTGTATATAACTATATAATTATCGCATTTTAAATGGCTTCATAAATTCCAGACATTCTTTGTTGGCATTGATGGTTCCATGAATTACCTTTAACATCCATGGAACCTTTCCATTTCACAAAAGGTTCTTTGTAGTGGAAAGTGGCTCTTCAAATTATGAATAAGTTCTTCACACTAAGAAAAAATGTTTATTTTAAGAACTACTCACTCAAAGGTTCATTAGGGAACCCAAAAATGGTTCTTCAATGGCATTGCTGTGAAAACCCTTCTTGAAACATTTATTTTTAAGAGTGTACCGTTGAAAAATGTACAATCTTCCTACTTTCCCTCCCAACAGTACTTTTCTCCTTCACTCTCTCTGTCACTTCATCAAGGTCTCTTCACTCCTTCTCTCATGTTGTTTAATTACAGCGATTAGAGTGTCTCATTCTTTCTCCTCGTCACACTGTCATCAGGGTCGTAGTCAGCTAATTAAAAACATTTACAGACAAGTGGGACGAAGGGAGGCTGGAGAGAGAGAGAAAGAACTGTTGAGACAAATTAGAATGAGGGAGAGGAAACAGACAGGAACATTATAGATGGAGACGAGATTTGGGGATTTGGGGAATGTTTTGGGGAACAAAAACTCCATTATCGACTGTGTCCCATGTGTGCTTTTTTGTAAACTCTTATTCACAAGCTTAAATCACTGATAAAAAAAAGTCAATCAGGATTAGACACCATTGCTTTTGCTGGCCATTATTCACTTAAACAAGCTTGTTAATCAATTAAATAAAAATCTCAGTCATGCAGTGGTCTTTTGAAATGAGGGAGTAAAGTCTGCTCTCTGGGTTTGGGAGTTTGCAGTTTATAGTTTCTGAGTTAAAGTCATGTATCTTACACTTGGGACTATTGACAACCAAGCAGTACTATAATATTTTGAATGTTTATATAACACTATATATATAAAAATAATATGTATGTGTGTGTGTATGTGTGTATGTGTGTATGTATGTATGTATGTAATATATATTAGTATCTCACAGAAGTGAGTACACCCCTCACATTTTTGTAAATATTTTATTATATCTTTTCATGTGACAACACTGAAGAAATGACACTTTGCTACAATGTAAAGTAGTGAGTGTATAGCTTGTATTAGTGTAAATTTGCTGTCCCCTCAAAATAACTCGACACACAGCCATTAATGTCTAAACCGCTGGCCACAAAAGTGAGTACACCCCTAAGTGAAAATGTCCAAATTGGGCCCAAAGTGTCAATATTTTGTGTGGCCACCATTATTTTCCAGCACTGCCTTAACCCTCTTGGGCATGGATTTCACCAGAGCTTCACAGGATGCCACTGGAGTCCTCTTCCACTCCTCCATGATGACATCACAGAGCTGGTGGATGTTAGAGACCCCACAGATGCTCAATAGGGTTTAGGTCTGGAGACATGCTTGGCCAGTCCATCACCTTTACCCTCAGCTTCGTTAGCAAGGCAGTGGTCGTCTTGGAGGTGCGTTTGGGGTCGTTATCATGTTGGAATACTGCCCTGCGGCCCAGTCTCCGAAGGGCATTCATGGTTCCCTCAATGAACTGTAGCTCCCCAGTGCCGGCAGCACTCATGCAGCTCCAGACCATGACACTCCCACCACCATGTTTGACTGTAGGCAAGACACACTTGTCTACTCCTCACCTGGTTGCCGCCACACATGCTTGACCAGTGCCGATCCTAGACTTCTGGGGGCCCTACGCAAAACTGTGTCGCCGGCCGGGGGGTGGGGGGGATGGTGTTGAGGAATGGATGAAACGCATTAGTCCGTGTTTCACTCCGTCTCGAATCGCGCTTGCGGAAGGCGCTCGAGAAACTGTATCTCTTCGCGGTACGCTTTCAACTCGTTTTTTTTTGTTTTGTTTTTCTCAAACAAGAGACTGTACGACATTCACGTTACAAGATTTTTACATAGAGAGCATGACAGCGCACTGCATTAAAATAAATGATCATTCATGTTTTCACAACAGCTGGCCAAATTTAAAAAGGAAACTAAAATTAAAACATCTTTGAGAGCAAGGGGGCCCCCTGATGTTTTGGGGGCCCTATGCAGCCTGCGTATTCTGCGTATAGGGAGGATTGGGCTTTCTTGTGCATCATCTTTAGAAGAGGCTTCCTTCTGGGACGACAGCCATGCAGACCAATTTGATGCAGTGTGCGGCGTATGGTCTGAGCACTGACAGGCTGACCCCCCACCCCTTCAACCTCTGCAGCAATGCTGGCAGCACTCATACGTCTATTTCCCAAACACAACCTCTGGATATGACGCTGAGCACTTGCACTCAACTTCTTTGGTCGACCATGGCGAGGCCTGTTCTGAGTGGAACCTGTCCTGTTAAACCGCTGTATGGTCTTGGCCACCGTGCTGCAGCTCAGTTTCAGGGTCTTGGCAATCTTCTTATAGCCTACGCCATCTTTATGTAGAGCAACAATTCTTTTTTTCAGATCCTCAGAGAGTTCTTTGCCATAAGGTGCCATGTTTAACTTCCAGTGACCAGTATGAGAGAGTGAGAGCGATAACACCAAATTTAACACATCTGCTCCCCATTCACACCTGAGACCTTGTAACACTAACGAGTCACATGACACCGGGGAGAGAAAATGGCTAATTGGGCCCAATTTGGACATTTTCACTTAGGGGTGTACTCACTTTTGTGGCCAGCGGTTTAGACATTAATGTCTGTGTGTTGTTATTTTGAGGGGACAGCAAATTTATACTGTTATACAAGCTGTACACTCACTACTTTACATTGTAGAAAAGTGTCATTTCTTCAGTGTTGTCACATGAAAAGATATAATAAAATATTTACAAAAATTTGAGGGGTGTACTCACTTCTGTAAGATACTGTATATATATTACCATTCAGAAGTTTGGATTGTTCCTCATAACAGCTGCATTTATTTTATAAAAAATACAGTGAAAAATTGTGATATTGTGAACAATTATAGCAATTTTAATATAAAATATAATTTATTCCTTTGGCAAAGCTGAATTTTCAGCATTATTACTTCAGTCTTCAGTGTCACATGATCCTTCAAAAATCATTGTAATGTGCTGATAATATGGAGCTCAAGAAATATTTCTTGTCAATGTTGAAATTCCTTTTTTGATTAATAGAAAGTTGAAAAGAACAGCATTTATTTGAAATATTTTTGTAACAATGTTGAGGTCTTGATTGACTTTTGATAAATCCTTGCTGAATAAATTTATTAATTTCTTTAAAAGAAAACTAAACAAAAGTTTTTAAACTTACTGACCCCAAACTTTTGTACTGTGTACACTATAACCTAGTCTCATTAAAGTGTTTGCAGTTGCAGCATAATTTTCACATGTAACACATATTTCCTTTTATACACATTTTGTTTCCTTTAATGCACACAGTTTCTTTTATTGTTACAAAAAGTTGTTGTGTTAATATTAAAAGTACTAAAAGCCACTGTATTCATTTTTTCAGATCATAAGTCAACAATGACTCAAAACATATAGTATATTGCAGACATGGAAGTGTCTGTAATTTGACTGAGCTGAATAGTTGCTTAAAAAAACTCTCCCATCTCCATTTCCTTTCCATTTATATGAGCATGGTACCGTTTTAGTTGGGTTTGAGTTGTTAAAACTGCTTTAGTCCATTACTTTGCACCTGTTTGACCTATTCAGGCCTATTTAAGACTGTTTGTGACTATTACTGGTGGCCATTATCTGACAGGGTATTTAGACAATCACAGTGCTAAGGAGGCCTCCTGTTGTGTGAGTTATGTAACAGACATGGAGTGAACCAATTAGACTGGAGAAAGATTTGATTGACTTAATCAGTTAACCAAACTGTGTAGAAGGGTTTAGCTTGGCAGTTAGATGTATTATGTGAGAGAAGTAAAATTCTCCTCCTGAAGAGTGGAGAGAGAATATGGGAATTCATTCATTTTCAATGAGTGTTGGCGATTTAAGGCAGAATGACACCATTGGTTACGAAACGTTAAGCAACTTCTATGCAACACTTTGGGTTGATGCATTATGCAAATGAATCCTGGTGTAATGTGAGAGTTTAAACAGTCGTGCTCACATGATCCACCTCATGGTGCGGTTGGTTACAGGAGTTGTACTGGATTTCTGACAAGGAACAAAAAGTACAGTAGCTTGCCAACCTCCAGCGGTTAAATCACTGTCAATATGAACGGCCTTCATGAGGAGTCACTGGCAGAACACATGACCTGAAGGCAAAATGAAAACAAACAACCAATGTGCTTTATATAGATGTACACTAAATGAAACACAAGCACACCTGATGTTTTTCCTCAGGCTTTATGACTGCACAAACACACAACAAATACACATTATTGACTTATTGTCGCAGAAGAAATCGATCATAGGGAGCTAAAAGCTCAAAAACAAACAAAGAAACAAAAACCTCCAGTCTTGGCTGAGAGCATAAATTTCCAGGTTGAAATATGTTTATATTGTGAATATGTGCATGTTATAGCTTGGTTAATTTCCCTTTGGTCACAAGTGTGTGTGGGAAGGGAAGTGTGTGGAAATAGTCACGAGTGTGATATTGCTTTTATACTCACAAAAAAGTTCTGCAAACAAGAAGTTGATATTGAATAATCTACTTTTTGACTAAATCTGGTCAGTTGAAAATATTCCATTTCATTGGTGAGAGAAATCACCTCTGGAGTGAAAAATCACTCCGGTCTGGATCTACGGCTGGGCACTAAATCGATACTGATATCAATATTGATATCAAAAATTAACTTTTGATGCATTTTTGATATTAAGTCTACATTTTGATGAGCAGAGTTGTTTTGATAAAAATAAAATTGGTTGAAACACTACATTAAAGATAATTATTATTATTATTATTTATATTATTTTATTGCTATTATTTTTAACAAATATTACATTAGTTATTATTATTATTATTAACAAAAAATCACACAAACATTATATTTTTCATTTATGCAATCTTTTGTTTTAAATTAATTGTTATATTTTCATATCATTACATTTTAAAAAGATGATTAAATTGTTGAAGTTTATTAATTAACTTTATTGAACATTTTTTATTATAATTAAAACTAAATTTTGAAAAAAAATGGGATTCTGATTTAAAAGATAGCTTGATCTCTGGAGTTTACTTGTAAACAAACATTCATTCTTGAGGTCTAACAAACATGTAGAATATATTTCCTACCCCATGAATGGTATAATTAATGTTGTTATAAATATCAATATTATATATGGAAAAAATATTTAAATATAAGAGCTTTTGATAATATTCTTGGCCATATCGCTGAGTATCTGGAGCACTGTAAACACAGTTTGGTGACACTTTACAATAAGGTTCCATTTGTCAACTATGTTTAATGCATTAACTAACATCAACAATGACCAATATGTTACAGTAGGCCTATTTATTCATCTTTGTTAATGGTTGTTAATAAAAAATACAACTGTTCATTGGTAGTCCATGTTAGCTCAGGTCCATTAACTAACATTAATAGATGCTGTTGGTCTGTATATCAGCACTTCTGGAAAGTGGCTCAGCCAATCAGATTTGAGGATGAGAGCTATAACTGTTTTATAAACTCCAGCAATGATCAGAGAGAGTTGTCCCATACAGCTGTCCCATATCCCAAGTTACACGCATAGACACACACTCACAGATGCGCACAAATGTGTGTATCGCATTTGTCCTTTTAGCAGCTTTGATCTAAATGTCATTTCCACAGCATTAAAGGATTAGAACTTCCCGTCTGTCTGAGAATTTCTCTTTTTGTGTGCATTATCTGCTTTTCGGTCCATCTCTCTCCTTCTCTGTCTGCTTCTTTCTCGAGGGTAATGGGATATAATGCTTTCATGCCTCTAGCTTACAAGGAAACACCAGCCCCAGATCTGCACTAGTGAGTGCTCCGAGGTCCAGAGAGATGGATCTCATTCATCACTGACATAAACAGTGTCTTAACAGTGCTGCTTTTATTTGAAACGGGGATATTGTGAAATATTATTACAATTTTAAATATATTATAAAATGTATGAATTTTCTGCAATCATTTCTAATTCAGTGCCACATGATCCTTATGATTATCATATCATTATGCTGATTTGTGGCTCAAGAAACATTTTATTTATTGTTCAAAACAGTTGTACTGCATATTATTTTGTCGAAAATGTGATAAAAAAAAATCTGGATTTTTTTGATGATTAGAAAGTTGAATTATTTGCCATAATAGAGTGAAACAGCTTCTGTGGACATTTGAAGTTGACTTCACTGTAAATCCTAAAATCTGGCAAATCATGTTTCTAAAGTTTCTCTCTAAATGAATCATATTTATCTTTAAATCAGATAATGTAAATTATGTTGAAAATTGTGCCGATGAGAGATCATCTTATATACCTTCCAGTATAAGGCTTTTTTTTTTCAAGATGCATGGAATTACTGTGGAACAAGTTTATAAAGGATTACAGAGAGGGAGGCTCATTCTTGAAGAAGTCATAGGTGATGAAGAGGAGAGTGAGAGATGTGTTACTGTTGTTTTACCACCACATGAGGGCGGACTTGAGCACAAACACTGATTGAAAATTCATGTTTTATGTTGCTAGAGGCATCACTGAAGGGCATGCTTAGAATCAGATGAGCAGAAGCTCATAAACATGATTATTGCACATTAAAACCCTGTTATATAGGTGTGAGTTTCTACAGGAGCTAGTTATGTGTTTAGTCAAGTTTGTTTAGCCTTAATAAAGGTTTAAATAAAGTAATATATAATAAATAGGCCATATTAGGTCTATTTGTGTATAGTGCAGTTTTAAAAAAACTGCCTGTAAAACTAATGTTTCTATAGGATAGTAAAGCGTGACTTTAATTAAATATATAAAGTATAAATTGCTGATATAGGCCTACTTTTGTAGAGTTTACATGTCCTGTGGATTGAAATGAGTTTTGAACAGCATTTTACTCATTCCTTAAAAATTATTATGCGAGCATTTTTAATGGCTTCAAGTGAGAATGTATAGTTTGTATTATTTTTGTAAATATTTAATATTTTGTGTTGATTTAAAAAAAAAAAACAAGCTTAGGACCTAACATACACACTTTTTTGTAATTCTGGGCAGCTATGTTTAAAATCTAACAACATTGAACAGAGACTTGAACAGAAACATTGGTCATTTTACATTGGCCTTTAGACTACTTTATTATTATTATCATTCTTTCTCCTTTTAATTTTTATTTAACGAATATTTAATTATTTTGATGATTTATACAGGGTTAGTCGGTTCAGTGGGGTGGGAAGTCGGTACGTGAATCGGTGTATTTAACGGATGTGACGGTGTGGGCCGGTCCCGTTACCGCCCGTGAATGAACTAGCAGCTCGAGCGTTAACTGAGTGCGGTGTCATTAGCTCCCATTCACAGCCAAGCTGGAGTTTATCACCAGATCCCGCCGATTCATTCAGTCGCTTTTGTCTCTCGTTCTCTCTCCGGTTACCGCTTACCGAAAATTACAGGGTATGTGTGACTGCTGGATCCGCCGCCTCTGTGAGTATACACGCGCCCCCTTCTCTCTCTCTCTCTCTCTCTCTCTCTCTCTCTCTCTCTCTCTCTCTCTGTATCAATCGTTTGTTTGTGTTTGATAGTATTAACGGAGGTGATGGAGGAGACCATCATAGCTTATATTGCTTACTCATACTGCAATGGTCAACATGCATGCAGTTTATAAGTTGATTGAGCCTACTGGTCTTTTACATCAAAATGAAACATTAATAGGCTAATATAAAATATTCTAAGTTTAATTTAATTAGCAATACAAATAATATAATATTAATGATATCCAACAACAATAGTGACAAAATAATTTATTGTAATTATATTAATAATATAAAATATTTATAAAAAAAATATTAGTAATATTAGCTCCCAATACGTGAGCCTAAAAATTCTATATTTTGCTTTTTTATGACAAAAATGTCATGATGGCTTTGTTGTGTATGTTTGAGAGAGGAAGATTCTGAACTCTGTCCAGCATCGGTCTATTTTGGTATGTAATATGTGATATGAGGGAGCAGGTGTCAGCAGAGCTCAAAAAGACACTCACACACACATTATTGCCTGTTATTGCTTTCTTTTCTGTGTTTTGATGTCACATTTGTTGAAACCGGTGGACATGATCCCGTAAGTTGTGGTGTGTGTGGTTCTCCCAAAAGTGTTTTGGCATAACTTGGACAGAAAACTGGGTCAGCATGGGTGTAGTTTTACATACGAGTATGAGAGATCCCATTCATCTCAAACAGTCTAGCTATGATAGGTCTCTATAAATAAAAGCTTGTTGCCAGAGTTTGTGTTTCTGTCTGGACTCATTACCTTTAGTGCTTTTGTAGAAAAAAAAACATTATGTTTGACACTGTGTTGTTGATATTAAGGGTCAAGATGTCTGCAGTGATATATAAAAAATTAGCAAAACATTAAATTAGCTCTTTATTCCAGGCGAGGATGCTGCTGTTACCACGGCAACTAATTCATTTAAACTGTTGTCCTGGGTAACAGAGGATATATATGATGATGATGTCATTGATACAGAAGCCTACTCTAATATTGACTTTTTTGTTTTGTTTTTATTTATTTTTCTCTTGATTTCTCTCATGTTTAATTTTGTTTAATTAATTTCATTTTTAATAGAGGTTGTTTTGAATTGTTTTGATGTAGTCTTACACCAGAATAGGCGTTTGAGCTCATCTCGATGTCATCCTGTCTAAAGGCAGAGATGTGGAATGAAACTGACTCAGAATGCCAAAGATGGCAGCTGTGAACTCATAAACAAGTCGATCGATGCAGACACTCACTATGATCTCAACATTATCGATTATACTCTCATTACTCTGAATCAGGTGACTTTAATATTGATTCAAAAATAATAAAAGTTCCTTTGCTGTAATAAGAGATAAATCAATATTTTTGAACTCCAAGTTGAATTTTTGCAAAGTACAAAAGATTGTCATCGTCATACATTTAATATAATTGTAATGCAATTAAACCCGTTGAAAATGCATATCGTGTTGTTAATGAAAACTGCAGGTTGTGAGCACTAGAGGGCGATGTAGTACAAAAAGAGAGAGTAGAGAAAGCACGTGTTTGAAATTACATGCTGCCTACGTGAGATACGCGAGAATCATGTGAGACGACGATTATCTATCTATCTATCTATCTGTCTATCTGTCTGTCTGTCTATCTATCTATCTGTCTGTCTATCTATCTGTCTATCTATCTATCTATCTATCTGTCTATCTATCTATCTATCTGTCTATCTATCTGTCTATCGGTCTGTCTATCTATCTGTCTATCTGTCTATCTATCTATCTGTCTGTCTATCTATCTATCTGTCTGTCTATCTATCTATCTGTCTATCTATCTATCTATCTGTCTATCTATCTATCTATCTGTCTATCTATCTGTCTATCTATCGGTCTGTCTATCTATCTGTCTATCTGTCTATCTATCTATCTGTCTATCTATCTATCTGCCTATCTATCTATCTATCTATCTATCTATCTATCTATCTGTCTGTCTATCTGTCTATCTATCTATCTATCTATCTATCTATCTATCTATCTATCTGTCTATCTATCTGTCTATCTGTCTATCTGTCTATCTATCTATCTATCTGTCTGTCTATCTGTCTATCTGTCTATCTATCTGTCTATCTGTCTATCTATCTGTCTGTCTATCTGTCTATCTATCTATCTATCTATCTGTCTATCTATCTGTAATAGGCACGATTTGTCATTTTCAACATTCGAATTGTTTTTGAACATTTTCTTATTTTAATTATTGTAATTTAAGTTTTAAGTGCAATTTTCATCTATTTGCATTTAATATCATTTTAGCTTTAGTTTATTTAATAAAATAAATGTTATCCATTTTTAATAGGACATTATTTTATTTTTAAAAGTTGTGTAAAAGTGCCGTGGGAATAGTAAAATATTTATGTGCACTGCATTATAACATAAGTAGTTTGGGGTGCTAGTTTTGCTTTGAGAAAATGAGTTTGTGTGTGTGGTTATAGGACAGCCCATCTCTCCAGACTTCACAAATCACTCAGTGAGACATTTCAGTTAAACAGTCTTGCTACTTTTCTTCCTCTCTCTCTCTCCCTCCCTTCCTCAGTCACCGTCTCTCTCTCTCAGCCGCACAGATAATCATTTCCTTTCAGGCACTCCCCTCACTCACCATGAAAGGTGCTGTGCTGATTTATACTTAAACATTGTGTCTCAAAGCTCTAAGATTTATATGATTTCCTCTTCCTCCCCGTAGTTAATCAACCTGTGTAAGTATATATGTGTATGTGAGAGAAAGAGACATGAAAGGGTGTCAGTGAAAGAGCGACAGAATGAACATGCTGTCTGAAATGCTCTACTAGTGTGGGCATGCAGAAAAATACACAAACACACATAATCTCCAAGCTTTCATGTGAATCCCTCCTCTAAACCTATGACCTGAAGCTTACCTTTTAATAGACATTACAGAGGAGGTGATCTAATGCATTTCTGATTCAGTTACACACACACACACACAGACACACCCTTCAAACTTACAAATCTTCACACTTACTGAAACAGACATTGAAGGTCCTGATTAAATATTTAAGGGTACCTATTATTTCATCATATAGGGGTTGTAAAAATATTATTATTAGTAGTAGTTAGTAGTTTTTTTTCACCTGCTTACACACAAAATCTTTACTTGTCACACTTGTCACACTGAAACCTGACACTCAAACACCAGAACCACACACCCAATCTGCAAAACCATACACTAATTCTTGGCCTTTGAATCAGTTTTCAATTTCATAAAATACTTTTTGCAAAACACAACACACAATTCACTATGTAACACACCAAAATCTAACAGGAATTAATATTATGGCAAAGGTGTTTGGAAATGTTTGCTTTTGAGATGTGTTTGTGATATTTTGAACGCAGTGCTTCATTTTGCAAGAGATGTGAGGCATTTTGCATGTTGTGTGTGCAATTCTTGGATTTGTGTGTAGTTTTGAAAAAAAGAGGCAACGTTTTGAAAATGTGTGTAAGCAGTTGAAAAAAACTGTATTACTACTATATATATATATATATACAGCCGTGGTCAGAATTATTGGCACCCTTGGTAAATATGACCAAAGAAGGCTCTGAAAATAAAGTCCAAATTCCCTTAATCATCATCACAATGAGAAAAACCAAAGAATATATTTCTGATGTGCAGCAAAAGATAATTGAGCTTCACAAATTAGTGAAGTGGCTTTAAGAAAAGAGCTAGAGCAGTGAAAATTCCCATTTCCACCATCAGGGCAATAATTAAGAATTTCCAATCAACAGAAACTGTTATGAATCTGCCTGGAAGAGGACATGTGTCTATATCGTCTTAATGCACGGTGAGAAGGAGAGTTTGAGTGGCCAAAGACTCTTCAAGGATCACAGCTGGAGAATTGCAGAGAAAGGTTGAGTTTCGGGGTCAGAAAACCTTTAAAAGAAATTGTCAAACAGCCCCTACATCACCACATGTTGTTCGGGAGGGTTTCAAGAAAAATTCTCCTCACTCATCCAAAAACAATCTCCAGCAAATTCAGTTGTCAGACACGACTGGAACTTCAAATGGGACTGGCTTCTATGGTCAGATGAAACTAAAAAATGAGCTTTTTAGCAGCAAACTCTCAAGATGGGTTTGGTGAACACAGGGATAAAAAGTACCCCATGTGTACAATGAAATATACTGCTGTATTTTTGATGTTGTGGGCCTATTTTTCTGCTGGAGGTCCTGGACATCTTGTTTAGACACATGGCATCATGGATTCTATCAAATACCAACAGATAAAAAATCAACAAGTGACTGACTCTGTTAGAAATCTTATAATGGGCAACGTTTGGATCTTCCAACCATACAATAATCCAAACACAAACCTCAAAAACAACACAAAAATGGGTCACTGAGCACAAAACCAAGCTTCTGCTCTGGCCATTCCAGTCCTCTGACCCGAACCCTGTAGAAAATGAGTGAGGTGAACTGAAGAGAAGAAGCTGTGAATCTGAAGGATCTGGAGTGATTCTGGATGAAGGAATGGTCTCTGATCTCTTGTCAGGTGTTCTCTAAGCTCATCAGGCATTATAGGAGAAAATATTGAGCTGTTAAACTGGCAAATGGAGGTTTCAAAAAGTATTGAATAAAAGGGTGCCGTTAATTGTGGCCAATGTGTATTAGAGAAAAACATTTATTTCATAATGATATTTCCTTCCACTTTAAATTCTTATTATCCAATGAAAGGTTAGGTTTTTGTGAATTTTTTAAATAAAAGATCAAAAGGATTAACAATGCAGATTAATTTTCACAGCCTTCTATGATCATATTTACCAAGGGTGCCAATAATTCAGACCACGACTATATATATTTTTTTTAACACAAACAAAAAAATATATATTATAAAATGTATTATAATACACTGCCAATTAAAAATTTGAGGTCAGCAAGATTTTTAATGAATAGTTTTATTCAGCAAGGATGCATTAAGTTGATCAAAAGACAGTAAGTGAATTTACAATATGATGTTCAAATAAATGTTGTTCTTTTGAACTTTATCATAAATCCTGAAATAAATGATCACTGTTTCCACAAAAATATTAAGCAACACATTTGTTTTAATTTAGCAAATTAACTTAATCAGCATATTAGAATGATTTCAGAAGGATCACATGACACTGGAGACTGCAGTAATGGCTGGTGATAATTAAGCTTTGCAGGAATAAATTACATTTTAATATATATTAAAATATAAAACAGTTATTTTATATTTTAATATTTTAAAATATAAAATATTAATATTTTAATAATTAATTTCATTTTAAAATTAATCAATAAATTATTTTATATTTTAATAAAATATTTAATATTTTAATATTATTTATATTATAAATATAACAATATTACAGTTTTTACTTTTTTATCAAAAAATGCAGCCTGTGTGAGCATCAGATACTTTATTAAAAACACTTTTATTGTTTTTTTAGTGTTTTGTTTTTATATTTTCAAGAAAATGTGCTGTAAAAAAAATGTGGTATCAGCTATTGTTGTCTGGTGTGTATTTCAGTGTCGCGAAGAAACCATTTTATTTTCATCATGTAGGTGGCGATAGGTACACAATGAAACATTCTGACACATGCTGGATCTTAAAGTCTGTTCCCTTACAAACTCTAGTAGAATATGTGGTCTGTCATTGCAGACCGTAACATCTAACATTGCTTGTTACAATGTCAATTAAAAGATTATTATCTAATTTAAGATTTAAGAAAACACATTGACTGTTAGAAGACTTTTTTCTTCTTCAGAATCTAGTAGTATCAGAGTCTGTTTTTAGAGAGTGATTCTGAGTTCTCTTGACTGTTTGATGACCGTGCACTTTACGTAATTACAACTTAACGGCCTCTCTTTGAGAATCGCTATGCTTTGATTCAGGCCACACAGAAAGGAAGTACGGTCGTTGACATGATCCTGTCACACTGCCTGCCACAGGAAACTCTTTTCTACTCCTCTCCTCTCCTATGTATGTTGGTGTGTGTGTGTGTGTGTGTGTGTGAGAGTACGTTGGATGGTTTAGGTTTTCACTGCGAGGGTGGGGCAAACCTTAATTACAGACCATCTCTTCTCTTCCAGAAAGGGTCCTCTGTGTCTGTGCGTGTGTGTTTTACGCCCCTAAATGTTTTGGGAGGGTCCTTTAATGGCTATATATCACTTCGGCATTGAAATCTCAAAACATGCATTTATAAAAAGCCAGAAATTACAACATGCCACTTAGATTGACTCTATATGAGTTTATGGGAAGAGGTGTGTGTGTGTGTGTGTGAGAGAGGTTCTACTTAGTTTAGTAGTTTAGGAAGTCTTTGTAACACAATGCATTGCATTCCTGCACTCCTGCCGGGCTCCTCGTTTGTTCCTTGCATTCTTGCCCACTCACCCCCAACCCCCTGTGTGTGTGCGTGTCAGAGTGTCAGGGGTCTCTTAAGTCTCCTTAAGACCACTTCACTCATGGAATAACCCAAAACCTGCACCAACACACACTTCACAAAAACTACACACACATTTCTCCACCACACAACCGGGTTTTCCCCCAACCCCCTCTCACAGGATACCAGGGGTCAGAGGTCAAACCTGGAGACACAAAGCATAAAGAGAACAAACCGCGGAGGGAGAGATGGGAAGAGGGGGAAAAGAGAGAAGGAGAGAGAGATAGGTGAGTTACGGGTAATTATTAGGGTGGTTAGTCAGCTGGAAAGTTGGTTAGATTCAAATCAGTACTGGTGCTCAGATGACAGTACATTTATTTTGATTTGTTCTTGGCTCGTCCCATGAGTTGCGTGTTGGGCGTGCTGCATATATAAGTCGGGGTGTGAACTTTTGACCACATTCCTTTGTATTTAGATGTAAATGCACGAGTGTCAGGCCTCTGACCTCTTGAGATGCACAAGATCTCGACCCTAAAGACCTTCAAATAAACACAAACACACAAAGTTCATACTATTCATATAGCTACAGGTGAATTTAACTTTTATATATACATATTTTGTCAATTCAACAATGTATCATTTAATAAAATTTTATATATATATATATATATATGTGTGTATATGTATATACTGTATGTGCATGTATATTTAAAAACAAATATGTTATTTTATTAAATTTTATTTTATATATATTTATATTTAAGATAAATATGGTAACATTTTAGTTTAGGGACCAATTCTCACCAATAACAAGTTACTTATTAGCATGCATATTACTAGCATATTGGCTGTTTATTAGTATTTATAAAGCACATATGAATGCCTTATTCTGCATGACCATATTTTAGATCCCTTGATCCAGTCCCATTCCTTAACGTAACTACCTAACAATTAAAAGCAAATTGGGAGTTTGAGGCAAACGTCAAAGTTAATAGTTAGTTAATAGTGAGAATAAATCTAATTAAAATTAGTAACAATATGTTCTCATTTAGATAAGTCAATATGGATATGTGCTTCATCCTGTCAGTTGTGTTTAATTTCTGGAAGAGAGCAATGCAGGATGCATCTATCCTTATAAAAATACACAAACGCTCACACTCGGTGACCAGTCACAGACAGATGTGTAATCAGACAGGTATGTAGACGTCTCATTCAAACACAGGCAGTGTGAGAGATCATTTGTGAGTCAGAAGTGTGCGTGTGTATTAAATTATAATTTTAGACTTCTTTCAAGTTGATTGTGTCTTGCGATTTTATTATGTCTTTGTGTATCCTAGTTCGGGATGGTTTTGTTTTGGTGTTTGTGTGTGTGTGTTCCCACTTTGACTGGTGTCAGGAATGCTCTGACAGGAACTAAAGCAAATGGGCCACTAAAACTGATCTCATCCTCTTTTACTGCCTCTCTCTTTCTCTTTCTCTTTCTCTCTCTCTCTCCCCTCATTCATCCCTGCCTCTCTTGTCCTCCTCCAGGGCATGTCTGTCTTTACAGACTAGAAAAAGATATTCATCACCTAAGTTAAGACCCTGCACCCCTGCAGATACCTACTCCCACTACTTTGAAGATGAAGTTAAAGTTTCAAGGCTCATTACCTTTGCATTTAAAAAAAATAATAATAATATTTGTGCTGTTTTTTTTATTTTGTACAATCAGAAAAAAAATATATATTTATTTAGTTAAAAAATATATAATTAAAAAATATATTATTTTATTTTCCATTATTTCTTTCAATAATTTTAGTAATAATTTGTTTATTAATAATGAATTTAATTAACATTATATATTGTATATACATTTTGTTTTATTTTTTTATTTTCTAATTTTTTACTTTATTTTATTTTCATTTTAAATTGAGCCACATTCATAATCTCAATTATTTAGTTTTTTCTTTTTGAATTTCTTTTTATTTAATTTAGTTTTTTCTAAACCACATTCATAATAATCTCACACTTACCTTAATGAACTGCCATAACCTGTCTGGTCTGAGATTTATTTCTACTTTGCACTGTGATTATGAAACTTCATTTGTCACCTGTTGGCCGAGCGTTGGCGCATGCGCATGTGTGTGTGTTTGTAAGCATGCATGGGTGTGTTTGTCACTGATTGACAGCGAGGAAACTGGCCATGTGTATGAACTTAGGACAAGCAAAAGTAGGTCACGCACACTGTTAGTAAACACATCCACTCACACAGTTTACATTTAGCAGTCGCAACCACGACAATCTGCAGTTTCAAAAAAATGCTGAACATTTGTTCTACTCTTTTTAGTTCAACAGTGACTGGCCTTGTGGTCTATTTTTATTTCCTTCTTTTTTTTACACACACACTGTTTCATAGAAGGGCCACAGATTGCATGTTCCTCCCTGTTTCCACAGCTACACTATCACAAAGGACTCCAGCTGGCTGTGGAAAGAGAGCAAGGGATGGAGAGAAAGAAGAACAGTGACCAGCCCTTTTCTAAACACACGGCAGCTGGGCCGAACTGTCATTCTGCACCCTGGCCTGCTTACACACACACACACACACACATACAAAAACATACGGCCCCTCCTCTGGCTTTATAGCGCTTTGTGTTTCGTGTTTTTCCGATAATTCCCTTGGCATCTACTAGAGGGAGCCCAACTAACCTGTTTGAATGAGTTTTATCGTTTTTGTCACGTCGAACACACAAGCCCTCACACACTCCCATTGGTTCCTCCGCGTCCTGCCATCAACATACTCAGAGGTGCGTTCAATCTCCCCTCCTAATGAAGCATGAGGCCGAAAGGGGAGTTTCTCCAGGCAGGGGCCGAAAAGAAGGGATGAATGGATGATAGAGGGGGGCAGTGAAGGAGTGGAGAGAAGGGGGTTGAGCAGGGGCCGTCTTTGATACAGCGCTGGCCCGGGCGGGGGGTAGTGTGTTTTTTAGCCAGGAGATTCACCATTCACACTCCTCTGTCGGTCGCTCGTTTGAAGCGCTTTCACAAAGAGGAGTTTGTGGGCCGGGGGCCAAAAGGGGTTTTGTCATTCACAGAGTCCCTCTCCTCCTCCTCTTTAACCTCTCGCTCATTCTTTCACTCTTTTGAAATGAGAAATGCTTTATCGGCCAAGAACGCAGCCAATTAATGTTCAACCAACAGGCCGAATGCTACAAAACTACACTGTAAAAATGATTTTGTGAAGGTGTAAAAGATAATTGGAGTTTGTTTTATAAAGAAAATACTATTTCAGTCTTTCTACATCAATTATGTGTGTTACTTGCCATTTGTTTGTAAAAATTTACCTCAGATTTACCTCCCTCAGATTCGATGTAAAGGTCAACTACAATCCTCAGAATTAGTTTGTTTGCAGTAGCGTTCGGATTGTGTTAGACGAGCGGCAGAAGTTAAGACAGTTTTGTTGAGAGAAATTTGGACGAAAACATTTCAGGGAGTTTTTCTTTCTCCGTTCCTGCCTGCTGGAGTTCAGGAATTCTGTATCACACTCCACTTCCCAACTGTTGGATAAACACGATGGCCTTGAGAGCGTGTGTGTGCGGTTTTGGAGGCGTGACGCTTCCATGATCCAAACATCAAAGTGTATCCGTGGAAACTGTGAGGTAGTCCGTAATGCCGCTAACATGGCATGACTTGTTTTTATTCCGTGCCTTTTTTGTGTGTGCTTGCGTGTAGGTGAAAATAAAGTAATTTGGGATGCGTCCTACACATCTGGTCTTAGAGAATATATCATACAGCGGTGGCCCATGTTGTAAAAACACTATGTTTGAGACGTTTCAGCCTCTAAAAAGACTTTGACAGCTCTCTGGCAACTGACTTCCTCTTCACTTTTGGAGTCCAGACAACCCGTTGACCTCACTGGCATGCCTTTGTGTGGATGGGGCATCTGTGTGTGATTCTGTTAGCTGACGTTTTTTATTAGAAGGTTAAATAAATATATCTACTGTATGAGCTAAAATGCACTTATTTTTATCTTTAATTATATTTACAATACTGCTTGGGGTCAGTATGTTTTTTTGTATTATTTGGAAAGATATTAATACTTCTATTCAGGAAAGACACATTAAATTGGTCAAAAGTGACAGTGAAGATACTCATTGGGGTCAGTATGTTTTTTTTTTTGTTTTTTTTTTTTGGGGGGGGGGGGGGGGGGGTTCAGAAAGATATTAATACTTCTATTCAGGAAATATGCATTAAATTGATCAAAAGATACAGTGAAGACATTTATAATGTTAAAAAAAGATTTCTATATCAGATAAATTATAAAAATAAAAACTTTAAATTTATGAGAAAAAAAATCACATTTTACACAAAAATATTAGACAGTGCAACTGTTTTAAACAACAATAATATTAAATGTTTCTTGAGCACCAAATCAGCATATTAGAATTGTTTCTAAAAAGATAATGTGACACTGAAGACTGGAGTAATAGCTGCTGAAAATTCACATAAATAAATCACATTTTAAAATATATTAAAATAGAATTGAGTTGTTTCAAAATCTAATAATATTACTGTTTTTATTTAAAAGTAGACAGGATGAACATTTATATTTGACCATGAGAATCTCGATGCTCTTACAGTAGTGTGTGATAAGATTAAAAATTCCAGATTGTTCCAGCTTGGAAAATCACATCTGACTGTAGTTTAAAGGGCTCCAGGTGGGTGGATGTTTTGGGCTATTTGACCTGTGGTTTGCCATTTGTCACAGAAAGAGAGAGCGAGAGAGAGAGGAAAGGCTTTAGAAATAAACTGCAGGACTGGGTGGGTCAGAGAACACACACATACACACTTGACACATGACACAGGCTCATACACACAGGTGAGAAGCACACACAGCGGCTCGAGTGCCGTAATAGTTTAAAGAGAAAGCCTGGCCTACTTTCCCCATGCACTGTGACCCAGTTTACATAGACTCAGACGCACGGAGCGGAGTCACAAACCTGTTCCACATCCCTTCTGTGTGTGAGAGAGCTGTTAAAAGACAGCGCATGATCTTCTTACAGTTCTGTAATCTAAAACAGATGTGCTTTGGCACACACACTCTCGTACGCTCAGATGTCATAAAGCAAAAGAGAGATCTTCTGATCTAATCCGTTTCCTTCATGTGTTCAGGAGTTGTGTGTGTGTTTGTGCGTGTGTCTGGGCTTGCACTAACCTGCTCCTGCCAAAAGCAGGAAATGAGGGAGCTGTAAGAAAATGGACTGCCACTGTTTAGTCTCCGCACACACACACGCACACGCACACATACACAGTGTTTAGTCTTCTCCAGCAGCTGTGCTATTCTAAGCAACACAGGCAGGAAGAACAGAGAGAGCAGAAATAGATGGATGATATTGGGACTGTAATGCCAAACTCCTGTTGTAGTTTTGCTCTGCAGTACTTCACAGTAATCTACTCTAAACATGCTCTACTATACTCTGACATTACAGTGCCTACCTTACACTCTTCTACTTGTTTCCACTCTACTCAATTCTATTTCATGATATTGTTTTTTATTTGTTTCTGTACTAAACTTTTTTTTAATTATTCTACTCTACTCATCTGTATTATATTCTATTTTTTTCCTATTCTATTCTATACTATTCTATTCTGCTTTATTCAAAATGTTTTATTCTACTCTAATCAAATGTATTCTTTTCTAGTCTACTGTACTTAACTTTTACACTCTTCAATTTAAGTTAACTCTAGTCAAGTCTGCTCAGCTCTGTTCTGTAGTATTCTACTTTATTCAGTTCTACTCAAATCTTTTCTATTATTATCTTACTCTATGCTATTATACCAGTCTTTTCTACACTACTGAAATGTATATTATCATACATTTTCTACTCAACTCTACTCTACTCAATTCTATTTTAGTTGACTATATCTACTCTTTATTCTACTTTTCTATATGGTTCTAAACAACAATCTTCAAGTTTACTGAATTCTACTCTACTCAGTTGTATTTTATTATTACCTTTTATATTATATCCACTCTATTTCACTTTACTGAATTATACTTTATTCCTTTCTGCTCTGCTATATTATATATTCTAGTATTTTCATCTCTACTTATTCTACATAACCTTATTCTGTTCTCTGTTACTCTTTTCTGTCCTGTGCAACTTTTTCTACTTCTAGTCCACTCTACTCTACTCTACTGTACTTTACTCAACTCTGTTCTAACCTGTTCTAATCTATTCTAATATATTCTATTTCTGTTGTGTTGTTCTCTATATGGTACTTTAAATAGTTCTACGATACTCCAGCTTTACTTTCATTTCCTATTTTTATCAATTTTCACATCATGCACCTACAGTTATTGTCTTGTTATATTTTGACTGTTAAATTAATTTTGACATTAATTGGTCAGTTGATAAATGTGCTAATTAGCTGTAGTTTAAAATACAAGAATAACCTATCACTTCCTCCTACTCCACAGTATCATCATGTATAACCACCTACAAGAAAACCCCACCCCCAGTCCCGCCCAGGTCAACACCCACCAGACCATACATCTCTATAACAGCCCAGAGCAGCACAGAATCTGCACAAGATGCCTACAATGAGCTCACCGGAGCTGGTCCTGCTAACCGGGCCTTAGCAGCAGTCCAGTCAGGCCTCAGCAACTCCACAGAGAGCATCGACAGCATGAAGGCCCTGACAGCAGCCATCGAGGCAGCGAACGCTCAAGTCCACGGCCCAGCCAGCCAGCATGTGACCAACAGCACCATCACCATCACCACAGCCTCTGCCACCACTAGCGTAACACACATCTCACAGGAAGCTAAGAGAGATGCCCTCAGGAAGTGCCTGTCCATAGGGATACAGGTTGGCCACACACTCACACACTCACATCTGTGTTGCCTAAAGGGTTACAGATTGTATAAGCAATACCAAACTTACAAAGAAAACAAGAAACAGAGAATTATATGTGAACTTCACTACAGCAGAGTCAATTTACAAAAAATAAGTAAACATCAGACATTCATCTACTCATATTTGTGTCAAAATAGACTGTCTCTCAGAACCTTCAGAACAGCATACTAGTATAGTACTCTTAGTATTTCTGCAATATAAAGATATGGCAAAAATAGTAGCATTAGTATGCCAGTATGCTATTCCAAATTCAGCTGGGCATTTTTATAGAATATTGGCCTACTGCGATTAAGTACGCTCTAAGATTGTGTACACTATGCCCAAAAATGCTGTTATGTTTTGAGACACAGCCATTATTAATGCTATATTCTCTGATTATTGAGTAGGCATACATGTAGTATGCACCATGATGCCCAAATATGCTATCATCTAGGTAGACAGCATATTGGGTTTTAGAACACAGCCATTTTCTGTAGTGTATTCTCTGATTTATGTGTGTGCTTCAATGCATTACATTCTATGAGGCCCAGAAATGCTTTCTAAGTAGTCAGCATATTGAGTTTTGAGACACAAATATTAACAACAACCATATAGCATCTATATAGAATACACTGTGATGCTGTCTAGATAGGTAGCATACTAGGTTTTTAGGAGCACAGCCCCTAACATTATCTGCAGTATATTCTCTGATTGTTAAGCATCAATGTATTGTACAATTTACACATTTTACATCTACATTTAATACTAAAATATTTACTGACAAATTAGAAAGGCCAAGACAAGCACATTTGCAGCAGCAAATCTGACAAGAATAATTCAAACTTTACTTCTGACACCCATATTGTATGTGCGTGTGTCTGTGTTTAGGTGGACGGTCCTGAGGAAACCAACCAATCAGAAGTGCACTGCAAGTTTCAGTCAGTCGGCATTCAAGTAGAGGAGGAGAGATGGTAAGTTGATCTACACCCACTCACTCTCTCTCTCTCTCACACACAGCCTATTCCATTACATCTCCATCCTTTAACTCCCAACATGTGCTCATTCAAATAAGATAAAGTCACTTAAAACATTACAGATGTGAGTATAGTGACTATAAAAGTTGAAGAATGGAAGGTGTAATAGGAGAGAGAAAAGAAAATGAAAGGGAGAGAGTTGTCATTTCAAGCACATGCTCCTTTGACAAAGACCCTCCCATTCTCTGTCTCTATTTCACACACGCAGCTGTCCCTATCATGGTGGTTTGGACATTGGGGCCTTCTGAAAGGGTAAAGGAGTGGGAGGCAGAGAGACAGCTGCTCTGTGTGTGTATGCGGGTGTGTCTGTGTGTGCGTGCACGGCCATCTGTTGCTGTGCCCATTATGAAGCAGGCAGGCTGCTGGGTCACAGACATGGTCAAGTATCGGCCCCCTGTCTCACTTCTCTCTCTCTCCTGCTTTCTTTTGCTTTCTCTGACTCGCACACCCTCAGATGTCCCTGTTTTAGCACCCTGTGAGAGGGAGGGACATAACGACAGGAGGAGGTAGAGGCTGCTAGATGTTCAGTCTCTGTGTGTTTCCCTTAAATCTCTGCTATAGGTCCAGCCGAAGCATCGTAAAATCAGCATCGTAAAATCACCGTCTTGTAGCCAAAGTGCTGCTCAAGAGTACAGATCAAATGCCAAAGCAAATATGTTACACTCACACACACATACTGTGTATAAACAGTTGTTTTACAGAAGGTTGGATATGTTTCGAGTCAGTTGTCCTGTTCCAAAACCAAGTGAACTGTCTATGGAGGCAGTATTTTAAGATATGCTTCCAACTCTGGTACTTCACAGACACCTCGTCTCAGCCAGATTTAAAACAATATCACACATATCCTTCATAACCAACAGAATCCATAAATAATGAATTATTTATTGAAAAAATAAAATTGGTGTTGTTTATGAATTTATTATATTCAGTACAAAAAAAGTTATTTAAAAAAAATACTATTTTTATTATTATACTTTGAAAATTGCCTATTAAAATATACTTGCATATGTTATGTATTGTATGTAGTATGTAGTTAGATTAACAACATGCTAACATCACAATATTAGTTATAAATATATTTCATTAAGTATTCAAATGTATAAAAAATGTTTAAAATAGACTATACCCAATACTTATGTGTGCTATGCAGTTTTATGCTTTATAGAGTGTTTAGAGTGTTGTGTGATTGGCTTAGCAATATGCCAATGCTGAAACACTGTAAATATAATTCATTCAATACTGAAATGTATAAAAATAGAGTATTTAACATACTATTTTACACAGTATCTATGTATACTATGTATGCTTTGGCTTATTAGACTATTTGTGTTTTTAACTTAGCAATATGCTAACATAAAAATGTTGCTTATGTTCCCAGATTGCACACGTACATCTGCAATATGTCTGTTAAAGATCACTTCATCTGAAAGGCATCTGGTAAATGTCTTTAAGATGTCGGGTTCCCCTTCGAGGGAACTCGCACTGCGTCGGTAACGACACTTTGGGGAATCCCCTCAGCGTAGCGCGTCTGAAGCATGAATGAAACTATCCCAATCCTGATTGGTGTTGCGTCATGACGTAATATGTGACGGCATACTCGGAAGCTACAAAGGGACGCCGGCACACAACAGAGTCAGCTTTTTTGCTCTTCAGCAAGCGCTCTGTGTCATTGTGTGTCTTATTTGGTGTTGTTTGTCACAAGCAATATATATTATCTTGGCGAGTGGACACACATCAGCTGTGTGTTCGTTGTTTGGGAGCGCAGCACGCCCGAGCAGCTCTCGAGGGAGCTGCCTGTGTGGACTGTGAAGCACTGCCGATCAGAGTGCTGCGCTCCCGCCTGGCTGTGTTTGATGCGGCCAGGCTCGCGCGCCCTGCGGTTCGGGACCCGCGTCCGCCGAGGCGGCGCGGCGGCTTAAATCGTGGGGCTCGCAGATGGATCTGTCAGGAGGGCTTGAGACTGCTGCGGCACATTCTCAATCCTCGTCTGGCAGTTCAGATGTTCTCACTCCCCGTGCGGAAGCCCGCATCGCGGCTTCTTCCGCACGGGAGGAGTACCCGATGTTTGAGCTGTCTGATTCTGAGGAATTATTAGACGTGCTCAGCATCGAAGTGGGTGAAATTGCAGAGAGCTCGCCACTGCATTCACACGCACATGAGGAGCTGGTTGATGTGTTGACTCCTGCTGTGGCCAAACTTAATATTAACTAGCCACAAGGAGGCAGGAAGTGCAAGTGAGCGCTTCCTGCAGCACAGGTCTCAGCCTCAACGCTGGGGTTTACCATTTTTTCCTGACTTCCACAATGAGTTGTGTAAGTCATGGATTAAACTGTACTCCACGTGACTGTCCCTCCCCTGACGTTGCGTCGTCCTTTAAAGCCCCGATACTGCCCACCAAACCTTGTTGTTATACATCAGTATTGGTGGGCAGGGCTTATATGGCGCTCTCGCCGAGCCGAAGGTCGATTTGAGGACCGTCCTTCAGGCAAGAAAGGCTTCGGGAAAGAGGTTCTCGCTTTCGTAGGGCCTCTGACGGTTGCCCCCCTTGCAATTAAGGTCGTTTCCACCTCGGAACCCTCAGGAAATCGATGTTGGAATCCCGCCGTCCAATACGCTTCGGGCCACATCGATTTCCGGCGAACGCACGCTGCAGTGTCCGCCCCTAAGGCTTGCGGCCTGGCAGCGAAAGCGTCCGCACATAGAAGATTGTTTTCGATCATTCCTGCCGGTATTCCGCTTCAGGGGATCGTAAACGATACTCGAAGAACACCCAAGGTCAGTCTCGAGAGGCTGATTCTCTTAGCAGATTATATCGGCGCATGTCAATGCCTTCCGAATATATCTCCATGGGTCCTGCGTACAGTAGAAAGGGGGTACAGACTGCAGTTCGGTTACCGCCCCCCGAAGTTCAATGGGGTGGTCTGGACTGTAGTGCACCCAGAGCAGGGTCGGGTGATGGAACAGGAAGTTCACTCCCTGTTGGTGAAGGAGGCCATAGAACGTGTTCCTCCGCCAGACAGGGAGTCCGGGTTCTACAGCCGGTACTTCGTAGTTCCAAAGAAGGATGGGGGGTTGCGTCCAATTTTAGATCTGCGGCACTTGAATCGTTCTCTCAGGAGATTCAGGTTCAAGATGCTCACTATTCCTATCATCGTGAATCAGATCAGATCCGAGGACTGGTTTGTCACGATAGATCTAAAGGACGCATACTTCCATGTTTCCATCGTTCCTTCTCACAGGAAGTTCCTGAGGTTCGCTTTCGGGGGCGAAGCGTTCCAGTACCGGGTTCTTCCGTTTGGCCTAGCTCTCTCCCCTCGCACTTTCACCAAGTGCATGGATGCAGCTCTAGCGCCACTGAGGCTTCAGGGCATCCGTGTGCTGAATTATATCGACGACTGGCTTATACTGGCCCAGTCTCGGGAGATGGCAGTTCGGCATCGAGATGTCGTCCTTGGCCACATTCGGAGCTTGGGGTTGAGACTCAACACGAAAAAGAGCGTGTTGTCGCCTGCCCAGAGAACTATGTTCCTGGGAGTGGTATGGGACTCGACAACGATGCGGGCACTATTGTCTCCCGCTCGTATAGAGTCCATCCTGGCGAAGGTTTCCAGGGTAAAGCTAGGCCACGCTATCACTGTAAAGCAGTTCCAAAGACTGCTGGGGCTCATGGCAGCTGCGTCCAACGTAATACCTTTTGGCCTTCTGTACATGAGACCCCTACAGTGGTGGTTAAAAACCAAGGGGTTTTCCTCGAGAGGGAGTCCATTCCGTATGATCAAGGTCACGCGCCGATGCCTTCGTGCCCTGTCCATATGGAAGAGACCTTGGTTTCTGTCCCAAGGCCCAGTATTGGGAGTGTCATGCCGCCGAAAAGTCGTTTCGACAGACTCATCCCTTACGGGGTGGGGCACGGTCATGGACGGCCGCTTTGCGAGAGGTCTGTGGCAGGCCCGGCATTCCTCATGGCACATAAATTGTCTGGAAATGCTAGCGGTCTACAAGGCTCTGAGGAGTTTTCTCCCAGATCTCAGCGGTCACCATGTCCTAATACGAGCAGACAATATGTCAGTGGTCTCGTATTTGAACCATCAGGGGGGTCTGAGGTCGCGCCCTCTGTGCAGATTGGCGCACCAGATCCTCCTGTGGTCCAAGGGGAAACTGTCGTCTCTCAGAGCGATGTATGTCCCCGGGGACCAGAATCGGGGAGCAGACGTCCTGTCGAGGCAGGGGTTGAGGCCCGGGGAATGGAGACTTCACCCCGAGGTGGTGAAGTCGATATGCGAGAGGTTCGCGCGTCTCGAGAGACGACCCACTGTCCACTGTGGTTTTCTCTCAGGCATCCAGCCCCGCTGGGGTTGGACGCCATGGTACAGACGTGGCCGAGGCTACGCCTGTACGCTTTTCCCCCGATCGCTCTGCTCCCGGGAGTTCTGGAGAGGGTCCGGAAAGAAGGGGTCAGTCTATTGCTGGTAGCCCCGTTATGGCCGGCCCGGGTATGGTTTTCAGACATCATGTCACTCCTGGCAGGCCAGCCGTGGCAGATCCCTCTGATGAGGGATCTGCTGTCTCAGGCAGGGGGCACAATTTTTCACCCTCGGCCAGAGCTGTGGAAACTGTGGGTCTGGCCCCTGAGGGGGCGCGGTACCTAGAGGCTGGCTTGTCGGCTGGAGTGATCGAGACCATACTCAGTTCTAGGGCTCCCTCCACAAGGAGATTGTACGGCTTAAAGTGGAATGTGTTTTCCACGTGGTGTAGAGAACATGGGTTGGACCCGGTTAACTGCCCGGTGGCTTCAGTGCTGGAGTTCCTCCAAGATCGTTTCTCTGCTGGTCTTACCCCGTCCACATTGAAGGTGTACGTGGCTGCCATTGCGGCTTTCCACGCGCCTTTAGATGTTGGGCCTCTGGGGAGGCACCAGCTGGTCGTGCGTTTCCTACGTGGTGCATGGAGGATGAGGCCTGCGGCTCGTTCCAGTGTCCCAACTTGGGATCTGGCTGTGGTCCTTGAGGGGCTGTCACTTTCCCCCTTCGAACCTATTGAGTCGGCTACAGCGAAGAACCTGACCTTTAAGATGGTCTTCCTCCTAGCGATTACTTCGCTCAAGAGAGTGGGGGATCTCCAGGCCTTGGCTATCTCGCCGACTTGCCTGGAGTTTGCCCCTGGGGGAGTTAAGGCCATTTTATACCCTAGGCCTGGCTATGTGCCCAAGGTGCCATCTAATGTGGCACGGCCGGTGGTTCTTCAGGCCTTCCATCCTCCGCCTCATGTGTCGGCGGAAGAAGAGAGGCTTCATCTGCTCTGCCCTGTCAGAGCATTGAATATCTTTATTCAGAAGTTTCCTCATTGGAGGAGGTCGGAACAGTTGTTGGTGTGCTTTGGATCACCCAAGAAGGGACTTCCTGCTTCCAAGCAGACGATTAGTAGTTGGATTATTCAGGCTATTGCCTTGGCCTATCAGGTGCGCGGTTTGCCTTCACCTGTGGCCTTGAGGGCCCATTCTACTAGAGGCATGGCGTCCTCTAGGGCCCTCCTTTCAGGAGTCCCATTGCAGGAGATCTGCGATGCGGCTGGGTGGTCCACCCCGCATACTTTCATCAGGTTTTATAGCCTGGACCTTCCCTCCACGCCGGGTGCACGAGTACTCTCGTCCTAAGTTGTGCCTGGTTCAGTTTCACACTAGGACAGGCATGTTTTGGGGTGGCATAGTGGGTATACGTTCCCCAAAGTGTCGTTACCGACGCAGTGCGAGTTCCCTCGAAGGGGAACGTCTCGGGTTACGACTGTAACCCTTGTTCCCCGAGAAGGGAACGAGACACTGCGTCTCTTTTGCCACACCTCTCCATGCCTGGGAGCGGCTTGCTTCATCGCAAAAGCTGACTCTGTTGTGTGCCGGCGTCCCTTTGTAGCTTCCGAGTATGCCGTCACATATTACGTCATGACGCAACACCAATCAGGATTGGGATAGTTTCATTCATGCTTCAGACGCGCTACGCTGAGGGGATTCCCCAAAGTGTCGTTACCGACGCAGTGTCTCGTTCCCTTCTCGGGGAACAAGGGTTACAGTCGTAACCCGAGACGTTTTTTTTATATACATTCTAAATCACAAACGTCTATTTGACATCTGACAGAAAACGTCTTAAAGATATTGCAGATGAACAAACTAAAAATACATCTAAATGCAGACATCAAATAGACGTCTCCGTGATGTACAGTATGTGTGTTATCAGGGTTATTTTATTCTATACTGGTAAGTATTAAAATAGTTCAGTTTAAAACTAGATTGTTTACTATCATATTAGAGTATCGTGATAGTTTAGCAACATGCTAACATCAGTCTCTGCTAATGTAGATTGTTACAGATTGTGTTTAAGATGCTGTCTTAGCAGGGAGCTGCCTATATAGGAGCTTACTAGGTTTTGGAATTAAACCAATATGTGTATGTGTACACATGTATATGAGGTTTGGTCTAGTAGCTGCCAGCATTGAGGAGTTGAGGGCAGCAGATTCCTAGACGGTGAGAGAGGGACACACATAACACACACACACACACACACACACACACACACACACGCACAGGTCGCCGGTATTTGGACTTTGCTGAAGCATGCCTTTGTAACTGAGAGGGAATACAGCTGTAAAACACTGGCACACACACACACACACACACACACACACACACATGGCTCTACTAGCACAGGTCTGCTCTTGTTTCCTGCTGAAGTCAGAGCCTTTGAACTGTACGTAGAGACTCCTTTAGCACGTCATACACTCTTTTCCTCCTCCTTAGTGCGGTAGGAATGAAGGAAATTAAGGAATGAGCCCCAAACCAATCACGTCTGGCTTCTTTTGCTCTGGGGAGGTGCACTATAGCAGGTACAAAGACATATGTGGTACTGGCAAACTGTTGAGCGCCAATACTTGTCTAGATAGATAGATAGATAGATAGATGTCTTCCATGTCACACCCTTCAGAGGTTTTGGTGCTGTGGTGGTCTTAGTGACTTTAACATGTGGCCCTCCCTTGCTAGGAGAAGCATCTTGAAAAATGAATGTGTGTGGGTGTTCTCGTGTCTATTGATAGCTTTGGGTAATATGTAAAGCTCTGAGTCCACCATAGGTTAGTTTCAGCCTCAAACAGACCATCTCATACATAAAAGGAAAATCCAGATTCAACCTGATTGGCTGGCTATGACACAATTCCCAGTCATGGTACCATGGTAAACTGATATCAGAGTGATTTTGAGGGGATGTATGAAGTCAGGTTTTGATCATCATCATGGACAATAATGAAATAGTTAACTCATTTAGGCATATTGTTTTGTCATTTATATTTCTTGCCATTGCCATTTGGTTTAATATTTTGTCATCTAATATAATGAAATGCATTCCTTTTTTATTTGTGGCTTAAGTGTCCAGATATATTTTAGGTTCAAATGTAAAAAGAATCTGTTGTAAAGCAGTCTGCCATAGTTACATTTAACTATGAACATGAGAACCACGCACACGCACACACACACACACACACACACACACACGAACGCTTTCTTATGATATGATTTACAGGAGGCAATAATTACTACCATGTGAGCGGAACAAGAAATGAATACTCTCTCTTCTCTCTCTCTTTCTCTTGTGCCCTTTATTTGTCTCTCTTCCTCTCTACAGGAAGTAGTTAACTGATATGAAACAGGCCACTCTGACACACACACACACACACACACACACACACACAATAGGTAACAAATGGTTAAAAAAGATATCAGAACTCAGTTTGTTGTGAAGGAGAACAGGCACAGATTATTGGAAGGATGGGTGAAAATAATGATCGTTCAGTTCATGAAAAAATGAAAGAAATCCTCACAATTTATGGTCTGTATGTGCTATCATTCTTTGATTTGTGCCTTCTAATAAGCCAAAATTCAAACGCTCAGATGCACAGACACACAGCCGACACACACTCAGGGTATGGTGAGAGATGTCAGTGTGCTTCAGTGCACCTGAATAGAGCAGGTGTCCTGCATCTCCAATACACACACACACACACACACACACACACACACACACACCAGGCAAACACAGAGTAGCTGATCTAAGCCAGATCGCTTTGATATGTTATCCCTCCCTATTCCTACAGGTGTGTGTCTGTGTGTTTGTTACACTTGTATTTGATATCATGGTCTACAGTTACCTAGAAGGAAGTTTTAACAGGAAATTACAAGCCAGTTACTGTATTTATTTTTAAAAAAATTTAAATCTTTAGTATTTGATATTTCATTATGGGGCATTGGTAACATTTCATTTCACAGCATTTTTAAGCATCATAGACATGTTTATACTTAATTTTAATGGAATTTATTGCTACAGTATGTTTTATATTTTTATTACATTTCATAATGATTTAATTTTTGGCAGTGGCTATTTGCACTAAATGCCATAGGTACCATTTACACTAAGTGGAAATAGCAGTATTTTTTAGTGATATGCTATTTACACTAATTGCAAATAGGGATAGATTCTAGTCACACTATATAAAAATAGTCTTTTCTTTGTGCTACGTGTAAATAGTAGATGCTACTTAGTGTAAATAGTGGCAGATATTTGCACCTTAATATTGTAGTAATTAAATAATAACATTGAATGTAAATTCTAATTTTTAATAAAATTATTAAATAGATGCTACATTATTGGGACAGTAAATCCCTCAATACACCTACGCCTAAACCTACACTATTTACGTTTTATAATTAAATACCCGTAAGGCACTTCATTTCCACTTTTCGAATATTTCCTTTATTTTTATTGAAAATAAATGCTTTTCCAATCTGATATGTGATGGGAAATGGGAGAAGAACGGGTTCGGCAAAAGATAGATTCGAACTTTGGCCGATCGCGGTCACGTCAAATGTTACCGCCATGCAACTTAGTTTCAAGTTTCAAGTTTTATTTGTCACATACACGACTATACAGAGATTGTATAACCAGCAGTGAAATGTGAGTAAAAAAAAAAGAGCGAATGAGCTTCCAGAAGACAGTGAGTAACTCTGAGATAATGACTACCAAAAAAGTAGTAGGCTTACTTACTGCTGCTGTTGCTTGACAGGCATCTTTTGTAAATGTTGTGTAGCCCAACCACACGTTGGTAGGCATGGTTACTGCTAGCAAGGTGGGCTATTTGCACTTAGTGTAAATAGACTTTCCATTCATTTTAATTTTAATTTTTTAGAATAGCATATTAACCACATTTTACCATTATAACAACTTTTTTTTTCTTTTTAAAATAACAATCTAAAAAATATACACTACCATTCAAACGTTTGGGGTTAGCAGGATTTTTAATTTAAATTTTTTTAAAGAGATTAATACTTTTATTCAGTAAGGATGCATTAAATGATTGAAAGGGACACTAAAAACATAGTTACAAAATATTTATATTTCAAATAAATATTATTCTTTAAATTAACTTTCTATTAATGAAAGAAATTTGGGGTAAATAAAACTAATAGACTATGCACTATGGCTGAAAATTCAGTTTTGCCATCACAGGAATAAATTACATTTTAATTTATTTTATTTTTTATAGATAATTATTTTCAATTGTAATAACATCTGATAATTTTACTGTTTCTACTGCATATTTAATCAAATAAATGCAGCCTTGGTGAATCTAAGATATTTAATGAAATTGTCCATAAAAACCTTATTAAAACTGTTATTTTTTCTCTCCATATTTTGGTCAACAGTTTGAACACAAACTATACAACATGGTTCATCTTTCTTTTCCAGCTACCGCAGAGTTACACGCTCCAACAGCGTCACCACTGCCGTTCAAGCTGATCTTGACCTTCTGGAGGGTCTTGGCGACGACCAGTTCACACAGACCCACCAGGGGCCCATTGTCCGCCAGCCGTCCCGAGATTCAGTCACTTCTACTGTCAGCATCCAGGGCTCTGGGAACCACTACCATGCCTGTGTCCAAGATGACTTCACTGACGTGGGCTTTGATCCATCCATTCTGCCCCCTCCAGACCCCTGGATGGATGGAGCCATGGATGAGGAATATGCGAGTGGGGTGTCAGGGTCCGTGTGTCCGCAGGACGGACGCTGGTTTCTGAAACTGCTGCAAGCAGAGGTGGAGAGGATGGAGGGGTGGTGCAAACAGATGGAGCAGGATGAGAGAGCGAATGAGCTTCCAGAAGACAGTGAGTAACTCTGAGATAATGAATAGCAAAAAAGTAGTAGGCTGCCAATCTAGACAGCATTCATTATAGATGTTGTGGAGGTTTCGATGGGTCACTGTATGATATACACTCAACTTCAACAAAATTTTGGGTATTATAGACTCATTCAGAATGTTCAATTCAACTGCATTTGGGTCATTAGAGATTCATTTATAATATTTGATTTTACTGCATTTTTGGGCATAAGAATGTGTGATTCAACTGCATTTTGGGTCACTGTAGAATCATTTTACATGTTAGGTTAGACAGGGTCACTGAAGACTCATTTAGATTGTTCGATTCAACTGCATTTTGGTGAAGACTGAAGACTCATTTTAGAATGTTTGATTTAACTGCATTTTTGGGCATTAGAATGTGTGATTCAACTGTATTTTGGGTCATTGAAGACTCATTTAGATTGTTCAATTCAACAACATTTTGGGCATTATAGACATTTAAAATGTTAGATTCAACCGCATTTAGGGTAATTGAAGACTCATTTGGATTGTTCTGTTCAACAGCATTTTGTCATTGAAGACTCATTTAGATTGTAACATTCAATTGCATTTTGGGTCAATGTAGACTCATTTAAAATGTCTGATTCAACAGCATTTTGGGTTATTATTGGCTAATTTCTACAGCATTACATTTCTGGAATTTTCAATTCAATATCACTTTTTTGGCAGATTTGCATGTTCGGTTTTAACATTCCAAATGCATCTTTGATGAAAATTCTTTCTAGGTAGGCAACTCACAATTTTCTGAGTTATTCTACACTACACAGGAAAGTAATTTTAGCAAAATGGCTTTTGTAGCTAAATCATTGAATTTCCAATTCCACCATGTTATTTTAAAGTCAAGTAGTCATTTTGTTGCAAAACTAGAGTGACATTTGTACAGACTGTGTTTAAGTCATTTGGAGAATAATCAGCCACTTTAACAAAACTACTAGTGCACAAGGTCATTTCACAGTCTGGTTACCTCCGGCCGGACTCTTTCTTTTTATCCCACTTCCCGCCTTTTCCCTGCTCAAGCACACACACCCACACACACAGCGCAGTGACCATCTTCATGTCAGTCACAAAGCCTGCTTGTTCATCTATCTCCTGTCTGTCTCCCTCTCACATACCAGACATTTCTACCAGCAGGGAGCCACCCGTCTCCCTCGTTTCTCCGCTCCCTCTTTCTCTGTATATTTTCTTTTTCCTCTCACTGTTTCTATATCTGTCTCCTTCCACTCTCTCTCTCTTCTCTAACCCTTCCCTCTTTCCCTGAATACATAACATATGCTAATCTGTCCGATGACAGCACATTGTTTGCCATATGGTCTCTTGCTGCTGCATATGTTAAACAGAGCAAGTTCATTTAGTCGGATCTCTGTTTAAACTGCCTCATGCCTCCAATCCACAGAGACATGCTGCAGTCACTCCTCAGGCCACAGCAAAAGCCTTTATATGACCCCCGCATGGCAAACATTAGTTTCCTTTAAGAGAATTCACCCCTGTTTGGTAATCTGATATGCTATTTACTCTTTTTCACTCTTAATCTATCTTTTTACATCACATTCTTGATGTGTGTTTGTGTGTGTGTGTGTGTGTGTGTGTGTCTTGGCTCGTTGGCTTTGGCGGGTGTTTGTTTGGTGTGCATGGTAAACACTCCCCCTGCTCCTCTGGTTCCTGCATTTGGGTTGCAAAGCCTTAGATATTTATGACCCTTTCTCACTTCAAAGAGACAGCATTTAAACATTAACCGAGTGTCTTTGCCTTTGCGACACACACACACACACATTCACTACTGTTACTGCGTAGAATCTCTCACACTGTGTGCTCTCATCAACTTTTCAAGCTACTTAATCCAGTTTTATTTTACTAAACTTGTTTTCCACAGCTGTTTCTCTATTATTATTTTTTTTTTGTCTGTGTTTAGTTCTCGGCAAGATTCGTAGTGCAGTGGGTAGCGCTCAGTTGCTGATGTCGCAGAAATTTCAGCAGTTCCGGCGGCTCTGTGAAGAAAACTTGGTATGCACATCCATCAGCCAATCAGAGCAGAGCTGCACTTGGTAGCTCCGCCCCTGAATGGCCATGTTAGCCTTAGCAGCATTAAATCAGTATTACACAATTAGATATTATGTCTTTTTTTTTTCAAATTAACAGATGTTTTGTGTATAATCTGTTCTCTGGCTGTCAGAATCCCAATGCCCACCCACGGCCTGTGTCTCAAGATCTGGCAGGATTCTGGGACATGCTGCAGCTGTCCATTGAGAACATCAGCCTGAAGTTTGATGAGCTACACCAGCTGAAAGCTAACAACTGGAAAGCACTGGAGCCTCCTGAGAGAAAGGTGCAGATTTTACATCACAAATCCAGATGCATTACACACTCTCTAAAAATGGCTAAGAATACCACTGACACATATTAATTTGTGACGCAGTGTAAATACAGTGCAGTGCCATTTCGTTGGCATGCTTAAGATAAATGATTGGTGTATTGTAACTGTTTGATATATGTCAGAGTAGATGTCGTATTATTTATTAATGCAAACAAAAACAAGACTGTGAGGGCTGGAAGAGTATTCTGTTCAATATGCCATTCTGTATTGAACAGTTCCCCCAAATTGAAATTCTGTCATTATTTACTTGTTCCAAACTGGTATATTTTTCCCCAAAATTAACTGTTTTGACTAATTGTACAGTTTGATCTTTTATCACATATGAATGAAGCCTGAGGCCCTCAAGCTTAAAGAAGGGCACAAACACAGCATGTAAGCATTATAAAAGTAGTCCATATGACTTGTGCATTATATTCCTGGTCTTCTGAAGTCATACGATATGTTTTTGTGAAGTAAAAATCAAAATTAGAGTCATATGAGCTATTAACAGCTGCCATCAGAAACGGAGTCATTGAGTTGTGAATCGAATCAGTCCAATTTGTCACCGAATCATTTGGATCACTGTTGTGAACTGGTTTATGTTTTAAAAATTTGAAAGCTGAACCAAATAATCATTAAAAGGAATCAAAATAATGATTTGTTTCTGATTCAGATGTAACTACTTCTCTCATAAATTCTTATGAACAAGCCAAAGAGTGCTAGGGCAGATGTCAAGTCACATGGAGTACTTTAACAATGCTTTTATGGTGCTTTTGTGTCCTTTTTGAAGCTCCACAGATCCAGTTCATTTTTTATAGGAGTTGTATGGAAATGAACAACCAGTACTTTATTCAAAATTTCAGCACTAATGTATTAAACGGACAGTTTTCTGTATTTGCATTGGATTAAATATGGCATGTACTCTGACTCTAAGGTCTATTGCTTCATTATTTAATATTTTATTTTAATGTTTATCTTATTTTATTAATGAATGCTGCATGTGTTATGCTTTGATCTGATTGTTTTGCTCATTTTCTTATTATTTTATGTGTTCTGTGTTTGACAGTGATCTGGTTTTGAGGCGATGCTCCCAAATTGCACGATGCATGTGGTTTACATCCAGTGGCCCCGTTCATCTCATGCCAAATGGGTTGAACTCTTAGCTGGCAAAAATGGCTAAGATCTCACTTAATGTATTTGGCTGATGCCTGGCACTCAAACACAACTAAATATTGCCGATGACCCAACAGATGACCCCACAATTGCATGCATTAGCAGTGTTGTGTTACGTCGAGGAGTGGCACTAACCAGTTTGTCGTTGCTGTCCAGGAGAGGCGCGTGCCCCCTCCGGTACCCAGGAAGCCGGGGAAAGGTCCCGTGCTGCTAGTGAGAGACCGGTCTTTGGAGGGCTCCCAGCGGCTGGAGGCCCGTAAGCGGCTGTTAGCGGCTAAACGCGCTGCTGCCTCTCAGCGCCAGAACTCTGCTACAGAATGTGCCGACACCATCGAAATATACATCCCAGAGGCCCAAACACGATTATAAACACTGAAATCCTGGTGCTCCGAAGCCTAAATAGACTCTCTCACACACACACGCACATCTTCAACCATAACACAATAGCACTGAATGACAAAGGCAGGGTAGCTGTAACATAATCACTCCTCTTTTCTTGTGTAAAAGAGAGTTTATTCACTGTGGGCTTCTACTGTATGTATTTACGACTTAATTTTACTCTCTTCCTGCCATTTGCGATGTAGCTCCCTTGTTAAACTCCCAAAGACTTTTAATATTTCTATTAGACACTCTATATTTAATTGTTAAAATAACCAATAATATATATATATTCATGCCTAAAATACAACATATTATTATGTCTGTTGATATTACTACCCAAATAATGCACACTACTGAATTTTAATATTTAATTTGGAGTTTTTTGCAGTTACCGTGTAAGAGCCATATGTCTTGTGTTCTCAAAGAGGACATAACTTCTAAAAGGGCAACATACCGATCACTTTTGAAGATTTCAACGCCAATGTAGCCACACATTCAGTGTATGTATGTAAATGTGTGTGCCAGGCTTTTAGTACATGTATAACACTCTCTCAAGTGTCACCCTGCACCTCTGAGACAGGGCGAGGTTGTTCTGTTTTCAGTATCAGGGAATAGAATGGAAAAACCACCTCTTCTCTTCTTTCTTCTCATATTTTTCAACCTCCCACTCGGTCATCCTCTCCCGTCCTCTCAAACCATCCTATCTCCTTTCCTGTCTGCTCACTATCATCTCCCCTCAGCAGTGCCACTCACCTGTTTGACTGACATAGATGTCCATCGTATCTATCAAATGTGACACATTAATCTGTCACCGCTTAACGCATTCACGTCATTGACAGAAGCGCTGTCAGAACACGCCACTCTTCACGGCTCTGATTCATTAGCATTCATAAATTAGCAGTGTCACGTTATGAAACGTTACATACAGGCAGTCAGGGATTTCATTCAGCATTAAGCCCCGTTCACACTGACAGCAATGAAGTGATGCGAAGTCTTTATTTTACAAAGATTACAGTGACATATTAATGAATTGCTATTGGTTGCGACTAAGTCACAACAGTCGCAATTATGAAGTAAATATTCACAATCTATAAAGCCACAATTGTGACCCACAATTGACGCTTTATGGATTGTGAATTTTTATTTCATTATTGTGATTGTTGTGACTTAGCGTAATTATAATTTTAACTAATTATAACTCGTAATTAATTATAACTATTTCTCACAATTGCGTTTAACATTCTAACAGTATATCACAAGAGATTTTATTTCTCATAATTATGATTTAACGTAATGTAATTGTGGTTTTAGATGTTAATTGTGATAACATAATCGTAACTGTTTCTCGCAATTGTGTTTTCATGTGTCATAGTCACACAATATATTACAATTGTGACCATATATCACAAGATATTTTATATCTCTTAATTGAGACTTTACTTCATATATTTGCGGTGATAATAGTTTAATTTTAGGTGATAATTGTGATTTTATATCGTAATTGTGACTATTTTTCGCAATTACATTTTTATATATTTTATATAAGTCGCATTATTAGTATACCTCAGTTATGATTCTGTATATCGCAAGAGATTTTTTCTCGTAATTGTGACTTTACTTAATGTTTTTCCAATTTTAAATGATCATTTTGAGTTTATATCGTAATTGTGATTTTATTACTTTTACTCTCATAATAAATATATCACAGTTGTGACCCTATATATCAGGAGAGTTTTTATTTCTCGTAACTGTGGCTGAACGTAATTGCAAACTTATATCAAAAATGTCAACTTTATTTCTCAATTGCAGCTTTATTTCTCACATTGTGACTATATCTTATCTATATAGCTCACAACTATATTTTAACTTTGTTATGGCTTATTTAACTTAACAGCGACTCCTCCAGCAATAAAATCGCTGTCAGTGTGAACGGCCACAACAACACAGGACATTTTCTAATTCTATGGCATTAAATAGCTCCGCCCACTGTGAAATCGCATTGGTTTATTCTGCTCTTCATAACTAAACATCTGATTGGCTGTGATCATGTCATGTCGCGCAACAGTTTCATGGGCAAATTATCTTGGCAGTAAACTCATCACATCGTGCCCTGTTAGGACATTTTGTTGAACTTGGCTTAAGATTCTTTTAAAAAATGCACATTATTTAGCATATTTTGTAAATACATAAATTATGAATTATAAAACTCCTTCCTCACTGCTTACTAATATAGCTCCTCACTATATTTGTCTAAATGTTTGTATAAATGAATATAAAGTAAAATATCAGTATTTTATAATGTAGAGATATTTAAGACCCAAATAAACACATTTAAACTTGCAGACCATCATTGCCCTCTTTAGCATTGCTTTTGACTTTCAATAATGCTTAAAGTATCATTTTAAACTGCAATGTCACAGCTCGATAAATGTAATACATACACATTTTAGTTCAAAACTCAAATTTTGATGAGTAATTTATTCATTATATTTATAATCACAAGTTAGCATGATAGTCGGTCAAGTCAGTCAAGTGTGTGTGTGTGTGTGTGTGTGTGTTTTCCACATCAAGTGCATGTACCCAAGTGCTTCCTAATTTACCTGAAGGCATCTCTTTTGTTTTATTCAACCGATATGTAGCACAGTTGATACTTTGTAATATAGATAAGCTAATTTCTTTTGTTTTTATTTATACTGGGATGTATATACTTTTAGCAACCCTGCGGAGACAGTGCAAACAAACACATGTATTAATGCAGAGCACATAACATCAGTTTATTATTTTCTATTTAAGGAAACCTACTTTAACCATTGAATCACACTCTTGTGCTGCTCATGTAATTGATTTGTAAGCGGCGCTGCACTGACGGGTTTCTCAATACTAGGCAAAACCTAACTGCACTGTCTCATATTTTTCAATAACTGATAATACTAATTTGCACTTGTTAAATATGTTAAATAAACAGAGCTATTTCTTTTTTCTTTCTCAGAATATTTCACTGTGGATAGACACATCACTATAAATATATATATATATATATATTGATATTAATTTCCCAGCAGCCAATGTGCAGCCATTCTCTATTTTCATAGACAGTTCAGTTGCATTGGCTTTAGTTTGATCCTGTTAGTGTTTATCTTAACTAAACTCTTAGTTCCAGTTATTATGCACTAGAGCCCTTCTACTGTGGTTAATGTTTGTTTGAAATGTTATTGATGTTTAAACGCTCGGCCTTAATTTATGAATATATGATAGTCATGCACGACATAGCCTCAGGGGAGACTATATAACGTGTGTATGAATGTGTGTGTGTATGTTTGTGTATGTGTATATCATGAAGAGGTCTTATACTGGAGATGTTACCGTACCAATTAAAGCATTCAATATTGATGACAAAATACCCATTCATATTGATATTTCTGTATCAATGTGTTCAGTAGTATTTCATGGCATTTACAGTCCAAATTTACACCAAATTAGGAATAATTTTGTTTTGTTTTGGACAATCAGTGATTAACACAAAGGAAATCCATGTCATTTTATTTGTAAAAAATGATATAAATAAAATAATACTGAAATGTTTATTGAAACATCACTTGATCACTTTTCATTTTTAGTATTTAAAGATATATTTATGAGAGATAGAGAGATATTTTGTGAGACAATATAGCTTTTTGCCGAAAGTGATCACAATCTCATTTTCTTAACTGTTGTCATTCACTGATGTGAAAATATCAGTTTATATCTGGCAACATGATAAGTCCTGACTTTTTAGGGTTTTATCTCCCAAAATAGAAGATTAGACTGTGTATTGTTGCCAAGATGTGGACTGTGCACCCACCACAATGTTTGGGGAAATGAAAGCAGGATATTATGTATTTACTGTTCTCGTAAAAGCATAAACTTTATCAAAATGACTGTGTAAATACATGAATGTTCTTCATTGTAAATGTAACCTACATCTAAGAATATCTTACTACTTACATTTTGTATTTATTGTAACAACACTGTTGATGTTATGGCACGTGTATGAAATTTTGATCATTAAAACATTACATATGCTCACAGCAATGGAGTGATTCATTTCCAAATAAATCTTTGTTCTATCCTGAATGAATGAATGAATGAATGAATGTTATACATGGAAGCCCATTTATGCATTTCCTACTTTTTTTCTCACATCTGCAACTTTGTATCTCACAACTGTGACTATATCTTTTGTAATTGTCTTTATTTCTCATAATTGTGACTTTAATTGTCAATGTTGTCTCGCAATTATAAAAGTCCCAAAAATTACAATTTTATCTCATAATTGAGATAATTGATCTCAGAGTTGTAACTTTGTTTTTCATAATTGTCTTTATTTCTCCCAATTGAAACCCAGTTATATTTCACAACTGTTTATATTTCTCAAAAACTTTTTATAAGTGTTGCAACATATCTTAAAATGATGACTGTCTCACAATTATGACTTTCATGTAACTTTGTTTTACACAATTGCAACTATTTCTCACAGTTTTGACTTTATATCTCACAATTTGGCTTTTTATCTCACAGTGCAACAATTTATTATAGCTACATTTTGATTTTTTGTAATTGCAACTTTATTTTGCACTGTTGTGACATCTCACAATTATAATATCATATATCACAGCTGTGATTTTATTTCTCGTAATAGATGCATAGCTCACACTTGTGACACTGATATATCATAATTGTCTTTATTTCTTGCAATTGCAACAAGTTGACTATCACAATTTGTAACTTTTTAACATAATTATGATATGTAATGGTGACTTGCATTTCTTTATTTCTCACAGTTTTGACTTTATATCTCACAATCTTGCTGATTTTAAACTTCCTATTACCTTTTACATACTTTCCTACTATTAACTAGGCTTTTAAATCACTGCCTGAGGCCTGAGTAGAACAGATCTTCTTTGACTCTTAGTAGACACCTTCAGACATCCCCCACAGATGAACCCAGACAACATCTAATGTGTGAAAGACATTCATTCCATCCAAAAGTCTTCAGTATTATAGAATGTAATGTCTTTTTAAATATAGGTGTTCGGTTAATTAACTGCTTTGAGCTGCTAATCACTTTGATGGCTAGTTCCCAGCCAGACCAATGAACCTTTGAGTTGTTTGTTTGGATCTCGGCCCAGTGAGAAGTCTAAAGTAAAGAACAGCTGTCTGACCGAGTGTGATTGAATATCCAGGACAGACGTGTCCCTGCTAATCCGTCTTTATTGTCTGTGCTCAGATCCACAGACATGCACTCTCACAGACGCCATCGTTGACGTCTGGTTTTAGCTACTGCTAATTAAATGCAGGATTATGCTAATTGGAGTTCTTGTGAAGCTTACACACAGAAGAATGTCAGTATGATTTAGCAATAGCCTGTAGGAACATGCCTTTAATATGCGAGATGTCAAGGCAGGGCAGCGGTGAATCGGTATAAATCACCTCATTTGGATGCATCTGCTCATGACCCGCTTTATGAAAGCAATCCACCTATCCTGTCAGGCCTTACCTGCTATTTCATTTTTCAAACACTACTGGAAAGAACTGTCATCTTAAGGCTAAGCTTTCCCATGCTACTCTTTGTTTAGAAGTAAAAAAAACAGCCTTGAATGCAAGAACCTTACTATGAACATACTTATCGAACAATGCAGTTAAAAATAAGCTGAAGAAAGGAGATAAACACCCATTTTGTAGAAAACAAAACTTTATTTAAACACCGTGTGACCCCTATTTGCCACATACATTGCACAGTAAGGAAGAGAAGTCACATCATTGGGCATCATGTCACATTGGCTACTGTAAATGCACTGGTCTAAGGTCCCAAAACCTTGAAATCAACATATTTGGTGACATAAAACCATTCTTTCCTTTTATCCTCTGAAAGTGGTCTCAACTTGATAAAAAAAAAAAACTTAATACAATTCATGTAGTGTTCATTCTTCCAGCTCATTTGTTTAAGGTGTGTGTGTGTGTGTGTGTGTGTGTGTGTGTGTGTGTGTGTGTGTGTTTAGGGCTGGGGTGGGGAGTATGTGGGCACATTCACTGGCCGTTTCTACACTTGAGTATTCAGAGGAAATCTCAGACTATAGTTCTGCTACATCTGAATATCCCTCAAGAGTAATGAAAGGAAAAAAGAAACGTACTAACAGCATCAGAAACTTTACAACAAAAAACAATACAAAAAACTGAACATTATGAGACACAGAATGACCCGGTGCAGTAGTGATTAAGAGTCTGTCGGAGAGAAAGCTAGAGTTGATAAGATACTGAGATGACCTGCCATTTTGTGCAAAAAAACGAGGCAGAATATCAGACGTGTTCTCTAAAAATGAGGCAAAATCCACAATCATTGAGCCGAATCTCTGAAAACGAGAAAAAAAGACTCATGAGGAATGGGAGAAGAGCTTGTCTTCTTGTAAAAATAAGGAAAGACAGGAAGTCGTATTACTGTGTTTGGTTTTGGTCCCCTGTGTACAAAACGAAAAGATACATATTTATTTACATATAAATGGAATACAAAAGAAAGAACTGACTTGCCAAGGCACCTTGAAATGCTTTACATAAAGGAATCCTCATCAATTTGATTTACATTTACCAAAAATAGAAATGATCAGGCCATGCTTGTTTGCTTTCTGTTGCTCAGTCAAGTTTTTTTGAACTCCCTGTGGAGTTCGGTTTTGGGGGGCAAGCAACAAACATCGATGAAGCTTTTTCATTCATCCATCCGTCTTTTCTGTCTTCAGGCGAGGAGCTTTTTGGCCTGCAGCTCCATTTCTGCAGCCCTCTTCAGCGCCACGTCAACCAGCAACTGGAAGCCGCTGAAGTCCTGGGTGAGGTCGGGCGGGGTGGGCGGCGGTGTGTTGAACAGGCCGCTCTGGGGGCTGACGTTCCCCTCCCCGCGACACCCGAACAGGCTGGCCACGTCTGTGAGCGGCAGCTCCGTGGCCCCCTCCACCCCGAGGCGCGTCGACGTGCCGATGCCTTGCGTGGCTGCGGTGATGGTGGTGTGGCAGATGACGGAGGGTCTGGGTAAGACAGGTCCGGGTGAGGGGGGTGTTTTGGGGGACAGGGCCTTTTTGGGGTAACCGTTAGAGGTGGGTGTGTTGCTGGTCGGGTGAGGCGAGCCGGGTTCGTAGCTGCTGCGGTCCTCTCCGTTAGCGAGCATACCGTGTTTTGGGGACTGTGAGTTGTCGCTGAGCATCTCGCCGCCCTTGCTGCCCCGTCGCGAGATGGTGAACTGGTTGGGGTCCTTGCCGTCTTTCCGGAGCATCTCGGGAAGGAGTCGTCGCCGGGCATTTATAAACCAGTTGCACACCTGTAGAGAGAAGAACAGATTATGATACATCACCATACAATAATATATTGGTATCACAAGACAGTTTTTATCATACATTTTTATTCCGTTATCAATATTTTTATTTACGTCCATAACATATATTATGTCCTACAATCCAATAATGTATAAGAAGATCATCTAAATAAGCTAAACAAGCTGTAATACTTTGGAAATGTTTGTTTTGTTGTTTAAAACAGTGAATCAGAAAATAAAAAGAAATGTTTAAATTAATTATTATATTAATATAATTTTTCTGAATTATTTTTTACATTTAATTATTCTTAACTAAAAAAATAAATTATGATACATTAAATAGGTAAAAGCTTACAACATTTTATTTTAAAATAAACAAATATAAATATTTTTAAGAAAGAAACCAAATATTGCTAAGGAAGAATAACCTCACATTCTATCTCTACATTTTACCACTTCTTAATTTTCCAAAGTTCAAAGCCTGTAGTCATAAAAAACACTTTAATTTTGTTTGCACACTGTCTCGCTTGAGTTTAAAACAGAAATTCATGACGCTGTATTGAGTTAACATGTGATGGTTCTCTGACTCTATTTTAGTTTTTCCTCTTTTAAAAAGCTGAGCTGGCAGTTGAAATCAGGAAGCTATCGACGGTGAGGATTTCTCTCAATCACCTAAGTAACAGTTCACCTTTATCCCTCAAATTGTGCTCTTTGTTGGGCCTAAGGGCTTTAGGCCGTAATCATGCTAATAGTGCTGTATGTTTCACGGCTCTGGTAAGTCTCACCTGAGGGGGCGTTGAGATCTACTCTAATGCAAATCCAACATTTCAGACTACAGAAAACACATGTGAATGTTTGTCTGTTTGTCTTCAGTGTGGATCTCCACAAAAGGCCAATTACTACCATGAGGTAACAGCTGACAGTTAACACCTTTAGTTTATATCAACAATTGAACTCTGTTGGCCTTTTTATTCAATGCAGATTGCGCACCACAGGCAACTGATAATTTACATGAAAGTTTTAGTAAAAATGCACAGATTTTAAAATCTAAAATAAGCTCTATTCATCTAGGAACCATCAAATAATTAAATAAAAATTCTTCATACGTGTGTCATTCATTGAATTTTATTTTATTGTCTATTTTGATAATAAACGTACTTGTACACACCCAGGCAATACTGTAAATGTTAACAACCCCAATTATATTTCAAACATTTTCACCCTGGTATATTTAAACTTAGTACAATTGCTACAAAATAATCAAAGCTGTTTTGCCTTTTACAATTCTGTTCTGGCACACATTCCTAATACACACACTTGTCACAATGCTATAATGAAATAACTTGAGTTCTAACTTTTCTTTCTCAGTATCTGAAGAGCCTGTTTTCAAGAATCAGTCCTCAGTATGGTAATGTTCCTGTATTGTCTTCCAGCGAGTCTCTTCAGAAGAGAAGCCTCTTTGGCTCTCTGGGTAATGGGGCTGTATTGTGTATCCAACGGTCCGCCTGAGCCTGGTAGTCTTCACTATGTTAATGTGTGTGTATTGTGTCTCCCTATTGTTAGTGAGACAGCTGGCTGAGCGCAGGGGAAATTCCTGGCCCAGTGTCTAAGCAAGTCTCTCTCTCTTTCTCTCTCCCTCGCTCTATGTGGCCACATCTCAGATGACTCAAAACAGTTATTCACTCATCTGTCCACAGGAATTCTCTCCATTGACTGTATTCACAGGAAGTGTTGTTTATATGACGCTAAAACGCAGCGGGAACAGAACCTGTGATCTTAAACGCAGTAGCGCTAGCAAAAAGAGCTGACTCTTTCTTTCTTCTGATACATTTTTTTTTGGCTCTCTGCTAGTTATGACATTGAACCTTTCGGTTTCCTTCACACGTCAGTTGAACTAGACATTGATGACAGCTAACTGCTCTCCTCTGAAGCATAAATAGATTGCTGATCAACAAAGCAGAAAACTGAAAAATCCCCCTTCGCATTCTTGACGGAAACAAGCAGTCGTGAGAAACTTCAGACCTTCTCTGAAGCATAACTTCAGAAACTGCTTTGGTTCATTCAAACCCTTTTTATTCAGGGTTCCCAATCATTTTGGCCAATGATTTTCCATGACTTTCAATCAATTTTTTTATATTACATCTTTTAATTTATTTTTATATACAGCGTTTTAGATATTCCATTCACAAATGCAATTTCTAGACATTAAAATACTTCAGAACAAACTAAAACCAGAAAAATCTTCACCACAGATTGTTTTAGACCTTGAAACAGTGTTGTCGTTAACTGAATTTATTTATTTTAATTGAAATAAAATCTAAAATAAGGTAAAATAAATAAATCATTAAAATTGCTCAAAAAAAAATGAAAACAAACCATTAATAAATACTATAAGATTATATATCATACAAAAATAACACCGCCTGAAAGTTTTAACACTCCCTGATAATCCAAGTTTTCCATAATCATGGGAACTTTGTATATTCTGATTGGCTGGGTGACATTCAGTTTTTTCTTTTACTTTGCTTGGACTGTACTAGGCCACATACAAGCACTTTCTGAAAATGTTCTGTACCTGTAGTGTGGAGAGATGGGTCTGCTTGGACAGCAGGGCTTTTTCCTGCTCTGATGGATAGGCATTGTAGCGGTGTTGGTAGAGCCAGTCCCGGAGTAACTGTACTGACTCTTTGGGCAAGTTTCCTCTCCTCTTCCTCTTCCCTGACACTCCTCCATTTGAAGAGAGGTCAAGAGGCACATCCAAACTGTCCTCGTCCTCTGTCTCACTTCCGGACATCGGCAACACACCTGTAGTCATGAGACGTGAAATATTACAATTTAAAAACTATGAATTTTACAAAATTATTCATTTTATATGTGCACATGAAGGCTCTGAGAACCAGAAAAAGTATGAAGTTAGGTTTATGTAATAGCAATGTGTTTGTAATAGTCAATAAGTGTGTTTCAGGGAATGAGTAAGCTGGGAATCAGTGTGTACCCATGTGTGTGAAGGAGGACAAAAGACACCCAGTCAAACATCAACCCCCCAACCCCTGCTGAGGACCCTCCTCCTCCCCCTATCCTACACACACTGCCTCTCCCTCCAAAATGCCAACCGCTGAACGCTACACAACAGCGCCTGGCCGTCTGTATGCATGTATAAGCGTGTGTCTGAGAGAGAGAGTGTGTGTGTGTGTGTGGCAGCTGATGTGTCACATCCCTGCTGTCAAGCAAAGCCATGTGATTCATGGTTGGAGCGGAGGCGTCACAAAGACTGTAAACGGTGTCAATGTTTCATTGTGCCTTTGAAAATACTGTACGTACGCTCACAAAAACTGGAACAAACTATGGTTAAAGACACCTATTTTCATACACTCAGACCTGCATGACTTTTTTTCTATTAAACACAAAAGGTGAGGTTAAACAGAAAGATAGTATCATTCACTATTCACTTAATAGTATGAAAATGGTGAATCATGACTGAGTCTGTAACTAATGCCTACCATCCCCTTTTGTGGAAGACAGAAAGTCATGCATGTTTAGAATAATATGAGGGTGAGTAATGATGACAGAGTTTTGATTTTGGGCAAACTATCCCTTTAAATGCTAATCTGTCAACTTTTTCCTGCTTATAATTATGACTTGAATATTATTACTTGTTCCTACTTATCATAAACCGGTTAGTTTGTCAATAACACATTTCACTCAGAGTGCTGAGGGGGACTTTTAGTTCATGTGCACTCTGTAAGTGAAACAAAACTTTCCCCAACTTCAGCTTGAGCGCGTGGGACTCTTCACGGTCTAAAAACGAAACAAGTGAAATCACGTACATGTCTATCTTTAATGTTGTGGGAGAAAACGACTGAACTTGTGAAGATGAAGAGTAATTTTATCGTCGGCCTACATGAGGAGGAGGAGGGGGAGGGGAACCTGTTGCAAATCTCAAGACCGAACAAAAGAATGTCGCTTGTGGGACATTTCAAACTCAGTTTTTTCGACTTTTCACAAGATGAAAACTTATGAAATCACGTCAGATGACAGATGAAAGGCTGACACGACTCTCCCCGCGATTAGACGCCATAATATTTGAGAAACATTAACTTAATAACAGAATAACTCGGGCTCTATTGTGTGCTGTGAGAAACACGAGGTCGGAGGGAATGTGAAAGCGTCGCCTCGAGGAAGCAGCGCGAAATACACAAACTTCACAAAAGGAGGTCAGGAATTATTGTTGCACATTTTAGACCGCTACACAATGTTCAAATGCGGTGAAAGCAAAAAAGAGAGCAGTCGTCAAATTAAAAACTACACTTGGAAAGTTCCCTTCATATTCCTGTAACAAAACTTGAGTCAGTGTTATGAGAAACTCTGAGCGCGTGAACATTTTTTTTCCAAGCCAAAGGCGTTCAACTATTACACGAAGACATTTTATACCTAATGCACAACAAAGCTTAGAAGAGTTACATTTGAGACTATTTGAAGTTACAGTTGTAGATTTAGTGAAACCACTTTAAAACATCTCAAATAAATACGACTATTACATAAGCATGTTTGTACAGAATTAAAGCTTTTATGTTGTGAATAAAAACACGCGTTAATAACGCGAAACGGCTCGTTGTGACAGCCCGACAGCACATGGTGAGAAAAAGGCTGTTTTGTCTGCAGCGGAAAACAATAGCAGTATGCCAGACATTTTCTGTTCAACCATCATCGACAAGTTCTATCCAGTCGTTACAATCACCGATAAAAATCTAACATATATCGCCGCTATCACCCATATCGAGAAGAAGATGCATACCCTTTTTGGTCTTCATGTCCGTCAAAATTCCCCTTTTCTCGTTGGCAACAAGGAGGTCGATTCTTCCTCGCTTTAATCACACACAACTGTATTATTCCAGACTGTTACAAAGTCTCAAGCGAAATATTTCTTTTTGTCGAGGAATCGCCGCGGAGCGCGTTTTTCATATGTCGGAGACGCAACACATTGTCGGGTACCTGGGACAGGCTGCGCGTCTCATTCAGTGTGTTTGATGTGGAAACTGGGTGACAGCTATCTTTGACAGCTGCGTGACTCAACGCGGTTAGATCCTCCCCCTCCGAGGGCAAGAGGGAAAAATCTGACATCAGACATACAAAAAAGGATAAAAAGAGACAGAAAAGGGGCTTTTTGACAAACCGATCCGAATCTAAAACGAGTTTAGAGAACGATCCAGCGCGCGGAATGTGTTTGTGGAGACGTGTTTTGGACATTGAATTGGATCTAGTTCCTGCACGTTTCCCTTTAATGACTGCGGCAGAGAGACAGGAAGCTGGTTTATTATGAATGTAGGTTAACATTACCAAGAGGCAGACACATGACAGGGATATATTTGGGACTGCTTTCATCAGCATGCCTCTGTTAGGCGCCCTACTCCAAAACAATATTTTTAATGGCGCTTTGTTTTTCTGTCACTGAGATGTTTGGATGTTACTCGTGTTTATATGCCAAAATTGTGTTGCTAGTGTTGATGTGTTATCAGGTGCAATGCGGCATTTATTTCAGGTGACAGATGTCCATGATGCTGTTGCAGGAATGCCAGTACAATAATTTTGCTTCCCATATTTCGTAACAATTATGGTTCGATTAATGATTCTTTTTGAGCGTTTGGTGAATACTCTAAGAAAATGTGGCTCTTATTAGTCTTAAATAATGACATAATTTCAAATTTAACAGAACAGCAACACATCAAAAACCAGTTTACTACAATTCTTGCAAAACATGTTTACCTAGTTTAGCCTACCTCCTAGACTTTTTTTTAGAAGCGATCAATGCAACCCAATAGTTGGCCGTATTAATATTAAATAAAAATACGAAATAAACAAAGCTTTATTTTTTATATGATACCACTGATTACCTACTACAAAACATATGCTACTATGTGCATTTTTTATTTAATCTCGCGAGTTTGAGTAGGCCTACAAATAACACTGTCACATTTATTATTATTATTATTATTTTTTTATTTTATTTTTCGTTTTTGCGTTACGAAAGTAATAACTTGCTGTAAAGTGAGTGAGCCAGATTTATTCAATAAAGTGTTTTGATTCACAATAAAGAGTCATTCATTGATTCATTCATAATTTGACCTGGGACGTTAAATGTGTGAATCACTAAAAAGAGCCGACTCATTAGAGTCATTGGTTCGGAAACCGGACTGCACTGGTGGCGCTGTACGTTTTTAATTCATTAAAAAGAACCGACTCGAAAGAGTCATTTGTCCGGGATTCGGGACTACACTGTCGCTTTAGATTTAGTAGCGGTTGTGCGCTGCTGATTAGTAGTGCAAAAACAGTCATAAAATGTGCGTTCCGAGTGTTCTGGAACCTTTAAATAATTCGAACGCCATGAAGAATTTTTCAAAATGGAACCGGTTCTGAATAATTATTAGTTCTCGGTTCCACAGCTCCATTTGTAAACCGTGCGCGATGCTTCCTGCTGGCGTAGCCCTGCGTGATACTCAGTTGACCGTTGGGATTAAATGGTTGTAAAGCAAGAATCGCTTGTTTCTTCAGCTGTCATGGTGACGCGTCCCTAATTCAAATCACAGCAGTCTCAGAATTCTTAACGCTGATTATCTCTCTTGCGTATGCAGTCCTACGTTCATCTGTTGTTGTTCCAGTTTGATGCATAAACCAAAACAGTTCAGATTTTTGCGTCAAATCGTGCTCACATCCATTACTCACATTATTAGATATGTGTCAAAACATATGATTCAGACACAGACCTTCAAAACCAAGTGTGATCTGCTTGTCAAAACACCGAAGCACATGGTGGTAAAGGCTTTAGAGAGCTGGATTTGGAGTCTGGATATAGGTCAGGTCGTTGACTTTTCCATGCGAGGCGTGCATGCGTCATGCGTCTGGCTGGCCTTAATTCTCAATTTACTGCTGATGATAAGAGCACAGGTTATTCTGACTACACACGCGTAAACAATAGCCCATGTCTGCAGCAATCGGATATTATAACAAAAATCTTATCATTGCATCGTGCTTGTTAAAGGAAATAAAACTCGGTGAGGTAATGTCTTTATGTTGATTGTCTCTGCAATGGATCTAAGAAAACGTGATGATTCACGATTTCTCATAAACCTGACAGCTCACTTTAGATTGTGTAACACTCATCGCAGTCAAAAAGGCGTGTTGCTGTTATCCGATAAAGAGAGACCAATAGCTCCCCCTGGCGTTACATCGCGCAACTGCAGACGCTTTGCACAAAAGGGTCGTAGAAGCATTTGCCTGCCACCTATTGGTAAAAACTCATGTCTTCATTTTTCAGATTAAATAAGATAAAAAAAATCGATATATTTTTTGATTCCAAGTGAAGTAAAGTATTCCAAATAAATAAGTCGTGCAACCCTTGTTATCTGGTGCACATACACTCTGCATTAAATAAAATAGTCAGTGTATTAAGTGATGTCTTTTGGAAGGTGCAGAAGATATTCGAGATACATGAGATATTATCCCCTTCAGTAACACAAGCATAAAGGGCCATATCCACTTCCAGTTCAGTTCATGGAGACATGTCAGCGCAGTGAAACTGAGAACACCGAGGAACTATGTATGAGAGTTATGTGGAAGCTATTTAAAACTCATGTCGTTTCAACTGACCTTCAGTTTAACCGTGATCTGCCCAGTGACATCATTTCCTCTGTAATACTAATAATATTTGTACAGACATACAGATAGTTATATAGATATAGATGAACCTCTAAAAAAACGAATGACTAACTCTCAGAACAGGTGCAGTAATAGTGTGAGACTCTCCTTGCAGAATGTGATGTCATGAGGGATGAGGTCTTGAGTCAGAATGTTCAAGAACTCTGGGATTAGGTGTGTGTGTGTGTGTGTGTGTGTGTGTGTGTGTGTGTGTGTGTGGGTGTGGGTGTGTGTGTGTGTAGCAAAATGTTCACAATTCTGGAACTCATAGTGTCAAATGGAAGTTTAAAACCATATAAGGAAAAACAGGAGATGAAAGCTACAACGAGAGAAGTATTTGCGTGTCTGTATTGAAAAAAATTAACTTGAAGCTTTGGTTTGATGACGTGCATTTCTTAGAAAAGTCTTTAATATGCTTAAAGCGATTCATAGCCAACTCTTCTTGATAAAGTAGGACCAATGAAGCTTTGTGTGAGGCGGGACTTCCTCGCTGTTGAGAAGCAGTGTGGTCCGCAGAGCTGTATGGGAACCCGCGGCCTCTTGGCAAGCTGCACGCATTCCAATCTGGCGACGCCGCCCTGACGCGCGCGCTAGCGTAAACACGGACAGAAGCGAGAGAAACGCCGAGAGTCCCAGTGACACATCACATCTTTCGCATTCCCGCGAGCTGCGGGTCGTCTCCTCGGCTTGGGCGGTGTGTCAGAGACCGGGGGGTCCGGTTACCACCAGTGCTCGGGCTAAAATTAGGGTTGCTTTGGGGCTGACGCAAGAAAACACTGTAGCAGCGGGGAACAAGGATCCATGGAAACGCGCCCTACACATTCACTGCTATTGATGACACAGAGTATTTTTGGACTGTGTTGTAATCATTCGGTAACAACGAGGCCAAATACGTGTTGTATAAAGGGAGGACGTTGAAAATGCACTTGTACAGCAGCGCGTTAACACACTACCCCGGCTCCTCTCGAAAAGTTTCCGTAACTCTCACCAGCGTCGCCAATAACGCACCAGCGACAAGTTCCAGCTCTTTGGAGGTGGTCGGAAACGCCGTTAACGGAAGCGCCACAGAAGCAGCACACACGGAATATTTGTCTCGAGGGGGACAGACTGACGCGAACATGCCTGCCTTTTCATGTTATGAAGCCACCTCGATGAGGCCTGTTTTCTACACTTCTACCGCGGAGATTATCATCACGCGACCGGACGGCGTGGAGAGATCTGTGCCCGTTCACATCGTGAAGGAGCCGCGCACAAACCGTAGACCTCTGGAGACGCACTACAACCGAGTTCCTTACGCAGTCAACGGAGATGATCATCACCACTCTGACTCTGTCTCAGATTTAGACCCCAGACGATACAACGATGAGATAAGTGAGAAAAATTCAATTCACTACGATAGGTTTTTTGATAATGACAGTTACAGAGTTTGTGAGAGGAGACTCGAGCCATGTTTGCAAAGTGATGCCACACCCTCCAGAACTTTTGGAACTGTACAAAACCCCTCATCTGATTCATATGAAAGTCTTAAAGGCCCAGGAAGGCAGGAAAGTGTTGAAGATGATAATCCAGTCTTCGAGCTGCACATCCTTCAGGAGCCCACTGCGACACCCAACAAAAGCGACGTCGACAACAAGGTTACCCGTTACCTGGCCGAAGTGGAGAAACAGAACAAATACCTCCACGACAGGCAGAAATACCGCTTTCACATCATCCCAGATGGGAACTGCCTGTACCGGGCCGTTTCCAAGGCAGCTTATGGAGACCAGTCAATGCACAAGGAGCTGAGAGAGCAAACCATGCACCACATCGCCGACCACCTGGAGGAGTTCAACCCCATAATCGAAGGCGACGTCGGGGAGTTTCTGATCAATGCGGCGCAGGACGGCGCATGGGCTGGCTATCCGGAGCTGTTGGCCATGAGTCAGATGCTAAATGTGAATATCTACTTGACCACTGGAGGTAGCGTGGAAAGCCCAACGGTATCAACCATGGTGCACTACCTGGGTGAAGAGGACTTGTCTAAACCGGCTATATGGTTAAGCTGGCTCAGTAACGGTCATTATGATGTGCTGCTGGACAGCTGCCAGCCCAACCCGGAGTATGATGACTGGTGCCGTCACACCCAGCTACAGCGCAAAAGGGACGAGGAGTTGGCCAAGTCCATGGCGGCGTCCCTTTCCAAAATGTACATTGAGCAGAACGGCCTGCATTGAAAGCGATGGACTCAATTGGCGAATGTACCTGGGAATACTGTAACTCATTCTGATGTTTCCAAATGGATTGCACTTTGATTCCTCAAGTGATTAAATATTGCCTTAATTTATTACATTTCTATCCTTGTGTGTCTTCATTTTTTCCATAAATGTGTTGAAGTGCAGTGCACAAGATGATTTGTGGTGCGATATGCAAAATAAGGACTGGGTCTGAGCGAATGTTTCTTAGTCTTGATTGCATGTTTGTCTACAGAAGTTTAAGTCTTGTATGTATATTTTTTTCCCTGTATATAGTTTTGTAATCTGTTGTGCAGAACTGTTCATCCACCTGAATGGAATATGTCGCACTTATACAAACATTTCCAGCAGTTCTTGTTACTGTTTATGTGTGAATGTGTTTTTTTTTCTTTTTAGTCCATTACCTGCACTGTTGTGTTATATACTAAACTGATAGTTCTGTCATGTTCAAGTGCCTGAAATCTATTTTGCAAATATGTATTTTTGAATAAATTCTTTTGAAACAGTTTTACTTTAGTATCATTGATATACACTATTAAAGTGTTTGTTAATATTTTGAATTGATTTTATATTTTCTGTTTTTCTTTTAATTTTGGTTAGGTTTAAAAAATATATATTTTTCATTTTTATTAGTTTTTTCCTCATTAAATTTAAATATTTATTTTAAAATATAAATATTTTTATAAATAATAAATATTTAGTTTAAAATTCAAGTACTAAAATAACTAAAATTTTTAACTAAATATTGCCTGAGCAACTAGCTGAAATAAGTTATTATATATACTGTATATTATTTCAGTTAATGTTTCATTTGTTTCAAGAAATGAAATAAAATAAAATGATGTGATCATTTACTCACCCTCCCGTTGTTCTAAACCTGTAGATTTAAGATACTTGAGACTTGAACTCGGAGTCAGATACGTTCCAGACTTGAACTCGACTTGGATTTGAGAAGCTGGACTCGGACAACACTTTGTATGACTATAATTCTTCTGTGGAAAACAAAATAAGATATTTTGAAGAACATTTCTGTCTATACAATGAAAGTCGGGGTCCAGTGTTGTTTTGTTATGGTCTTTGACCATAATATGGAGACCAAAAACAACAGCACATTTTTCAAAATATCTTCTGTTGTGTTAAAGGTGCTTAAAAGGTTCTTCACAGCGATGCCATAGAAGAACCATTTTTGATTCCACAATGAACCATTCAGTCAAAGGTTCTTTAAAGAACCATCTCTTTCTTACCTTTTTATAATCTGAAGAACCTTCTTTTGCCACAAATAACCTTTTGTGAAACAAAAAAGATTCTTCAGATGTTAAAGGTTCTTTATGGAACCATTTAGTCAAAAAAGGTTCTTCTATGGCATCGTGAAGCATCTTTATTTTTAAGAGTGTACACAGAAAAATTTCATACAGGTTTGTAACATGAGGGTAGAGTTTATTACCAACAAGGACAAGGTTGGACATCCGGTTGTAACATCTGTAAAAGTCTTTAAGAAATGTTCTTTATTCCCAGAACATGGCTTTTACACAAATGTTAACCTTTACAGACACGGCACCCTGTGAAAAAATGACATACACATGTAGGAATGAGAGGAGAGAGTGATCTCATGTCAGTCAGTCATGTGAGCGTATGTTCTCATAGACTGCTCTGAAGACTGACCTCAGTGTGGTTATCTCTATTTAAAGTGGCTCCTCAAAGGGGGAGATGGGGGTCTTCGAAGTTCTTTCCTTGAATAGAAGAATCACTCTTTACTTGTGTATGGGGCGGCACAATCTGGTATTACAACAGATGAAGTTTAGCTATTCATTTTGGCAGTAGGAAACACAGAGGCACTATTATGCAATTATTGAGTTCACATCATAATGTTGCCTCATGCACTTCACAAAATAACTGGTCAAGCCCAAATATTACTGTAATATGCAGTGACTTTTTAGTACATTTAGTTATTTTACTACATATATCCAGGAGGTTTATTTAGAACAAGATGACCTCTGTGTTTTGTGGTATGTGCGATAATCTGTAAATATCATGTTCTTTTATATAGACTTTTTTTATATAGGAATTCTTTCTGTCTTTTGTTTTTTTCCCGTCTTTTTAAAGACAATTTCAGATGTATTAACCACTTATCCACCAGTGTTATTAGTTTCAATTTAGTATATTAGTATCACTGAGATGCTACTAGTTTATATATACATATATATATAGTTTATATATACACAGTATATATGTATTAGTATAATTCGTTTTTCCATTGTAATTAAACCTTTTTAATTTTATCCATTTAAAAATAAAATTATACATCAAGTTAAAGTAGGCCTAAATGAAACTGATAATTGTTGCTTTGGAAACTAGCTGAAATAAAACAACTTTTTAAAATATTTTATTATTGTACCAATGTAAGAAGCCTATTAGTAACAAAATATTTTATTTTATTAACGATTTATTATTATTATTATGATTTTAGCTTTAGTCAACTACTATAACCCTGTTGTCTACATAAGGTGCGAGTACAGACTTTACCCATGAAAGAATCGCAAACGCAATTTCTGATATATTATCTATCTATATTAAGAGATTTTGATGGTTTCTGTGTCAGACACTAGATGGCAGTATAAGCCAGGGCGCTCTATGATAGAGTAGTGCCTCAGAAATCTTGCAGATTTTTATGCAGACCATAGTGCATCGTTTGGATCATGCGACAGGACACATGAACAAACCTCAGATCTATGACACATGACACTGTGTATGTGTGAGATGGAGCGTGTTTTCATCATATGATATAGTTACCAGTAAATCCAACTAATCAACCCACTATTTTAATAGTTCGTATGTCGTTTAGGGGTCTAATAAACGTTAGCTAAACAATTGGTCAATTTGTGCATTCTGCATCAAACGGTCAAGCACTATGACATTTAGTCAGTTAGCTAAACGTCCATGGTTATTGCTTATACAAGATCATATAGCTTATTGATTATGTTGATGAAACCACATTGTTTTAAATATGTGGCAAAATATGCATAAATAAGCTTACACCGCAAAATCTATCTTACAGAACAATTTGCTTTACGAATTATGACGTAATTCTGCAGTCATGTGGACTTTAAGTTCCTTTCTTATTTATTTATTTACTTTTTGGGCTGAAAACCCCCTCGCTTTCTCACCCTCCCTCTGTCTCTCTCCTCTCTCATGAAGGAGTTTGTGTCCTCTGGTCACATCCATAGCGCATACACCGACTCAGAGCTCCATGTGCTTTCAGCCAGACGGAAGCGGGAAATAAGCGAAAGTTTTGCGGATTTCTGGCCAGGGTCGAGCAGTCTGGAGAGGTGCAGAAGATGTCCGGACACCGGGTCCAGTTCGCGGATCTTTCTTCTACCAGCGAGCGCAAAGCCAGCCCGAAAATTAGCAGTAAGATTTCGGAGTTTCTGGTTCCTCCGGCTGTGCCTCAAAACCAAGTGCGCTGCCTACCTAGTTAGTATTTCTGGGCATCGGAGGCGCTGAGCGAACATACAAACACTCTAAACACTCATATGATGTCCAAAAAGGCTGTCTAGGCAGGCAGCATACTTGGTTTTGACGCACAGCCTAAGAGTTTGAAGTTTAGAGGAGAGTGGGGTAAGCCGTGCCACTTTTTACTTAAGTTGGTCTCGAGGCAAAAATAAATGCAATATTTTTAGTTTTAGAATGTTGTGTTATGCAATACAATTTGTTTTTTAAAGAGGTCCAGTGGCACAACTCGCCCCACGCCAGGTGTAAGCTGTGTCATGTCAAGGGAATTATGTAGCCTAAATGATTTACAATAAATATGAACATTTACAATAAATTATGATCATGCGAAAGTCCCATTCCAAAGTCTTATTTTACCATATCTTTGCCATTTTTTTTTCATTTTCATAAATCAGCCCAGATAACCTTTAATATTCATATTTACATGTAGTATTTTTTTTTATTAACTTCCTGTATTTAGAGGCAAAGTTTAGCATTACTATCTATTAGCTGAACTAATAGCACAGCTTACCGTGAAGCATTTGACACACGTTACCCAACCAACAACTAAAACTGTTTTAAAAATGCATGCTATTTTTGCAGTGTTTGGCTTGTTTGTTGTTTGCTAAATTAAGGGGGGGGCGACACAATTTACCCACTGACACATCTTACTCCACTATTCATTACTGATTTTGATCTTTGCTGATGTACGCTTCCAGTGACAGCAGTGGCTTTCTGCTGAATGAAGCTTATCAGAAATCTTGAACGAGAACAGCTGTTTCATATCTCATCACGGTCTCATAACCTTTAAAACCCTGAGTGAACATTTAAGTCATTCTTGCTTGTGTTGCTACATTTTCTGCTCTTGTAATTTCTGCTCTAATGCAAGGCATTTGTCTATGACATTATAGCGGAGAGAAACAACCTTGCTGTGTATGAAATGCTATTCTCGGTTAAATGGCATGACTAAAGTAGTACTAGTCAAACAAATGGGATTCCTTTTATAATTTGGAACCAATTAAATATCCTCAAAGAATCAAATAAGATAAACTCAAGTTTTTTTTACCCAATATATTTGGTTAATTTCATAGACCTTAAGTTCATCCAGTTCTTATTTGAGTCTTAAGCAGATTCCTATTTGATGCCTTTAAACTGGTTCCAAATTATGATAGAGATTTCATTAGAAATCCTGTTCATTCCTTGAGGATTTTGAGAACATTCCTTTCAAACATTCCTTTGAAAAGTTACTAGATAGAAATTGAGATTTAGACATCTAATTTATGATCTTGTGTGTAAAAATGTCAGGAATCGAGGGAATTGCATAAATTCAAACTATCCCTTAGTGACCTGAAGAATCTCGGAAAAACTCTTTCACGGTGCTCCGTCTGTTATTTGCTTCATGGCTATTTCTAATCAGAACATGTGAAATGACTTTGAATGGCTTTGATGAGTACACTGCAACTGAATGCCTCCCGGACTTGACGAGAGACTGGAGGTAGTGGAGAAATATATAAAAAGAGTAATATAACAGTCTGAGAGCTGTAATATTAAAAAGTTCTTGCTCATTCTCTCTCTTTGACTTTCTCTCTGAATGCAAACCAGAGAAAAAAATCCCTGCACCCACCCATCTTAGAAGTAGCAGACTATTCAAGACTACTGGAGGACTGCAAGCTCCTCTTAGTGAAATCTAGAGTGTTGTAAGGTTTCTGTTTGGATCGCATCCACTGATACACAATCTTAAGGACGGGAAGTGTTTGTCAGGGCTGCAGTGCTGCTCAGACAGAAGAGGCTGTTTGGAAAACACACATCAAGAGAGTGAAGTGGGTCATTGAAGGTTGTGAGCATTTTAGACACTGAAGAGAACTTTAGATATAAGTTGTGTCTTAAATTATGTATTAAACACTGTGTACTCAACCATCTAGTATTAAAAAGTAGCCTACTGAAATGTAAAATGTTTGTATTGGCTCAAATGGAATGCTAACATTGCTAAAAAAATCTTTCATGTTATTTCTTTTTTTTTAATTCAAGGGAAAGTTTGGTGTTGCTGCTAGCTTTAGCATGGTAGCTAACCTGGGGTGCGTTTCCTAAAAATATAGTTCACCAACTATGGTTTGCAAGTTTCACCATTACCAACATAGTTCAACAATTTGGTGTTTCCCGAATCCACAGTTCCAATGAACATTCGCAAACAGCATAGAAAAGTTTACAGCAATAATCTGACATTAACTGATTTCGAAATATTTAATTAGCAGAAGTTATCACTCCACCACTTGCTTAACATCATTAATGACAGTTCTTTCCAACGGCGTTCGAATGATGGATGTGTGACAAACTTCTTGTTTTCGGGAAAGAGTCATGACTAGCCAGCTAGATTCTCCTACTATGCCTCGTACTACAATTGTTAAGCAGATAATTACTTTGTTGTTCAGGAAAAGCACCCCTGCACTATTATGACCTACCTACCTTCATTTCAATGATTCCAACAGACACAATGTTTGCTGACGGTAAAACATCTGACTCAACCCAGTTTTCAGTTTCATCCACTACTTTGCAATTTTTCTGGCCTAAAATTCCCTTCCTTCCAAAATGTAGGTGATCAAAAAAGTTGGTATGAAATAAAATTTCACTTCTATCTATTTTTCAAAGGCATTTATTGATCTTATTGTGAGCAATTAATTTGAGCAATGTTTAATTATTATTATTTTTAAACTTTGTTTTGCTAATTTTTGCTTAAAATTCTTAATCAAAGTGCCATTTAAGTCTTCTGCCGAATGTGTGCCACATTTGTCCAATTTTAGTCCGCTTAAACCCTGCCCCCTAACAATCAACCTCAAGACTGCATTCAGATCCGCCACCATCAAATCAATAACTAATGCATAAAACCAAGTCCCAACCCTACATTTTCGTTTCACCTGAATGTACATCAAAATACACAAGAAAAAAAATCTGTTGCTACTTCAGTTTCATCTCAACTTTAAGTGCAATTATTGCACTCACTATGTCATATACCATTTATCAGTGTGAACATACGACACACTGTACTTATACTGCAAAAACAGTGCAGAAGTGTATGAAATAAGATAGACCTTTGCTCTTTATATAACATTATTGAGCTCAAAAAGCTAACTATGTTTGCCAGTAATTCCATGTTTGGTTCAGTATACTAAAGCCAAAGCTTATAACTTTGAGAAGCAACTGCGATATATGTTATCAGCATTGTGTCTTACTCAGGTTTCTACTTGTCGTGGCTGGTTATGCAGACTCAGAGAGTATTGCTTAATCTGGAAAATTTTTGAGGATTTATCTGTCTGGAAATGGGCTGGGATGTCTAACTCAAAACTGTCTTTGGTCTCACTCCTTTTTCTGAGAGTTGTTGTGTCTCTTCTCCTGCGATCAATGAGAGGGTGTGAAAGGAAGAGTATGTGAGATTTTTTCGCTGTTATTCCAATAATATATCACTTTAAGTCTTTTAACACACATGGTGATTGGTTAAAGAAGATGCATCATTCATATCATCTTTAATAAGCTAGAAAAGCACGATTAATAAGACATCAAAGACAGTTGACGTCAATCAACTCATCAAAGACAGTTCACCATGCTTTTGACTTTTTTCCAAATGGCTGCTAAATCTATTTTAAGGAGGCGGTTTGTGATTGGCTGATTGGTCGTGACAGATACGCTAGAGGGTTTGAGGATCCTGTTCATGTAAAGCTCTAATTGGATGCAGATGTCACGCATGGCCATATGATGCTCTCCTCAGCGAGGCTTTGAAGTGACTCTGGACTCGAAATACTCGAGGACTGGGTTTAATTTTCTGGCTCATCAGTTAAACCCAATACACAGAGAGAGAGAGAGGCCTGAGAGGAATGCATGGTTGCATGTGTATGTGTGTGAAGGATAGAAATGCAAGCTCAGGTACAGACATCCCTGGATGACAGGGCAGAAAATGCTGAATCTCCATGGTGACAGGGCAATTGACATACCACGTGAGAGCCGACACAGTGGAGAACTGCCAGACCTGACAAATCCCTCCGAGTGGCATTAGCTCAGCACATGTTAGTGTGTATGTGTGTGTGTGTGTGTGTGTGTGTGTGTGTGTGTGTGTGTGTGCATTCTTTGCTATAGTCAATGCATGTCAAACACAAGTGCTGATTAGGACAGAATGAGGGACTGAAAGAGATGAAAGGCAGAAAAAGGAACAGAAATATCAAAGGGTAGAGGGATAAGGCAACATTCAGAACTGTAGAATAGTGCAGTTAGAAAAAAATCACAGTAAGACCTCTTTAGTGTCTCAATTGTTTCTAGTAGACAGCAATAAATGGGAAGTAAATGGGGACATTTGCTTCAGTCTTGTTTTTCAGATTTACCTCCACTAATCTCACATGTATTTGAATCTGAAGTGATATTTAACAATGTATATACTGATATATATACCGATATACCAATGAGCCATTACATTATGACCACCTAGGCTACATAATAACCTGTAGGACCTACTTTAGCCCACCAAACAGTAGCCATGCAGCATGGCATTGATTCGATGAGTTTGCGATCACTCTCCTGGGGTATCTGGTACAATAATGTTAACAGCAGGTCCTCCAGTTCCCGTACATTGTGGGGTGGTGGTGATGTAGCATGAACCCACTTTTCAATTGGTTTCATGTCAGGTGAATTTGGAGGCAAAGGCATTAACAGAAATTCACCATCATGTTCCTTTAACCACTCCTTGTCCATTTTTGGCAGTGTGGCATTATCCTGTTGGTAATGGCCACCACCGGCAGGGAACACAGTTGGCATGGCACTTGGTACGCAACGATGTTCAGATACCTGACAGCTGTCAGGAACTGTGTTATTGGGATAATGATGCCTAAAGTGTCCCAAGTAAACAACACCCACAGCACAACACCGCCGCTGCTGGCCTGTGTCTGCCTCACAGTGCATTCAGGTGCCACAGCCTCTGTTGGTAATCGGCATATCTGTGCTTGGCCATCGATGTGATGCACCAGGAGTCTTGGCCACTTTCTTCCAGTCATCCATGGTCCAATCTTGATGATCTTGCGCCCATTTCATGTGTTTTTGGCGAAGGCGTGCAGTTAGCATGGGGACCCTGCTGGGTTTTCAGTAGTCTCTGCCTCAGACGTCTGTGACGATGAGCGCTTGATCAACTAAACCAGGGGCAGCATTTTCTTATGGCAGAGTATGGCAGTCGCCACCCAGTCAGGTGTGCCGTGGAAAATTATCCAAACTTCATATCTCTATTACAACCCCAACGTAAATGTATTTTGTAAATATGAACAAATTTTGTATTTGACGGCTGCAACACATTCCAAAAAAGTTGGGACAGAGCCAAAATAAAAGTGAAAAGGTTTTAGAATATCCACGTTAAACTGTTTTGAAACAGTTCACAGTAAGCAGGTGAATTGGTAATAGGTCAAGGTATCATGTTTTGGTATAAAAGGAGCATCTCAGTCTTTGCAAGCAAAGCTGGATCATGGCTCATCACTTTGTTCCAAATTTCACGAGAGAAGTGTCAAACAAATCAAAAATCACATTTCGCAATGCAAAATTGCAAAGAATTTAGGTCTTTCACCAAGTACCATACATAATATTGTGAAAAGATTCAGGGAATCCAGAGAAATCACAGTACATGTAGGGCAAGGCAGGAAACCTCAGTTGAATGTGCTTGACCTTTGAGCCCTCAGATGGCATTGCATAAGAAACCGTCATGCTGCGGTGTTAAATATAGCCACATTGGCTCAGGAGTACTTCAGAAAACCACTGTCATTTACCACAGTCTGCTGCTGCATCAAGAAATGCAACTTGAATATCTGTTACTCTAGGAGAAAGCTATACATCAATTCTATGCAGGGATGCTGCTGGGTTCTCTGGGCTAGAGCTCATCTCAGATAGTCAAAAAGACAGTAAAAATGTGTGGTGTACTCAGATGAGTCCACATTTCAACTTGTTTCCGGGAAAAATGGATTTCGAGTTCTTAGTCCCAAAGACCAAAGGGATCAACCAGACTTTCATTAGCGACAGAAGCAAAAGCAAACGTCTGTCATGGTATGGGGGTGCAGCAGAGCAAACAGCACGGGTGACTGAAATATGTGCGAAGGTACTTATATTGGGATTGTACAGAGATATATACTGCCATCAAGATGGTGTCTTTCATGGGAAGTCCATGGTTATTAGATCAAGACAATGCCAGCTCTCATTCTGCATGTGCTACAACAGCGTGGTTTCGTAGACACAGAGTGAATGTGCTAGAAAGGCATGCCTGCAGTCCAGATCTGTCTCCTATTGAAAATGTATGACCAGTCATGAAATGGAGAATCAGACAACGACAATCACAGACTGCTGATCATCTGAAGTCTTGTATCAAGCGAGATTGAACAAAAATGTTCCTCGCAAAACTTTAACAATTAGTATCCTCAATTCTCAAACAATGAAACATTGTAATTAAAAGGAAAGTTGATGTGGCACAGTGTTAAACATGCCTCTGTCCCAACTTTTTTGGAGTGTGTTGCAGCCATCAAAATCAAAATGTGTCTATATTTACAAAATAAAATTAAGTTGGTCAGTGAAAACATTGGATTTTTTTTGTTGTACTTTAGTCAATTAAATAAAAGTTAAAGAGAATGAACAGATAACATATTCTTGATTTTATGGCATTTCACAAAACATCCCAACTTTTCTGGAATTGGGGTTGTAATTTCACCTCGCCTCCATTCAGTTTGACGTGCCATGCACAGACTGGAGACAGATCTCCGCTTGTTCGCAATCCAAGGGTAAATAAATAACTGATGTTTGAATAAGTACAGCGTTTTCTTTACTCAAACACTGTCTGTAAATGCTAAAGTTTGTTTGTGTGTTTGAAGAGAGGAGAAGAGTCTAAGCATTTGCCGTCTAGGTGTAGCCAATATACTTTTGTACGATTTAAATATCCTGTGCATAGAGCACTTCATCATTTATATCATGAGATTTTGGCCAAGTGTTTTAAACAAGAAAAACTAAGTGCCCATATAGCTACAATAAACGTTATAACCTGTAATTTGATGAAAGCTTAATGCGATGCACTTACTGCCTTGGCTCAGATACAGCCATTCTAATGACAGACAAACACAGATCTCCGTTATTTGCTGGTCAGAAACCTTGTTAACTCCATTTGAGCTTGATTTTCATAAAATGTTAAGTGCAAGTGTCTGATAAAGCCACAATACCAACTCTGATGATGCAGTGTTTAAGAATATGTAGAATATTTAATGTATGTCCAAGAGTTTTACACACCGGTCTGTTATTGTGGGGACATTTCCATGCCCCTTAACATGATGCAGCACAAAACTAAATGTGACTGGTTGCTTTAACTGTCAGTCATATGGCCTCTTGGGCAGGCCTTGGCCATTCAAAGCATCCAAGGTTCCCAGACCTTTTGCCATCAGTCTGAAGGTCTGGCTACGCGAGACTAGGTCGTCAGCTACGCAGAAGGCTGTGACGAACTGGTCACTTTTGTAGCTTCTGCGATTTGTCACACTGTGGCCCCACAGTTGCTGTGAACAATGCGCAACAGTCTCCGCTTCCCTTAGGCATCATTTAGCTGTGGACGACACACGACTGGATGAAGGTTCATCGTTTGGCCATCCGTGCACCACTTTTGATACATACTCACTACAGCGGCACGTGAACAACCCATAAGGTTTCTGAGATCAAAGATCTGAGGTGCAATGCCATCACAATTTGTCCTTTATCAAACTCCACTTTTCCCATTCTGACCCCGCACACTACTAACTGAAAGCTGGTTCCTGGGTGGTATATATACTGCTCTGTGAACTGACCCTACGACACCATTCTGTTGCCGGCAGCGCCAATTGCTCTAGGCAAACATCGGTGTATATGTGTGTGTGTGAGAGAAATAAATAGAAACTAATATATAAATTAATTGCAAATTTCTGGGTTTTTTTTTAGGATAAATATCTTAGATAACAGATAACAACACTAGATGAAATGTAACCAACAGTTGCATGAGCTTTGAAAGAGCAACATCTGAGCAATACATTTTTTATCTAAGTTGGATTAGTTGGATTAGTGTTGGCATGACACCAATTTAGAAAGTCCCGGACTTATACACAACTATTAAACTGAATCTCCAGGGTCAAGCTGTGGGATGCCACCCACATTTAGATGCTGATGAAGCTACAGTACTGGATGGTATCATGTTTCTCTTGTGGAAGAGAGGAGAGAACTCCAAACCTGCTAGTCCCACTTTCGAAACACCCCTCCTTCCATCCCTTCTCATCCTCCCTCTCTCTATCACTGTCTTCACCCGAGAAAAGCTAATATATCACATATAGTTCACTATAAAACTTTGGGTTGGGGGCGTTCAAATAGTCCCAGCAATCACAGAGTAAAGGGTGCAGACAGCAGCTTTATTCTTTTTAACAAGTCTCCTCACTTTATAGTTTTGCCCACGCTGGGGATTTTTGCTACAGTATATTACAGATGGCAACCTAAAAGTAATAACACTTCTATAGAGTCCCTTGTCATATAAGACAGAATATAAAATTGACAGTGACAGTGTCTGTTTGCAATGTAATCTGTACGCAGCTACACTGATTTGTGCATTTGTTCAGCACATGGGTCTCTATGTGTGTGTGTGTGTGTGTAAATGTGTGTGAGGCAACATATGCATATTTACACTCCCCGCAAGCCTTGGTTTTATAAGAATGTTTAGTCTGTCGTTAATGCTGTAGAATTGGAAGGACATTTCTGTGGTCTGGGAAGTAAAACTAAACTTCTCACCGTGAGAACAGTCTCGGCATGTCAGCAAAAAAAGGAGGGAGAAATAGAAACCCCCTCATTCACCTCTTCACTTAAAATGTGATTCATACCTTCCTGGCCAGAGGGATGAGAAGAGAGAAACAGAAATGAAGTGCCTAAAATCCTGATACAATGCTTAAGATTTGCATCAAGGTAGAGGCTGCTGTGCTGGTGTTATTTTAGATGGGGGAACTTAAGGGCTCTTGCAAGCAGAGCAGTAAATCCGCACAAAAACAGCTGCTAGTGTTATCTGGGAATACAATTATTTCACACTGAGGAAATCCTTCTGTTCTTCACGTATAAAACAACAAGTATCTTATCCGAAGCTTTTCTGGGCTCTTGTCTTAAAGGAACAGTTCTGTCATTGTTTACTCAAAATCATGTTGCTCCAAACCCAAATGACTTTCTTTTTTCTGTGGAACACAAAAACAGATATTTTGAACAATGTTCATGCTGCTCTTATCCAGTTTACAATAAAAACATATGGTGACCAGGGACTGTTAAAAAGGATAAAAAAGCTAACTAAAATCACTAAACCTAAAACTGAGCTATAATTCAAAGCTAAATAGAAATATAAAAAAACTATATAATAAAAATGCCAAAAGCACTTACCAAAATGACTAAATGTTAAACTAAAATTCAAAAGAAAACTGAAAATATAAAAATAAAAACTATTTTCATATAGAAAGATTTTTTTTATCCTCTGTGACAGCCTGTTGCCACTTTTATTCTTTTGTTGTATGAAAATGAGCAGCATGGACATTCTTCAAAACATCTTAATTTGTTTTCCACAGATGAAAGAAAGTCATGCAGAGGTGAATAAATTAAGACCAAATTTTCATTTTTGGGTAACTGTACTTTTAAATATACAGTATTAGACTTTTTTCAAATTTCTTCTCCCTTTTCTTCCCTTTTTTGCTTGTTCTTTGCTCTTTTCATGTTTCTTCTTGATTCCTCAGCTCTTCACATCTGTCCTCCCCTTCCCTCCATCTCATTAACACCAACATGATATACAGGGACAATCTCAGCAACTTATCAAAGCAAAAACACACTTCATAAAATATTGCCACTCTACATAATTTAGAGGCTTCCGAGAGGGCTAAAAAAACTGCTAGAAACAAACATCCATGGAAAACAAGCAAGAAAAACAGATAATTGTGAATAGCTGTAAGGTTTTTTTGTGAGATCTGGTTTCGTGTGATAGGTGTAGGCCATGTGTGAAAGGTTAAAGGTTAGATTCGGTCTGTGGGTCGGTTTATCCCCTGCTGGGGGTGATATTGACATAACAAGTGTCTGGATTCTCAAAGAGAACATAGTGTCCTCCAAACACACACACACTGGAGGCTTATCTCCATGAATAAGTGGATAATGTTGGTGCCCGTGCTGTGAAAGTGTTTCATACACGGCATGATCCCACACTGTAAGAGCCAATCAGACACCACTCTCAGACGGGTTTATCACCTCCAACACACTTATATAAACACACATTCCTCTATCATTTTATTTCCATGCCCTGTTATGCTCTTTTTGCCAATCAAAGTCTTTGTCAATCATTGTTTATTTGCTTTTAGACTGTGAATGTCAAGTGTATTGAAGTTACTTTTTTGTTTGTTTGTTTTGTTTGACTTATAATGCAGGGCTGTCAGACCTTTTTAACCCAATACCCTGCACTGGTCTGTCAGGCAGGGATCCACTTATATGAATATTTTATTGTATTTTATAGACCTTTTTTATTATTACTCTTTTCTGGAAAATTTTATAATTTTTTCCAAATGAAACCAATATAAACAGAGCATTTTCATAACTTAATTGCATGTATTTTAAAATATTTTTAAACTTTTTTTTTTCCTTTTTATTACGACAGTGATATATGTCATTGAACCATTTGTTTAATCTAGTCTCAGATTTAAAATTTAAAATTAAAATGTTTTAAATTTTAAAATTAAAATTTTTACTTTATTTTATTTTTAATCCTTTTTAATATTTATTTTTCTTGAAAATTATATAAAGGTTCTTCAAAATAAACCAGTATGAACACAAGCAATTTTATGGCTTTGCACATGAGTTTTTCAGCTAGATTGTTGTTTTTCTTTACTTTAAATTATTTCTCATTTTTTAATTTATAATTTTATAATTGTTTTTATGTGTTTTTTCTTGAAAATGGTATTACGTTTTTCAAATGAATCCAATATGAATACAAGAATGTTCATACCTTTGCATATGTTTTAAACTAGATTTGTAAACCTTTATTCCATGTGTTACTTCAAATTATTTTATTTTATTATTTTTAGCTCTCATTTTAATACAACATTGTAGCAGAATCATGGGGTTTCTTTCAATACATTAACTATAAAATAAATATAAAATAAATTAAATAACAAAAATAAATTACCTTCATAGACCACCAACTGAAAACCCCTGCTTGTAATGTATTTATAGGAGGAATGTGGAAAAGCCCATTTCTTTTTTTTTTTCTTGAAAAATAAATAAATAAATAAGAATCAAAATCACATTGTGATATATAAATTATATTTATATATAATTATATAATTGCAAGATATAAAGGGTAATGAGGAGAAAAAAAAAGGCAAAAATTGCCAAAAAAAATAATAATTTGATTTTGCAAAACATGGAGTTACATTATAAAATATAATGGCACAATTATAGTAAACAAAGTTACAATTACGAAATATAGTCACATTGTGACAAAAAGTTGCCATTGCTAGATATAAAGTAGCAATTATGAGAAGAAAAAAGGCACGATTCAGAAATAAAGTTGCGTTTTCAAGGTGTGTTTGAAGTCAAATTGTCATATAAAATCACAATTATGAGAAACAAAGTTGCAATTGCGCAATATAAATGTAATTTTTTTGATACAAAGTCAGAATTATGAAATAGTCACATTGTAAGATAAAAGTTTTGATGTAAAGTCACATTGTAAAATATTAAGTCACAAATAGTTAAGATAAAATTGTATATACAAGATATAAAGTCACATTGTGAAATGTGGTGCAATTATAAGAAACAAAGTTGCAATTGCGAAATATAAATTAATATTGTTAGATACAAAGTCAGAATTACGAAATAGTCACATTGTGAGATAAGTTTACAATTGCAAGATAAAAAGCTGTAATTATGAGAAGAAAAAAGTCACAATTAGGAAAGATTGTTATTTTAAGATATAAAGTAATATTGTGAAATGTGAAGTCAATTATGAGAAACAATTGTGAAATATAAAGTCACATTGTTAGATAAAAATATCACATTTGCGAAAAAAATCAGTTTACAGTTGCAAGATATAAAGTTGAAATTATGAGAAGAAAAAGGTCACAATTTTAAAAGTCTAATTTTACAAAAAGCAAAGGTGCAAGTGTAAAATATAGTGTCACCTTGTGAGATACAAAGTCACAATTACAAAATTGTCATGTTGTGAGTTACAAGTTTTCAACTGCAAACATTGTGAAATAGAAAGTCTCATTTTACGAGAAACAAAGAAATATAAAGTCACTTTGTGAGACATAAAGTCACACGGAAAGATATCAATTTAATAGGCTTCTATAGGTTTCTCCTTCCTCCTTCCCTTTTTTTCTTCATTTTATCATTTGCCATGGGAAAATTGTTTAATACTTAGGGTTTAACCTCTAACCCTGAGTATGAGCAATAGTAACAGTGATAAGTTGCTTTGGCGAGCACCATTAATAAATAAATCTTTAGCAGCCGCTAATGGTCTAAACACGCACTGGGCCGTAGTACGATTTGCATTAGCTGTAGTTTTAATCTAGTCCTAATCTTCCATGATCTAACTGAACGAGGGCTTAATCCCATACACATTTACACCCACAAACTGCGTGTTGCATTCAAGAATGTGGCAGAAATGTTCCCATGTACCAGTGTGGCATGTATTATTCAGAGGGTACCTGTAACAGGACCTGAGAGACAAGACTCCAGACTGCTTAGTGTAGCAGATGGCACCTATTTCTCTCAACACAAGCCACTTGTGAGATGAAAGCAGGCACACACACATCACGTTTTCAAGCCTGTGTGAATATGTCACTCTGTACCCATCAGTATTTCTCTTCTTTGTAAGATGTCAGGTCGCTGCAGCCGTCCTGACTGTTCTGAACATGAAATGACAGGTTAAAATAATGGCATGGGAAGAGAAAGATATGGGGTTTTTTTCAGGGAGTTTCAGAATGTAAATCTCTGATGCAGAGATATAAATCTTTGACCTAAATTTTGTTATTTACTATTTACACATTAATTATGTAAACAAAATCACGTCAGCCCTGAAGCTCAAACAGCAGAGCAGGATGCTAGCAATGCAAGGGTCATGGGTTTGAAGTACTGACAGAAATTGACATTCACAAGCCACTTTATTAGGTACACCTTGTTAGTGCTGACTTGGAACCCCTTTTGGCTTCAGAACTGCCTTAATTATTCATGACATAGATTCATCAAGGTGCTGGAAACATTCCTCAGAGATTTTGGTCTAATGGGATAGCTCACCAAAAATTAAAATTTGGTCATTAATTACTCACCCTTATGTCGTTTTTACTCATTTTTATGCTTTTGTTTGGACAGGACAGTATAGAGCTGACAGGAAAGCATTGGGTGGAGAGAGAGAGAAGTGGGATCGGCAAAGGACCACGAGACAGAATTCAAACTCGGGTCGCCATGATAAGGTGCCCTGTGAACACACACGCAAAGTGTGGGGGAGGATTTGATTAAAAACAAAAACAAAACACACACTCAGGTTTATCAGTAGCTCTTAGAGAACACTTTGGGCTGCTCAGACTCATAGAAAGCTCTCGTTGTTTCTGTCTTGCAGACATGTAGATGCACAGACACTCAGCTGTTAAATAAATATGGAGGAAGGCAGCCAGCAGGGTGGGTCGGATTTTTACACATTACTCTGGGGAACCAAAACTAGCTGCAGAGGCCTAACCGCTAGATTTTATTAGTTTCATTCAACACAATTCTATACCCCAAATCCACTTTACAAGGGAGTTACACTCAGTCAGTTTGAATATTATTCAGAAAATGGCATGAGAAAAGTCTTCACAAAAATCTGTAAACCCTGTCCCATGCCCAGTTTTTCCATTGATACTGACAGAGAGTTTCAGAACACATGGCAGCTTGTGTTTGACCAGTGCAAGCACATCTTTCTCACACTTAGAGGAAATGAATTAGTATAAATAAATGGTCAGTCAGCTTTTTGGAAAGTCTAATTCGTCAATTTGTAATGTTTCAACAGCAGACAAGCATCTTTTTCTGCTTGAGTATGTAGTTTATTATTGAGGCAATGTCTTTTCTCTTTCTGAATGACCTTATATGATTGATTTCATCTACACAGTCCCAACTCAGCTAAAACACTCATGCTCACAAATTATTTAGGGGTTATATTCATTCAATTGTAACTATTTAACTTTTGTATTTTTTTCCTGAATGTCTTATTCTCTTTTCTATCCTACAAATCTCCAAACTCCCCACTACTCAGGCTAGTGCATATACAACCTCCCGAGATGGTGATATATTAAAACATTGAATTTTTTCAATTGTTGGCCTACATTTGAAATATTTTCAGCTCTGAATCATTTAGTGCCTGTGAGTCTGTCTGTTTATCTATCTATTCACCCATGTTTTAAAATATATTTTTAATTTTTATTAAATTCACCCACATGTTTTGTAGATATTCAGATTGTTTTTATTGTTTATTTTTTCTATTTCTTTTTTTTTCATTATTTGTGTACTTCATAGACACCAGTAACAGTGACAGATGTATGCAATCATGACCCGCCCCTTGAAATCCAATCATAAGTGGTAAGGAGATGCATGTTATGGGTAAACGATGATCTTGCTTGACCACTTGTGATCGGATTTTAATACTTATTATACTTAATAATTATAAATACTTAATATCTGTCAGGATTTAAAGGGGTAGCTCAACCAAAAACCCACCCTCATGTCATTCCAAAGTTGAATTGGAAATTGGGAAACCAATTCATGAATGAAGCATTCCGATCATTTCACAGAATTTTTCAAATTGATCCGATTCACAAAACTAGCCTAAATGATTAATTCAGAATTGTACTGATTTGGTTCTGAAGTTCAACTCACTGATCTGGTCGCACTATGGTGGCCCAGTAGTGTACAACACAACAAAATCTCCACAACACAATGTTGTGCTAATTTCACTGTGTTGTGGCTTGTTTCCATTGTGTTGTGCTAATTTTGCTGTGTTGCGGCTTGTTTCCACTGTGGCTGCATTTACACTGCAAGTCTTAATGCACAAATCCGATCTTTTGACCATATCCAATTTTTTGGCCCATCTGTTTACATTCACTTTAGACACCACTGGTATCCGATATCTGTGTTTATATTAATTCCTGCCCAAAAGGATTGTCTGCAGTGATCGCTGTACTATGCACATGGTAGACCCTCGGGTTTTAAATGGTCGTGCTATTAAAATGATTTAAATTATTCACGTCGAATGGCCTTTATTATTTGCCAGCAACGGCTGTCGTGGATGTTTTGCAGAACAAAATCTGACTGAACAGATAAAGACCGGAAAATAACGGTAATTTTAATTTGTTAGACTATTTTATCTACAGCTGAGGTAGAATTCTTTAGAGAAATAAAGATGATATTTATTGAAATTAATTCGAATGAATTAACGAGAGAGAGAGAGAGAGAACGAACGAACGCATGCACCCACGTGCGAGCGAGTGATTGTGAAGCATTGCGAACAAGCTTATCGGTTTAATAAAAAACTGCTAAGTTATCACCTTATTGCTGAAAAAATGTTGTATGTTCACATACAAGCTGTTGTATTTTCAAAATTCACGGGGCAGGGGTTGAAAACCAGCTCCTGAATGTGCAATTTCTTACCTATATAAAGTTTCCATCTCAATAAAATGCGAGCGCATTAAAACGCCATTAAAAATCTTTATGAGCAAACGTGTCACCCTCGCATTGGGAGTTCTGTGGAGAATCGGATATGTGTGTTTAGACGTAGGTCGGATGTCCAGATGCGTTGCAACTTGTTTACATTGTGTTGTGGCTTGTTTCCATTGTGTTGTTGCTTGCTTCTGTTGTGTTGTGGCTTGTTTCCGTTGCGTTGCAACTTGTTTACATTGTGTTGTGGCTTGTTTCCATTGTGTTGTTGCTTGCTTCTGTTGTGTTGTGCTAATTTCGTTGTGTTGTGGCTTGTTTCCACTGTGTTGCTGCTTGCTTCTGTTGTGTTGTGGCTTGTTTCCGTTGCGTTGCAACTTGTTTACATTGTGTTGTGGCTTGTTAACATTGTGTTGTGCTAATTTCATTGTGTTGTGGCTTGTTAACATTGTGTTGTGCTAATTTCATTGTGTTGTGGCTTGTTTCTGTTGTGTTGTGGAGAATCCGTTTTGTTATTCACTACTGGGCCGCCGTAGTTAACAGCTTGCTGAAGGAGAAAGATCATCAATAAACTTCAATCACTTCAAAAAGTGATGACTTAATTTGCTCTAATTTGGCACTCAATAATTATAACACTTGATTTGACATTTAATTTCTGAAGACATGTAGAGTCATATGAGCTACTTTTATGATACTTTATTGGTGCTTTTGTGTCCTTTTGAAGCTTGACAGCCCCAGCCTTCTTTTATTTTCATTATATTGAAAAGAGAGGCAGAATATTCTTCAACAATTCAAGGCATGAGTATGGAAATACATGAGAGTGAGTAAATAATGACAGACTTTCATTTTTGGACTGAACTATTCCTTTTAAAGCGGAGCAGCTCAGATAATAAACCACATTTCACCATGATGGCAGCACACAGGAAGGTGAGCTGAACCTTGCATTAAGATATGCAAATCCTTGAGATTTAGAGCCTTTATTTGTGTGTGTGTGTGTGTGTGTGTGTGTTGTTTGTGTATGTGCCAGCGTTGTCAGCCATTCTAATTCCATTTCGCCCACAATAAGACATTAAATTAGAGGGTGTCAGCATTCTTGATGAGGAAACACTAAACTGTATCCATAAGACATTAATGAGAGTATTGCTTTGATGCCATCTTCACAACACAATCAAGTGCATGCATGTATTGTACGCTCACACAAACAGACCAAAACAAATTCAGCAAGTCAATGAGGAGGTTTATTAAAACCATTTCTCAGGATCCTCAAGACTCTGAGTATCATGAGGCATCAAAAGAGGAGCTTGTTTTGGTTCTAATATTTGTCTGCACTTACACCCGTGTGAATGTAAGGACAGTCAGCCCTGCGGGGTGTTTGGAGGAGGGCAGAAGAGGGTGTCAGTGATGTGAGAGCAAGACTGATGTCAGTGTGAATGCTCCATTTCAAACCATGCAGTGCAGTTGTATGTCTTAAAATGCTGCTTTTTAAAACAAACACATTCAACACAGACACACAGACACACAGTGACCTTTGAAAAGGTGATTTAGAAATGTAGAATAAATGACATGGAAATGAAATTGAATTTGTGTTACAGAAGGGATCTATGAATACATTTTGTTCTTTCAGAGATGTGGCCTGGTGGTTAGGGCACTTGTTTGGACCTGCTGCACAGTGATGCTTACCTGAGGAATCCTGCTTCTGTCATTTCCCGATCTTTTTTCCTCATTCTTCTTTTAAATTGAAAAAGAAAGCATTTAGTTTGACCTCTAGTACAATACATCTGATCAGATTTCCAGATTCGATTTGATTCTAATTCAAGTTGTCCATTCAGTTCTGATTCTGTTTGTTTTGATTCAGTATCTATCTATCTATCTATCTATCTGGTACTTTGTACTGGTAAATTTGCTTGTGAAACAGACTTGTATGTTTTTCATGGATCTATCTATCGTCTATCTGTCTGTCTGTCTGTCTGTCTGTCTGTCTGTCTGACTTCATTGGCATTGATGGTTCTATGAAGAACCTTTAACATCCATGGAACCTTTCTTTATAAAGGTTCTATAGAATGTTAACATTTTTAAGAACTATTCACTGAAAGGTTCTTTGGGGAGCCAAAACTGTTCTTTAATTCAATTCAATTCATGTTTATTTTGTATTGCGCTTTTCATGATGCACATCGTTGCAAAGCAGCTTCACAGAAAATGAAAGTTTCTACATTACATTTAGAAGTAGTTTATCAGTGGTCAAGATGCATTTAGTCAATGACATGTATTTGAAACAGAAACGGTGAGCACGATTAACAGCGATTAACAGTTGTGATCAAACTTATAGGAAGAGAACCTATAGTCAGGAATATCTGGTAGAACTTCCTTCACATAAGAACTTTTCCAATATATGATGACTCATTAATTGTTTTTACTATAAATAGAGTGAATTTGATTAAGCTAAATGTGATGTAATATTGACAAAATCATCTCATTTGCTTTGCCTAATTGCAAAAGAATTCAATTAATACACTTTCTAATAACAGAATTGTGAATGCGGTAATTAATTTAACAAACTCTTGCCACAGTTTGTGTGTGTTTAGTCTTTTCTAGGGACATGAAGGAAAGCAAAGTAATTCTAAACAGTTGGCAGAAAGCTGGGCTCAGGAGAAACAGATGGTGTTTAGTGTTAAGTTCTTCTGGGTCCTGTTATAGGGTCTCGTCTGAACAGGAAGGCATGGCCTCAAAGTGCCCCGTCCAGCTGTGTTGCCATTACACTGGTGTTACTCTTTCTTTCTGTCTCTTTTTAATTCATGACTGCTATTCTTCTGTTGCTCTTTTCTCTGTGCCTCTTGCGCTCAGCGTGTCTCTTGACCTTCTCTATAGATCAGCATTAGTATGTTTATTCTTCATCCATCACTCTTATTGACTGTCTCTTGCTGTACAGTATCTGTTTCTCTTTTTGACTATATTTCACATGGGAAGCCTCTTTTCACCTTCTCATCCTCCCTCTCTTATTCAGTCTTATTCAGTTCTCTCTTATTCAGTTGGATTTTTATTGGCATGCTTATTTTACACACAATATTGCCAAAGCAGTTAAATAAAAAAAAAATGAAAATCAGAGTGCCAACAATGATAGAAACAACAAGTCATACAAAATAAAATACGTCGAAGAGATATTTTCTACTTTCTATTTAGGGCCTGCTTTTTTCAGCCAAATGTGTGTTGGCTTTTTTTTTTTTTTCAATGGTCCAAATATTCATGGGATTCTATGGGGTGTTTGTTCCATCTGCAGTTTACGCCAAAACTATCATTTATAAAAAGCAAGGTAATTTACTAAAGTTCACGGTAGTCAGTTTACTGGTATTTGCACCATATTTAACGCCCAAAAAAGCATGTCTTAACCCATTTTGCACACACCTGATATCATCAGCTTTGCTTGTTTGCAATCCTGTTCTAATTTGCGCTGCTCTTGGTAGATTGCGTTGCTCACGGAAGTTTGCTGGCTGTGTTTTTTTAATTTGCACATTGTCAGTAGATCACCAGCAGAACTTTCCACTCCCGTTGGTGTTTTTATGGGATTGCGCTTTCACACAAATTTATTCTGTTTAGTAAATCTGGCCCTTAGTGTATTTGGTCACTCTTTTTATTTCAGCTCAGTGTCAATGTAGTTTACTTTAAAGGCAGGGTAAGCAATTTTTCAAAAACGTTTTAGAAAACTGAGTCGGGACCGAGTACCAAAACAAACTTGTAGCCAATCAGCAGTAAGGGGCGTGTCTACTCATGATGTGGAGGAGAGAGTCTTCAGTAACAGCCGAGCAGAGCGACAGAAAGATAGCGATGGCAGATAAAAAACAAAAGAGGAAAACGTCTGTGGAACGATAAGGCAAGAAGTAGGACCCGTGTAAATATCGGATCAGCTTTCCAGCGCTGGAGAGAACTCAAGGAGCGGAAGGCCTGCGATCGGACGCCAAGGTTGCTTTGTTTCTTCCCGATAGGTGAGTAACTCCGTGTCTACACCGGACGCGCCGCACCACAACAGCTAAAGTCTGCCTACACTGGACGTGTGTATTTCAGGCGAGAATAGTTGTTTAAAACTCAAATCTGCGTCTATTTGAAAATGTGCTTCGCCGATTTCGGAGACGTGAGCTCCACGCGATCACCGGGCGCTCAGTGCTCATGTATCCCGAAGAGAGGAGCATAACCTCGGCTAGTCCTTCTGACATTTGCCACTGGCTCTGATGTCTCTGTAGTGGTTAAACATAAGATATAATTCGTTTTGGGTAAATCTAACAGGTAATCTTTGGTCTTTATTCTATTGTTCTATTAATATGTTAAAATGAAAATGAAAACAGGCAATGTATGATATAATATTTCGTTACATTGTAATGTATGTACGTTCCCTGAACTACATTTCTGCGGCTATTAATATGTTTAAATGAAAACGAAAAGAGGCAGTGGTGTTTGATATACAACCCCAAATCAGAAAAAGTTTGGACAGTATGGAAAACGCAAATAAAAAAAGAAAGTAGTGATTTCTAAATTTACTTTGACTTGTATTTCATTGCAGACAATATGAACACAAAATATTTCATGTTTTGTCTGGTCAACTTCATGTCATTTGTAAATATACATCCTTTCCTGTCATTCAGACCTGCAACACATTCCAAAAAAAGTTGGGACAGGAGCAATTTAGGGCTAGTAATGAGGTAAATTGGTTAAATAATGATGTGATTTGAAACAGTTGATGTCAACAGGTGATTGTAATTATGATTTGGTACAAAAGCAGCATCCAAGAAAGGTCTAGTCCTTTAGGAGCAAAGATGGGCCGAGGATCGCCAGTTTGCCAACAAATACATGAGAAAATTATTGAAATGTTTAAAAACAATGTTCCTCAAAGAAATATAGGAAGAGATTTGGATATTTCACCTTCAACAGTGCATAACATAATTAAAAGATTCAAGGAATCTGGAGGAATTTCAGTGCGTAAAGGACAAGGGCGCAAGCCTAAGCTGAACAACCGTGATCTCCGATCCCTCAGGAGGCACTGCATCAAGAATCGTCATTCAGCTATAAGCGATATCACCACATGGGCTCAGGACTACTTTGGCAAACCTTTGTCAAGTACCACAATACGTAGTTACATCCACAAATGCCAGTTAAAACTGTACTGTGCCAAAAGGAAGCCCTATGTTAACAGTGTCCAGAAGCGTTGTCGACTTCTCTGGGCTCGGAGGCATCTGGGATGGACCATCACACAGTGGAAACGTGTACTGTGGTCAGATGAATCAGTATTTCAGGTATTTTTTGGGAGGAATGGACGCCGTGTGCTCCGGACCAAAGAAGAAAAGGATCATCCAGACTGTTACCAGCAACAAGTCCAAAAGCCAGGGTCTGTCATGGTATGTTGTGTCAGTGCCCTTGGCAAAGGTAACTTGCACTTCTGTGATGGCGCCATTAATGCTGAAAAGTACATAGAGATTTTGGAGCACAATATGCTGCCTTCAAGAAGACATCTTTTCCAGGGACGTCCATGCATATTTCAACAAGACAATGCAAAACCACATTCTGCACACATTACAAAGTCCTGGCTGCGGAGGAAGAGGGTACGGGTACTTGACTGGCCTGCCTGCAGTCCCGACCTGTCTCCAATAGAGAATGTGTGGCGCATTTTGAAGCGCAAAATGCGACAACGAAGACCCCGTACTGTTGCCCACCTTAAGACTTGTTTGCAGGAAGAATGGGACAAAATTACACCTGAAACACTTCATCACTTGGTGTCTTCAGTCCCTAAACGTCTTTTAAGTGTTGTGAAAAGGAATGGCAACATTACAAAGTGGTAAATGCTTTACTGTCCCAACTTTTTTTGGAATGTGTTGCAGGTCTGAATGACAGGAAAGGATGTATATTTACAAATGACATGAAGTTGACCAGACAAAACATGAAATATTTTGTGTTCATATTGTCTGCAATGAAATACAAGTCAAAGTAAATTTAGAAATCACTACTTTCTTTTTTTATTTGCGTTTTCCATACTGTCCCAACTTTTTCTGATTTGGGGTTGTATTTTGTCTGTTAATACAGAGGAAGATTGCAGCAGCCGAGGCGAGCTGACTGACGTTATCAAGTACGCTGCTCTTTGCAGAATTACCGGACTTGCGTCGTTCCGTCCGCGGTGTTCACACTCCCGAGTCTAACTCGTGAAGTCAGAACTACCGAGGATGCAAGTCCGAGATTTGCGTACTTGGTATTGAGAAACACGCGCAGACCTAACGTTAAGTCACCAGACTATTTGCCTAAACTTCTCGGTAGTTTAGACCGCGATGGAAACGCAGACAGCAACAGGTCTGGGGAAAAAAAGTTCCTGGGACATATTGTTACAGGTAATTTCGGTGGAAAAGCGGCTTATGTTTCACAGAACTAATCATTGCCTGGGTTGTGTAGGCTACGTATATGTGGGGCGGATCTATCAAAATAGTGGCGAGACCCTTTTGGGGTAGGGGCGTGTTTGTTTTGGTGATTTAAAATATCAACATTGGCTTACAGAAATCGCTTACCCTGCCTTTAATGACATGACATAAAAATAACATTATTAGTATTGTTAAAGCTGCAAAGTTTGTCAAATAAACTAAATATTAATAGAACAAATGGAAGTCCATGTCAATGTAAGACATTACTCAAAATATCTTCTTTTATACTCTACATCAGACGAAAGAAGGTCATACAGTTTTGAAATGACATGAAGGTGCAGATATTCATTTTTAGGTGAATTATCTCTTTAAGGTTTGTCTCATTAACTTGTTTCTAATGGCCACTGCCAGTTATATTGTGTAAGATAGTTTAAATAAGTAAGAGATGTGTTTATTTTTGGGATGAAGGACATTCTTATGGTTTGTCACCTATGTTATACTTGAGGAAGACATGTAGCAGTCTATAACCCATTTAAAATCTGTAAAAATGACGGTGGCCACTTTAATCTCCCCATTGGCAGAAAGTTTCTTTCCAGAACTTCTTCATGACTTTGAGAGACATTCTAATGCATTCCAAGACCCTCCATTGATTTTTATGACTATTTCTCAGGACCTCTTTGCTCAGATTTGGGCAGTTCATTGTCCTGAGGATTGTGGATGTGATGTGGCGGAGAACGAGGGAAGTCTTTGATGTCGAAATGAGGAATTTGATGAGGATCTAATGAAGCGATGGTTAATTCAATGCTTCAGTTCGGAAAAGAGGCCAACAACGTCTTTCACCTGCTGCCTCCTTCACTCTCTCTTTCTTTTCACCCTGTCCTCCATCTCTTTATTTTCTTTAACACACTTTCTCTCTCTCCCTCCCTCCCTCTCTCGCTATTCCCTTCTGTGAGATTTCAGCAGTTCATTTAGGTCCTATATGGCCAGATGTATAATCGTACCTAGTGGCTTTTCATGGGTTCCACAAGGAATTTTTGTGTGAATATGGCACAGGAACGTCTCTAGCAGAGTGCGGCTGACACACATGTCCCACAGAGGTCAGGCTGGCTGTGTTTATGTCAGAGCGAAGGTAGAAACACATGTGTACACACATTCATGACATGCCATCCAGTCTTGGGTTGAGAGACAAGTGGGCTGAGCTTTGTGACCCTTTAACCCCAAACTAAAGCACAGGTCCAATCGGAAACATGTGTGATTTCTTTTATAATGAATGAATGCTTAAGATTAGAGATGATTCATGATGATAAACTAGTTATCTGACAGTTGAGTCCGAAGCATGATGGATGTGGCAGGGCTTTTCAAACTCTGGTCAGCACCCCCAGCGTTGTCTAACCCCTGTCCATGGATAATTTTAGCAATAAGAAAACTATTTTACAAAACACATTATAGGGCTTTCAGAATTATGAATGAATGAATGATTTAATCAATGTGTTATAGTTATTAATAAATATACATTTTTAAAGATTTATCAGTATTAATGATATTTATTAGTGTATTCTATTTAATTATACTTTACAAAATTTAGAACAACATTGTTTAACATGCTGCTTTGGAATGATATCTATTGTAAGAAGAGATTTACAAGTAAATCTGAATTGAAAAAAAAAGGTTTTTCTGCAGAAAGAAAAATTCTTCAGATTATATTTTTATAATATAATATATGACCTTGGCCTTAAAGGGTTTGACAATGGCTGTGTTATATACCATCATGCCCTTATTTTAGTATTATTTATATACCTTTCTAGTATTTATTAATATTTTGACTTTGGCTTTTATATTTGATATATTTTTGAGTTTAATTACTAAATTTAGTTTTAAATTTTAATTTTGTTATGTGCTTTTGTCATTTTTATTAGTTTTATAGTTTTAGTATTTTATTAAGCTTTAATTTATTTTTATTTCATTTTATTTTGTTTAAGTAATTTTTCAACTTAAACTTTTATATTCTAGTTAGTTTCCAAGGCAACATTTTTTATTTTTTATTTTTTTTAAGTTTGTTTTCATCGAACATTTATATATTATTTCAATTAACAAAAGTATTTTTAATAGTTTGACCTTTCATTTAAATAAAAAATAACATCATGCAGTATGCACCTTTCTTTCTTGATTGATTGATTGATTTTGATTGATTTCTAGCTGCTGTGTATGTACATGATTTCCATGAGGTCCAATTTTCCTTTAAAATTCATTTTTGTTTCTTTATCTTTTATGATGTCTTCAGATTGACATATCTTTCGATTGTAACAATAAACAATATTTGTAGCATCTGATAGTCTCTTCACTGATGACAGTAACTAGAATAATTGAATCAGCCTGTCTGTCTCTCCACCTGTCTTTGGTTCTGTCTGTCTGCCTGCTCCTTCCACTCCACTATCACAAATCCCTAATATAGACATTTGCATACTCATGCATATTCAAGCTCTGGCCTTGCAGATTGGATGGAGGCTCATCACCACTGCCTGACTGGTTGTTATATAATGAGAAAATAGCTGCTTCATCCCTTCTGTATTATAACACAGTGAGACATTCAATGTGCTCGCCTAATTACCAGTGACTATGAAGCTATTTTGAGAGCCGGGCTGACTGAGAGTAAGACGGTGAACGCTCTAGCGATCATTAATTAATTTGGTATTCCATTAGCACCACGATGTGAAACGTCACCCCTTCCTGTTTTTCAGTGAGAATATGCTAAAGCAGAGGATCATGGGAGTGTCATTATAAGCTATTTCAGTTTGTTTTGTGTCAGGTTTTGCTCTAACAGTCCACAGCTGTTGAACTAGGTAATGTGTTAAATTTCAGCATGAAACTACATGAAGTTTAAACAAAGTCACTTGGATTCATCACCTTATGTTATAGTTAAATAACTATATTTGCTAAGTGAGAGTATGGAGTGAATGTTGCTTTGCTCTGTCAGCGGAGGTATGGGCGTCACCAGTGTACCTGTCTGTATCTGCTGTTAATGCCGTGGCCTCAGGATGTTTTTTTGTTCTTCCTTTTAGTAATACAGCAATAGACGTGTGGCTGTAAGGGTAGTTTGAGCATGTTTAACACAAATTACCCTGCCTTTTTGGAGAATAACCTCATAGGATAAAAGATTGCAAAACAGCATGACAACATGCCATACTATTTAACTGTTTATTTTAATTTAAAATATTAAATATTATATCCTTGTGAAGTGTGCTAAATTGTATTGAACTTCAAATCTTAAAAGTAAAATTTAAGAAAATTATACTTGCACATAATTAAATAAAAGGCCACTTAAGCATGCTTAAAGAGTACACTTTTATGACTGTTTCTTAACAAATTTAAGTACAGTTTTCTAATAATGGCAATTTAAAAGTTTGGTAACACTTTAGTATAGGTGTCAGGGTTCTGTTGTGTGTGTCATGTGTTCCCGCCTCTTGTGTCCATATTTGGTTTGTTTCCTGTCCTCGTCTGATGTGATTATTAGTTAATTCGTGTCCAGGTGTGTTCATGTGATTATCTATGATTTACCTGTGTATTTATAGTCCTGTCTGTTCAGTTTGATTTGGTCTGGTCTACTCGTTACTCCCGGTGTTTCCTGTCTGTCAGCCTTGCCCTGTCCTGCCTTGTCCTCATTAAAGACTGTAATTTGAGTTTACGTCCTCGTCTGTGTGTTCCTGTATCCTCCCTGCTGTGTGCACCGTGACAGAAGACCAGACCTAACCGTAAGCGGCGCCCCTTCACCTCGTTTTGTTTTGTTCGTTCTAGTTTTTATTTGTTTCCTGTGTTTTGTCTCTCGTGGCAAGCGAGTCCGCTGGCCGCGAGCCCTCATGCCCGCCGATCGCGGGAGATATCCGCCACCGGCTGTGGCTATCCCAAGCCTGTCGGCTGGTTCTCTAGTTCCCGGGTTGCCGCTCCCCCAGGCCTGCCTCTGACTCAATGCCCCCTTGTCGCGGAAGTGGAGGCGGTTGCTGAGGGACCCTGTGAGGGCCCCTGACTCCTTGTCATGCCCAGAAGAAGCCTCAGCTTCCGAGCTAGCCCAGGAGGGCTTCCTGTTCCTGGGAGACTGTCTTGTCCTGTGTGTCTAGCCCCGGTGGGCTGTCCTGTTCCTGTCTGTTTAGCCCTGGAGGGCTGTCCTGTCCCTGTCCTGTTCCTGTCTTGGGGGGGGGAGTAGAAGGGTTCCGGCTGGAGCTGCCATGGCCTCCAGAGCTCCTTGCACCTGCCATGACCTCCTGAGCTCCCTGCACCGCCATGGCCTCCAGAGCTCCCAGCTCCGCCATGGCCTCCTTTGTCTGTTCCACTCTGGAGGTCCCCGTCCTGCGTTCCTGTCTGTGTCTGTCCTGAGGGGCCTCCAGAGCGCCCCCCCCCCCTGATGGAACTGTTAAGGCACGGGACGAGGGGGGAGTTATTTCAGGGTTTTGTTGTGTGTGTCATGTGTTCCCGCCTCTTGTGTCCATATTTGGTTTGTTTCCTGTCCTCGTCTGATGTGATTATTAGTTAATTCGTGTCCAGGTGTGTTCATGTGATTATCTATGATTTGCCTGTGTATTTATAGTCCTGTCTGTTCAGTTTGATTTGGTCTGGTCTACTCGTTACTCCCGGTGTTTCCTGACTGTCAGCCTTGCCTTGTCCTGCCTTGTCCTCATTAAAGACTGTAATTTGAGTTTACGTCCTCGTCTGCGTGTTCCTGTATCCTCCCTGCTGTGTGCACCGTGACAATAGGGACCAATTCTCACTATTAACTAGTTGCTTATTAGCATGCCTATTATTAACGTACTGGTTGATTATTAGTACATATAAAGCACATATTCTGCATGACCATATTCTACATTCCTAATCCTACCCAATACCTAAACTTAACAACTACCATACTAACTATTAATAAGCAGCAAATTAGGAGTTTATTGATGCAAAAGTCGTAGTTAATGGTTTGTTAATAGTGAGAATTGGACCTTAAAATAAAGTGTGACCAATTTTTTTTAAGTACTTTTAAATCATTACATTCTAATAATCTTTTCTCACAGTATCAGTACAGTATCATCACAACTTACTAAAGCACATTTAAAGTACCTGATTATAATTTTAACTGTAATGTGTTATTCAATATTACATTTAAATGTTGTATGCTTCATGTATTTTAAAATGTAGCCTACTAAATTGCAACTTCATTTCAAATGTGTAATTACAAACGCATTTAAATACATGACATACAAGTTCAATAGAAATGCTTGTCAATACATTCAGCAGTACACTTATCCTATAATCATATTTCAGAGACAGTAGTAGTAATTATGTAATTACATATACAGATTTTCAAGTCCTATTAAGTGGGTCACTCTAATCTTCAGCTATTGTGATTTTATATAAAATTAATTTAATCATAATTAACATGCAATTAAGTGTCTGAAAATATTACATTCACTAAAGTATATATATTTTTTAAATACCTTAACAAGTACTCTTAAAAGTATGCCAAAAGTAAAAATATGCTATTTTATTTTATACTCCCATTATTATATATGTCCTTTCAGAAATAAAAAGGGCATTGCTGTAAAAAAAAATACAAATAATCAGTGCAATTTTTTTGTTATAGTACTTTGTGTCCTTTAGTCATATTGAACTTGGTTTAATTTTGTGCCATTATACAGAACAGTTCAGTGTCAAAATTAAATTCTAAGTTTTCAAATGAGACAGGGTCTACTACTTCACATTCTGCACTCATTTGTTTCAAGATTGAATTTTGCAACCATTATTGTTTGCAGCTTTAGGTTCTAAGACCAGGTTAGGCCTGAATAAGCACATATCAGATACAGCATGCTCACTCACCGTATCCCCCGAAATCACACAATTGTATTAATTCAGTTTATTAGCATCCAGTAAAAAGGATGACAACCATGTAGTAGAAACCGATGACTCTGTGTGTCCCATTATTTGACTCTAGGTACACTGTCTTAGTGTTCCTGCTGATGGTTATGCTAGTCACCCTCAGACTGAGCACTGACCCTGACTTTTACAGCAGCTCTCACACTCACTGCAGTGACCTTTTAAAATCCATTCTGACGGTTTGGGCGGTGAAATAATTACATATTAACATAACCCAGCTGTGTGCAGAAAGGGCCAAGAAAAATAGCCTGTGTTCCTTCAGAGAAAAGAGAAAAGAGAAAGACAAAGAGACAGAGAAGATGAACATAAACTAACAAGTGTAGTGTAGAACTAACAACAGATGCATTCAAGTGAGTGTCCGGTGTCCAGAGGGCACGGCTGTGGGTCATTCAGGGACCATTTGATTGATATAACTGACAAAAATGGCTGGAACTTTCTCCAAATTACAAGATGCAATTTGGCTGGCTTTGCAACCATCTTTTATGATTGCCATTAATCTCAATGGCAGTTGCTTGGCAGGCACATGACTATCCAGAAGTATGTGATTTGAAATATTTTTGAGCAAATAGAATGTCTGTTTTGTATATTTATGTATTGTCACATGACTACCTTTCGATTTATTTATTTATTTAAAGATGAAAAGGGAGAAGAAGAAATTAATTTTTACTCAGTAGCGCACTGAGATATTTATAATGCTATTTAAAACAAATTATGATATTCCATTCAAAAGTTTGGGGTCAGTAAGATTTTTTCAAAATAAATTAATACTTTTACTCAGCAAGGATGCATTACATTGATCAAAAGGGACAGTGAAGACATTTATAATTTTGCAAAAATGTCCAAAAAAAATCTATTTCAAATAAATTCAGCAAATCTGCATATTGGGATGATTTCTGAAGGATCACGTGACACTGAAGACTGTGTAATGATGCTGAAAATTCAGCTTCGCCATCACAGGAATAAATGACATTTTAAAACATTATAATATAAAACGTTTTATTGTAATAATATTTTACAATATTACTCTTTTTACTGTAAATTCAAATAATTGTTACTTCTTTTTAAAAACATTTAAAAATCTTACTGACATCAAACTTTTGAATGGCAGTATATAGATGTCAGTCAGTATATGAGCAGATCTTGGACATAATGCATATATTAAAAAGTCTAGCAATGCTAAACGTCAATCACCTCACAGAACAGAAGCCCACCGAAAAGCTGAATACACATTTCAGCTATTGCAAATACAGCATTTACTTCTCAAACGTCATTTCTGTACAGATTCTCTACATCTCTCCTTTAGAAAAGCAGCATAATTAGTCTTACACAAGAGCGCTTGATTTCATGCTCAAAAATCACATTCACCATTTTAAACGAATCCGCTTCTATTGAAGGTTCTAACATAGAACGTAATCTCCTATCCCTTTTCTCAATGTTGCATGCAATACCAATTTCATAGTGTTTAATGTACACAAAGGTACAAAATCTTAAATGTGTCTAAGCGACAGTAGTATTCGTTTCAAAAGCATTGATTTTGATTTGAATATAAAAACGGCACAATTGATTTAGACTGAGATTTTTCTTCCGTCTGGAATGCTTCTCTTGGTTTGTTTGGCAGCTCTGTAACGGTTCTGTGCTCGTCTCTCAGACCTGTATTAGCCTGGCACAGAGCGCTGAGCTAAAATCAATAAGCCCATAAGGCTGCTGTCACTGTCTCTTATTTACATCCCCTTCAAGAGTTCCTCCACCTTTACTCTTCTAGCTTTACTAACTTATGGTGCATTGGTCTTAATAAAGCAAGGAGTTAACAAATGGCAAAGAGGTTTATTGGAGAACAGAAGGAATAGGCATTTGGATGTACAAATTGGGGTCTTTTGTAATTGTAATTCTCCCAGCAGTATTAAAAAATGCAATCAATGAATGTGGACTGTTCAGTATAATCACGAACGATAGATACTGCACATTTGCTCAGTGGAGTGTGTTGGCTCTCCTGCTTGTAAAACTAGGTCTTGGACGGATGTCAAGACAGTGAGATATTTCTTGCTTTTTTTGTAACACAGCGAGGGAGGTTTTTCACCTACACCTGTGGAAAGAAATGCTTATTGATAATGGTGAGAGAATTCTAAACTCTTATGACTCAAAATGCAGATAAAATCCAGAGCAAACGTTCATTAGCTTCAATTCACTCCAGTATTCCAGATGGAGATGGAGTTTAATGGTCAGGCCACATGGGGGCCCCAGAGACACAGAGGTCAGGAAACTCAGCAAATCATTTTGCTGTCGTACACTGTCGCAGGCTTTTGTGTTTTTCTTTTCTGTAAGCATTTTAATTGTATTTTATTTTATTTATTTTTAATTAATTACAACACTACAATACCATCTTTCAATGTCCTTTGTAAGTTTAAATATGATACTACTTTTAATTACATGTCTATATGAGTTTATTACACATATAAAGTTTTCTATTGAAAAAGTGGTCACACTTTAAGGTCCAATTCTCGCTTTTAACAAGCCATTAACTATGACTTTTGACCTCAATAAACTCCTAATTTGCTGCTTATTTTTTAGTTAGTACGATAGTTGTTAAGTTTATGTATTGGGTAGGATTATGTGCTTTATAAGTACTAATAAACAGTCAATATGTTAATAATATGTTTTCTAATAAGTAATAGTGAGAATTGGTTCATATACTAAAATGTTATCTAAAAATAAATTTTGTATGGTTTAGCAGTACCGCCGCTCCCTATATGCAGAGTAGAGGTCTTCACGGGTCCAAAAATTCGTACCCGAACCCGAAGAGACCCGTAAATGTGCTGCGCGGAACCGACACGGACCCGTATTTTATTTGAAAGTGGGACCCGAACCCGTGTAGACCCGAGAAATGCCTTAAATGTACTACCCGGACCCGACGCGGACCCGACCATTATTCGAAAGATGGACCCGAACCCGGCTGGGAAGACACAGACCCGACTGCACCCGTCCCGATCGGCACATATTGCACAGCAAAATGCTATTAAGTCAATAAACATGTTTGCGAAAAAAAAAAAGCTTTTTGCCTTAACTACTAGTAAGTTAGCCCTCTCCCTGACTGCGATGCATACAATCCTCCTTGTCAATAAATGTCCATCCATGTTAGGCTGTTCCTCTCTCTTGCCGTCTGAAACAGCCTTCTTAATCCACTCATTATTCCAGCTTCAAAAGTCTACTTGCTGTCACAGAGACGGAGAACAGGTGCATCTCTTCAGTTTTGTCACTCATGAAGGAATCCATGATCACCGTCCACTTGCAGTACTAACATTAACTCTGCGCGCGCTCTGCTTCTGGCGGCTGAGGTATTTCCCGCTCACACTTTTCTCATCCTAATTTTACAAACTGCAAGTTACAAAACACACGCATGCTGACTGACACTGATCACTCGCGGGTGCGGTGTTCTCCGATCGACTCGGGTATGTTAAAAATACCCGGGACCCGAAGTAATAGATTGGGACCCGACCCGGACTCGGGTCGGGTCTCGGGTCCTCCGTGAAGACCTCTAATGCAGAGTACGCATCATGCTGAAAGACAACAGCAATCCATCAGTAAAAAAGATGAAAACGGCTACATTCGTAGGCCTGTGAAACTTTTTGGGCTGTTGACGTAATAGCTAATATCACCACCACCAACGCATCTAATATTCTCTAGTAGTTTCCATGTTCCCTTACGAAAATTAGCCATGGTTTAACATGAATAAAACCAAAAATCATGGTTCTTGTAGCCATAGTACCCGCAAATTAACCATGGTTTTGTTACTTCAATAATTAAGTATTAAGATATATATTTTTTGTGGTTATAAAAACAGACCTAAGCCAACAACAGCCTTTAAAATGACTTAAAATGCATTATATAAAAACAATGAGGCAATAACGGTTGGTTAATTAATAATTATGTTTTCATTTAATAACACTGTTAAAATACATAATACAAAATGCATGCACATTAGCTACAAATGCCTGCAAAGGGAGCCAAAGGCCTGGTGATTGCTGCTGTTACACTTACAGGACGATCATATCCTTGTTTAATAGGCTATTGACCAAACATTTAATTCAAATATCCACTTAATCTTTCATTTTTGGTCACCTTTTGCTGTAGATGACACCACCTCTATAATTTCTTCAACAACAAAAAAACATGTGGACATCACAACCCTTACAAAAATAAACAGTGTTTTTATTGTAGTAAAACTGCTTAATTTTCTTTTGTGTGATTTCTGAATACTTGAGACCATAAAATCAATCAGACAACTGCATTAATAAAATCATAGCCATAGGTAACTGTCTAGAGCTACAATTGTAATTTGTAAGTAATACAATTTAATTACAATTTATTTATTTACTTTTATATTTTATTAAAGTTCTATTTTGACCCATATAGTAGGTGCTTTTTTTTACTTCCATAATATTTGAGAGAGGGGGCACAACAATACAATCCTGCTTAGGGCACCTATTTGGCCAGCAATTGTCTTGCTGTGGTTTAGAGTACCGTTTAGAGGGTTGACTGTATTTTCAGCCTTTTTTAGTACATGGCAGACATGTTCACAAGTCTCTGAGGTCCAAGTCCAAGTCAAGTCTCAAGTCTCTGAGGTCAAGTCTAAGTCAAGTCTCAAGTCTCTGAGGTCAAGTCTAAGTCAAGTCTCAAGTCTTTAAAGCGGAGTCCAAGTCACGTCTCAAGTCTTTGAGGTGGAGTCCAAGTCACGTCTCAAGTCTTTGTTCTATTTATTAGCAATAGTTATTTCAGCTAGTTATTGAGGCTAAATCAGTTTTGAAATACTGATTTCACGATATGATTTTCTCAACAAAATAACTTTAACTAAATTTAAGACAAATTAGAAATGAAAAGGTGTCCATTTATTAATTGTCAGATAAAATGCTGCACATTTCTTTGTAAAATTGAAATATGTCAAACAACAAAACTAAATTTTAAAACAAACCCCAATTAATCAAATGAATTACACAAATTAAATAAATCTCATATAAACAAAATAAGGCTTTGTGCTCTTTTTCAGTTTAAAATGAGAGGCAACCACTGTATTTTAAACACAACACAATCCAAACAAAGAGACTGCATACAGAGGTACATCTCATGTAATCATCTCATGTACACCCCATTATTGTGGTTTCAAAGAACAAGAGATACCCAGAATCTATACTGTATGGATGGTTATTTATTGAATCTCAAATGTAAATATTTTGAGATACTGATTTTTGACTTTCATTAGCTGTAAGCTCTAATCATCAAAATTAAAACAAAAAAACTTTTGAAGTGTTTTACTTTACATGTAATGAATCTAAAATATTTGAAAGTTTCAGTTTTTGAAATAAGTTACTAGAAAAAATGAACTTTTTCACCATATTCTAATTTTCTGAGATGTACCTGTACATCCAGCATGAACAGTTTTTAATCTAAATTGAATTGTATAATTTCGAAATTTGAAGCAAAAACAAAATGGTCTGACTTTAGTTTTGTGAAACTATTCTACATAAACCATCAAACAAAACCGCACAGGCTGAATTAATGCAGATTCACTCTCTGCCAGCGGGTGGCGCTTGAACATCAATTAAACATCGTTTCCTTGGTTACCGCTGTAAACAAAGCAGTGCTGCGGTTATGAACACTAATATGCATTATACGGAGGCAAGATGCAAAGAAAATACCATCTAAACTTTTTTTAAGACAGCCAGTTTCCCTCAGAGATACATTCATATAAACTCCTATACCAAATGACTCGTTTTTTACGAGTCTCACGAGTCACGAGTCCAAGTCAAGTCTCGAGTCTTTATTTATGCGACTTAAGTGCGACTCGAGTCCAAGTCTCTGACTCGAGTTTCCATCTCTGGTACATGGATATGTGAATTTATTAGACTTTCAGTCATGTACATTCTTCCATCTGCCTACTGAATTTTTTTTTCTTTTCTTTTTTTTTGCAGCAGCATTTTAAAATATTTTCTTATGATATGTCTTTATTACGTTATTGAAGGACATCATAGTTGTTTTTGGCCAAGGGGTTTACTATTTTCAACTTCAAATTTTGATATGGCTTCTAGGCAGTTAATTGTTCTCTTCCTCCTCCATATTATCTGGAATTTCAGTCCCTGTATATCTTTATAGTGGTCTGATGTGCAATCTCCAGCTCATTACTGAGGAATCTCAGGTATAATTGTATGTCTGCTGGTTAAACTCTTTATGAGCTTTTTGACTACCTGAAAGTTATCACAGAGGATCTCAGACATTTATTCACTCAAGCTACTTAGCAGAACTGTGTGATGGTGATCGTAGGAGTGAGACATGTCTGAACTTTATTCCTCATGGCAAGGGAAATGTACAGTAATAGTCCAGAATCACTTCAGTCTTCATAAATGTTGAAGAGTCATTTTTACCCCAGGTGAGCTTGCCTCCTGTCGCAAAAACTGAGATGGTGTTAATGAAAGAGCTGTGAGTCAGGAATACTCATTATAGACATCTGGAGAAAGAACGACATAGGATGTGTCTCTGAGGAGGTGAGGTGATGAGTTGAGGAGGTGGGAAGTGTAAAAAGGTTAAATGGTCTATTTTAGGGTCACAAGTTGTAAGCATTAATGTAAGCAAACATAAGTTGACTGGAATTACTGTTTCTAAAGAGTAAAACAACAGTAGTAGTATAGACCTTAGTGAAGTTAGACGATAGAAACTAATTGAAATAGTGATGTTTTCCTTAGTGAACACCAATAATTATATTTTAATAACCATAAAATTGTTATAAGTAAAATTATTATTGCTACAGTAATGTGCGCTATTGACCCAGATGACCCCTTTTAAAGACACAGTGAGACTCCCATGATAGTTTGTGATTACATCTACAGGAAAAACTTGAGTTGCTGTGCACGTCTTGTGGTGAAATCAGTTCTGACTCATGAAAATCTCAATGTGCTTGAAGAAACTGGCCCCTGGGGGCATGAAAACACACACACACACACACACACACACACCCTTTTCATGTCGCGACAGTAATGATTCACTCTGCTGATAGTCAGGTATGAGGCACTCAAGATATAATGATGTATCTGTTTGCTTCTGGGAAACTCGTGAGATGTTTTACTTGATACACACTCTTTGTTTGCTCTGGATTATTTAGTAACTACAGACAAGGAGATTGAATGGGGGTCACCGATTTCTAAGAATCAAAATTGTTTTAGACTTACTCAGATCCACTTACCAAAACTACCTAACTGTATGCAAAACCTTTCATTCGGTTCAGTGGGACAATGCACTTACAAATTAATTTAATGAATGATTTACACAAAATATATGTTTTTAATGCAACTTAGAATAATATTAAATATTAAAATAAATAAATGAACATAAAATAAAGCATATAATGTAATTAAAATATATGTAATAAATAATGGTAACACTTTATTTTAAGGTGTCCTTGTTACACGTTACATGGACTTACTATTATAATAACAATTAATTATGCATAATTACATGCAAATAACCCTAAGCCTAAACCCTAACCATATAGTAAGTACATTTAGTTAATTAATATTACTCAGTACTTAAATGTATAACTACATTGTAATAAGGACACCTTAAAATAAAGTGTAACCTAAATAACAATATTTATACACAGTTGCATTTAGCTTGTTTCATGAATAAGACTCATTGTTAAGAACTTATTAGCAATTTAAAGTTCCAGGGTAAGATGAATGAGAAATCTCATAGCAGTCTCATAGGTCATGTATTATTAGTAGGGTTAAACATAGCTTACATTGAGCTATAACAGTGAATGGAGTTCTTACAGGGTGGATCCATGAGGCTGCTAAATATATAGCGTATTATTAGAGGGCTTTTAAATGACCCCAAAACACATGCAATACATATGCACACTCACTGACTGAGGCACACATGCATACCACACATATTATGTATGCTCACAACATCTGCATTTTGCAGGTTTGAATCTGTAAAATGGGCCCATCTGTTTTGTGTATAGCATTGTCAAAGGTCATTAGGATTTAGCAGAGAAGAAATGTAGGTCAAAAGACTGCCATGACATGCTAGTATGGTTTTCCCTGCATGGATATGCATATATACTTGGGAAAACTGCAAGGAATGTCCATTTTGGTGAAATTAGATGAATTTTGAACAAAATAATTTTCGTATAGCTTGTTTGGTTGCTTCTGAAATAGGTCAGTTCTCACTCCCCCAACACACCCGCTGCATAGATATGGTTGAATATGATCACTTCATCATGTTGAAATGATTGATGTATGGTTTGTCCAGATGGCCGAATGGTTTGAAGCATGTTAGCGGGGGTTTAATCCAGTGGTGAAATATTCTACATTTAAATCTCTTGTCTGTGTATGTATGTTTTTTATGGATTGTGTGGGAGCCAAATCTGCTCCTTTGGTACTTTTTTCCCTTCAAACTCCCTGGGTATGAAATCCAAAGGTAAATATCCCGCCACTGGATGGGTTGATCCGGGCTTTTCTGTGAAATGGAATAACGGGAGCAGCGGAGAGAGGCACAGGCTTTTGGGTTAGTAGGTTATCCATTCAAAACCTTTCTGACTCATACTCAGGGTATACAGTGTGTGTTTTTATAGTAAATAATTTTTATTATTTTATTGTTTTAAAAATGTGTTTACATGTTATATGCCAAACTATAGAAAGAAAATCCGAGCTGTGAAGAGAGATAGATAATAAGACTTTTTTTACAAGCTCAGCATATGACGTGAGATTTGATTAGATGAGACTAAATAATGAGACTAAAAACACTATCAGGGACTTTAAATTCATTAAAACCTAAAAATAATCATTTTTAAAAAGTAAAGTTTTAAGATAAAAAAATGTAAACATAATATGATGATATAAAATAATGATATAAATAATATGTATATATATATATATATATATATCATTTGTGCAACCTTTTGGACATTTTTGTCCATTTTAGTTTTTTTTATGTATATATATATAATTTTGCCTGTGTTTATGCTAACTGCATACATTTTGGCTCAGGTGTGTATTTTTATTGGAATTTTAATATTTCACCCTCATTTCCTTTAATAAATTTATTTTGCACTAGGTACAAAAAATAGTTCCTCTCAGTGCCTTTTGCACAAAAATGTCCCCATTGAAACCCATTAAAACTGCTATTTTTAATCGCAGTGCCGTTTAACTGTAAAATGATGCAATTTTTGTTAATAGGCTTTTTTTGTTGGCAAGGCTTCAAAATTTAATTGATACAATTTTTTACCAGATGGTGCCATTTTTTCAGGTTTGGTCTGTAAAGGGTCTATAAAGCAAATACTCACTTTATTCCTGTTTTCTGCTTCTGCATATTATAAAGCCAATTGGATAAATAATGCAGCTATAATTGTGTGGGTGTGTTGGTATGGCTGTCAGAGTGTGGTTTGTATGTGTGTCATAAATTTTTTTTTTGTTTGTGTACATGTGTGTTCTTGTAATATTTGAGAGAGAAAAACTCTACTGTAAATCACAAATCCAAGCACTGTGAGCACCAGCAGAGTTTTGCTGGCATCTAATGGGGAACAATTGGTACTGCGCCCAAACAAAATCTTACTGAAAGCACATTTTTTGAGATATCAACCTCAAATTTGGAACACAACTTGTTTAGATTTATGGCTTTGATTTTCTAGCAGGTTTAGAGTTCAACGTGTTTCATAAAATATTGTTCATAAATCATTTTCATAAACTTAAACCTGTATAACTTTTTTCTTGTTTCACTTTGTAAACTTTTTTTACTTCAACAATAATCTGCCATGGGTCTTCTTTAAAATAGACCAAACTTAACTATGTGCTCCCAAGCTTCAAATTTTTATGACGGTGTTTTGACATGGACATTTTTGTCCACTATGGACCTATGTGTAACTTTTTTAAATTGATGCACAAGGGATATATATATATATACACTATATTGCCAAAAGTATTGGGTCACCCCTTCTAATGAACAGGTTTGACTACTTTAGTAATTTCTATGAGTACAAATCTTAATGTTAAAGCATATAATGATATTCTAGGAAATTGTGTGCTTCTAATATTATAGCAACAGTTTGGACTCTTTTCTATTCTAACATGACAATGCCTCTGTGTATAAGACAAGGTTCAAAAAGAAAATGATTGATTCAGTCAGTGTGGAAGAACTTGACTGGTCTGTATAAAACCAAGTCCTAATCCCAGTTTAACACCTCTGGTGTGACTGTAAATGCAGACCTTGAGCCAAAAACTCATCACCAAACACCAATGACTTGTACATACACTATATAGACAAAAGTATTGGGACACCCCCTTTTTAAGAACAGAAAAATACTCTTCCAAATCTGTGGCAACAACGATGGGAACATAATTCATGTATTTAAAAATTGTATTTCCATCTCAGTTGCAACAGTTTTGGAAGTGTCTAAAATAACTGTGTACCCATATGTACAAGTCATTGGTGTTTGGTGATGAGTTTTTGGCTCAAGGTCTGCATTTACAGTCACACCAGAGGTGTTAAACTGGGATTAGGACTTGGTTTTATGCAGACCAGTCAAGTTCTTCCACACTGACTGAATCAATCATTTTCTTTTTGAACCTTGTCTTATACACAGAGGCATTGTCATGTTAGAATAGAAAAGGGTCCTGTCCAAACTGTTGCTATAATATTAGAAGCACACAATTTCCTAGAATATCATTATATGCTTTAACATTAAGATTTGTACTCATAGAAATTACTAAAGTAGTCAAACCTGTTCATTAGAAGGGGGCGACCCAATACTTTTGGCAATATAGTGTATATATATATATATATATATATGAAATACATTATTTTATTATTTTAAAATTAATCGATATTATATTAGTAATTTGTATATACTTATATATGTTCATATTTTAAATTGTTTGTCCATTTAATACTGATGCATTGCTGTAACAGCAAAATAATTCAGTGTTTTTAATGGCAGTTGTTTCCAAAATGCCAAATAATGCTGAAATGGCAATAATGCTGTGATAATGCTGAAAGGGCAATAAAAAAAATAAAAAAATGAAATCCCATATATATTTTACTGTCATAATGAAATGCAAGTTATTCTGTCAATCTCTTTTTTGATATTTAGTTGTGCAAACTTTCTTCAAGTGTGTTTGGGCTTGTTTTGACAACAGCAAACAGGATTTTTCCTCCATATCCAACTCTTTTGAGCCCAAAGTAAAGCTTCCAACATGCCTTGCTTTGATACACAAACACACACCAACTGCTGAGCTCAAGTACCAGCTATGCTAGTGTAATCCCGCTTTCCTTTCTGCCGCTTTGTAATTCTCCAGAAATATCCAGGCACGTGCGTGTGTATATGTGTGTAATTTTCTACAGCACGCACTGCAGCGATGGTCCTCTAGCCTGGTAAATTGGAGACTGGAAGAGCAGTGGATAGAGAGAGAGAGAGTCACATGTGGATCAGTATACACAGCTGTGACAGCAACAGAAGATCTTTTCTCCTCCCTTTTCATTCTTTTCCTTTTTTACTCACAAGCATTGAGACTTTTCTGCCTTTCCAAGCTGAGAGCATCTAGATGAGATGAAAAAGAAGGTGGGGAGAGCGAGAGAGTTTAGGAGGGCAGAACGAGAGAGAGATTGAGACTGTGTGTTGGAATGCGCTGATACATGGGAACAGCCTGCTTATCTCCGTTTGTCCCCCTGTCAGTCATCCCGAGGCGCACACGCATTCACTTCGGAACGCTGGAGGCTCCGTTTGGAAAGGTGGTGATTAACCCCTTCCCCCTCGTTCCTCCTCCTCCTCCGTCTCTCCCGCTGTCTGGTTCTTCTACCTGCACTCGTCTGGACTCGTTCGGTGAGTAAAGACACAGAGGGACAGGAAGGAAGAGCGATAGAAGGAGGGAGAGTAAGACCAAGACGGTGCAATTCGTTCTCTGCAGAATACGGTGGAAATCCAGGCGGTATTTGGACACCTGTGGAACACAGTTTTGGATATTCTACTAGTGTGATTTAATTGGACAACTCAAATGGAATACCAAGTGAGGGACTGATGAACTGACTTGATTGGATTCACTCGAGTTTAACCAGCATTTCTACACTATGTCTAAACCTTCACGACTTGCTCGCCCATCCTCGGCGGGTCCTGGCTCCAAGCTCCCCTCGCCTCGTCGGGATACACCTGCCGGCCGACCCAGAATGCACGGCATGGGGGAGAAGGTGATGCGGACAGGAAGTGAGGGCAATACACCTGGCCAAAGGCCTCCAGTCAATGGAACGACACATTCACAGATCCAGCAAAACACTAAGTTAAAGGAAGAGGACGAGATGGGACAACCAAGGAGCAGAATCAGTCCACCTAAAGGGTCCACCGTAACCATAACCCAGCAACAAGTCACACAACCCAGTAAGTAATTGATAATCAAAGGTGGATACCCAAAAACTGCGCTTTTCATATTTGACCTCTGGTATTTGGACACTTTTGATCTTTATTTATCAAACATCTCATGTTTTCATTATTTGAATGAATAAATTCTAGGAGGAAAATGTTATTGCTGAGAACTTGCTCTTTCTTTGGCTCAGGAGATATAAAAAAAAAAGTTATTTTATTTTTCTTTGAAAAAAACAAAATCTGAGTAGGCCCGCAACAAATAATCAATTAAATCATTAATAATAGATTTATTTTTTTTGCATTTTTGTACAATTTTGCATTTTGTACTTTAAATAAAATCCCGAAATTAAAAGTTGGCTTTTAAAATCGGATTAATACATAATCAGCAGATTAGTCGAATACTTAGCCCTACTTAAAAGTTTTGAAAATAGAAACAAATGACATGATTGTTTACATACAGTATGACTACAAATCATGATCTTGGGAAAAGGCTTATGATAGCAGACTTGCTTATGTTTGAGACTGTGTTGAGATCTCTTGTGAAACTCTAGACAAAACAGAAGAAAAATACTTCTCTATTTGCTCTCCTTTTATTCTTATTGCTGAAGAAATGTTATTTTCTGCATGCCCTAAGGTTTTAGACCTTCTAGAGGTGTGACAAGTGACACATTGTTCAGTTTGTCTTCTTTGTGATTTTAGCCATAAATTGAAAAGTCTTAATATTCTGACGAATATTGGGTGGATATTTAGTTTTAAATGTAAACATTGATATGTGTCATTATGATTGTATTTGGTGAGATGTTGAAATATCCATGTTGAGTATGGGTGTGAGTAAAAATGGAACATACTGTTTTGTTTGCATAGGTATTATGTGCATTTAGGGTATTAAGTAGATTAGCATGTTTGGTTTGGAGTATCTGAATGTAAGTGAACCGCATATGGTATTACCCTAAAAATGTTTGGTGCAGGTTTTATATTTATTCATATATGACAATGGGTTTTGTGGGATTATATCGGCAGCTGGGTTGATTTTTGCTGCATTCCTCAAACAAAAATACACACACACATGGTGTACACACACACACACACACACACTCACATTGCCTCCCCATTCCAGCACAGCGGGGTGCAGATTAATGCCAGTTTGTGTGTGTGCATGTGTTTGTGTGTGATTATGCACCTCTTTATCACATTCCGCCCCAGTGGGTTTTAATCCAGCTGGTTTTGGTTGAAGAGCACCATGTCAACTCAAAGTTGCTCTAAAGTGGTGATAGACCCAAATCCTGTCACCTCAGCGGCCTTCTGACGCCTGTCAGTCACATCCCTCAATGTTAAATGATTAAATGTCTGCTCAGTGAAATTGCAGGAACGGGACACCCCTTGGTGGGGATTTAGACTGTCATGATATTAAGGACAGGAAGTTCTGGAGGTTAACATCCCTCCTTTAGTTATTCATTCTGACGAGCACACACATGCACGCATAGAAATGAGTGTGTCACTCTTATTTGTCATTCATTTGTTCAGTAATGTGTGATAAGCTTCGGTAAAACCTGGTTTCTGTCATTTTTGAGTAGTATCCGTTTGCCTTTATTCTTTCCAACTACTATGGCAGTAAAAGGGACTAGGATCCAGATATTACCATGAAAATTGGTCCTCCATAGATTTAAAGGCATAGAAGAGGCATATAGTCTCAGGCATATGTTTGAAACATTTTCAAGGTGAATCATTAACAGTTTCACAGTGGCTTTTTTTCATGGATGGATGGACAGACGATGAATACAGCTCTCCAAAAGGCTACAAAAAGGACAAAAAATATTATTCATGCACTCTTTTCTCTGTAGCCCAAGCCCATATGATTAATGCTCTATGATTTTAATAAGCTTTAAAAAAATTAACAGTCTTCTGAAGCCATGCAATAATTTGTGAAAAGAGTAGATATTTAAGTTGTTAAATATTGTTTGGGTTCATTTTCCATGTCATACATTTAGTATAAGCCTCAGGTGGCCATGTTGAATTCAAAGTTGAACCAGTGTTATTTATGTATATAGTGTTATGGTATTATTAATAATTAGCTTTATTTTATATATTTTAGTTTCATTTAGAGTGAATGAGAGAAAGTTAACAATACCAGAAATGTATTTATGTCTCTCAGCCCAACTATAAACATTGTAGACGTTTACAGCAATAAGCTCTTTAAAAAGTTTTTTCCCTTTAAATTCTTACTTTAAATGGACCATTTAAAGAGTTAATGTTTTCTAGACTTAGAGTTCAAGCTCAGGTCATAACATATTGGATGACTGGTTCTTGAAAAAGGAATGAATGACAGATATATTGATACAATTCCCAACTGGAAAGATGAGTGTATTTTCTCTAATTAACATTTCTTTTTCTAAATAAACTTAGAAATCTGGCTGCCAATGAAGAGTTAAGTGTCCTAAAGGGCAGACGTATACCTGACTGTTTGGGATGAAATGTTGTGTAAGTTATACTGAAACATAAATACAACACTTTATACCTTTCCATTATGTTTTGAAGAACCACACAGATCCAAGCGCAAAAGTCTAATATAATCACCTGTGATCTGATACTAATGTTTTCTACCTAAACGTGCCCTCAAAGAAACATCTGGAAGGAAAACAAATACATTCTCTCTTTTTTCTTTGCCCGTTTTATGTCTGGCAGATCGAGTGATAAGCGAGAGTTTTGTTTATCAGCAGTCGGCTTTCTTAAAGGGGGTTTCTGTTTATCTGCAGGTAAAATGGTTCAGTCTTTTGTTTAATCTACTGTTAGCACTCTTTGGAAGTTTATCACAAGCAGGTGTAGCAGGACAAAGAACTGTATCACAGTCAGTAAATTTCATGGCTGGGTGGTCTTGCTTACTCATGGTTCAGCCAGACAGAGGTTATGGGAAAGAAAGAGGACAGAGAAGGAGGGAGACACAGTCCCCTCATCTCAACTAAGTTTATCTTAAGCTGGTTGGATCTGTACTCAAGCTTCTGTTGTTTGGATTTTCCATGCTTAGACTATGAGTGGTCACCCGGATTGATGTGTTTAACATATCAGTCTGCGATCTGCTGATATGAGAAACATTTCACTGGGGTTTATGTGATAGCTAGTGTAGTACACTAAAATAATGCAGTTTGACATTTAATTTGGCTTTTTTTAACATTGCAGGACTCAAATCAAAAGAAAGTGAAAGTGTTCACTAAGATGTTTAGTCGTTTTCTGTCATATTTTATGACTCATGTTGTTTCAAAACAGCATGACTTTATTCTTTGGATCACAAAATGAGTCGAAGAATGCTCACTGCTTTTTTTCATAGAATGATAAATCTAACTAATTTATTGACTTAAAATTCAGTCTGTTCCTCACACAAAGCTATCTTTTGATTTCTAAAGACTGTATAGAAGTTACTCATTCCAAAAATGTGACCGTAAAGATGTTTAAAATGTTACAAAATAATTCATTTCAGATAAATGCTGTTCTTTTGAAATTTCTATTTGTAAAATAATCCTGAAAAAAAATAATAAATGGATTACAGCTTCCACAAAAATATTAAGCAGCACAATTGTTTTCAGCATTGTTGATGAGAAATGTTTCTCGAGCAGTATATTAAAGTGATTTCTGAAGGATCATATGACACTGAAAATGCAACCTTGGTGAGCATTGGTGGCTTCTTTCAAAAACATAAAAAATCTTACTGACCCCAAACATTTGAACTTTAGATTATGTTTTCATTAGGACATTGTGCTCTACGGAAGAAAGTCAGTCATGCGGGTTTGAAAAGACATGAGAGTGAGTAAATAATGACATAATTTTGATTTTGGGATGAACTTTCTTTCGTCAGCAAATAATCCCATGATTTTTGGTGAAAGTGTCAGACAGGGATGAGTTTTTGTTATCAAGAGCAGGATCTAATACATTGCAATGGAGGCTGAAGCCAGTGGAAGCACTATGAAGAGAATTACGAGTGGGATTAGATTAATGAGCACTGCTCATTAACCCTTAATCCTCTCTGATTAAAAAGTGAGACACTCTTAATCCAGAACTGTCCAAACTGAAGACAGGACACTCTAGCACAACTCACTGTATCAGCAAGTTCCTGAAGAGCCATTCAGATCAATAACAGTTTAGCATTTTTTATACAAGGGATAATGAAAAAAAAAAAAAATTCTGTTCATGTTCTCACCTTCACGTTGTTTCAAACCTGTATGACTTTATTTATTGGAACAGAAAAAATATGTCTGCTTATGCTTTTTTTCTATATTATTATGCATGGAAAAAAGCAGCATGAACGTTCTTCAAAATGTCTTGTTTTGTGATGCATAGAAGAAAAAAAGTCATAAAAGTTTGAAACCTTATTAGCAGGGTGCCAGGTTTTTACAACAAAACCCGCCCAATTGCTACTTAAAACTAGCCCAATCACTTTTCAGGGGGGATCCCTCAGTAAAAATCATGTTCCGGGGGTAAAATACATATTTATTGGCGGGGTTCCCCTGATAAAATTCACATTCCAGGGGTGGAAAGAGTTTTAAAGTAGCCAAATTACATGGGAAAACCGCGGACTTGGCAACACTGCTTATTAGGGTGAATATATGATTTAAAAATAATAATACATTTTTGGGTGAACTGGCCCTAAATTTTTAAAAAATAGGATTTCTTCTTTTTTTTTCTCCAAAAGACAGAAAGCAGACACAAAGGGACACGGACACTATTTGCTCATCCCAGATTTATTGTAACCAAATTACTCTTTTAAATGAGGTGTTTTGTGCTTGGAAGCCACTCCATTAATCTCAGACCAGCAGACCATTATTCCTTCAGACAGATGAGTACTCTGTTTGTGAAAAACTGAATTCATGTGGGCAGAAGTTGATCTACAGGTCACCGACCAGCTCAGCTAATGAAAAGTGCCTGAGTGCTTTAACTTAATGGCAAATGGAATCTGATAATTGTTCACCGTTTGGCAGGAAGGACTGAAAAGGGGAGGGAGAGAATGAAAGGAAAGGTTTATCATTCTGCGTTGTGAGATATTCTAGTCTCTTAAAGCATTCAGGGAGAGTTAATTTCAGGAGAGGGAGTAGCACTTAGATACTTTTCCTTACTTCAGGAATTTTCCAGAATCCTTTCTGCTGAGCTCATAGGCTGCTTAATCGCCACTGCTGCTGCAAAAAATGGCTTACAGGACAAAGTCGCCAGTAACTAGAACCTGAGATCTTTGAAATCTGGAATTAAAAGGAAGGGAGAACCCTTTCAACAATGCCCACCTTAGACAAACTTTGAATTAGGTCATTATGACTTTCATTATTCTGTGGAACATAAAAGGAGATGTTTGACAGAATGTCTGCTTATGCTTTGCATGGAAAAAAGCAGCATGAACATTCTTCAAAACATGTTGTTTTGTGTTCCATGAAAGAAAAAAAGTTTAGAAGGATGAATATATGATATAAACATTGTCATATTTTGGTGAACTTGCCCTAATTTGTCAAACAATCAAGCAAGAAGCTTGTATTCTAAAAATTTGAATTATTACGCTTTGCTTTGATCTCAAAACTTGAGAGCAATAAAATCTTGAGGAAAAAAAGGATTAGAGACCCTTTCAGCAATGCCCACCTTAGACAAACTTTGAATTAGGTTACTAACTAGGCAAGAATCAACAGGTTGTGTGTTTGCACAAGTATATTGACATTTGAGTTAGTTTGTGTTGATTCATGGTGTAGCTCTACATGGTTTAGATGTCACAAAGTGTCCTGGGTGATGTGAGTCAGAAACAGAGCTAAAGACAGAGGGGGCAGGAGAAGACCTCCATTTAACACACCTGGTTTTGTTGTTGTTACTGTTTATCTCCCTCTGAGCTGAATTCATGCCCTGAGGCTCGTCACGTGTGAAGACTGCAGACATTATGCGCTGAGGGTTGTTGTTGCTGCAGAACTTTGCACTTCGTGGCTGAAATACACGCTAACAGATTTGTGGTCACAGATTCTGTTAAGCGCCTCTTCATGAGTATGTCCAAGTGTCCCTTAGGTGTCCATCAGAGATAACTTTCCTAAGCAGAAATCAATAAAAACGTGGGCAACTGTGTTTAAATTCTCATTCATTAGATAGAGACCTCTGGGAGTTTGTCTGAGTGGTTGATAAAGCTTTTGAAGATGTTGATTCCAGCAGGGGAAAAGTGCTCTTGACTGCACTGAAAGTTGTGTTGAAGGGATAGTTCACCCTCAAATATATTCACCCTCATGTCATTCTTTCTTCTGTGGAACAAAGAGTAATAAAATTTCAGTCTGTTCCTCATATATAATTTTTTTATGCTGCTTTTCTGTCCTTTTTGGACCTTGACAGCTCCAGTCCCCATTTACTTTCATTGTATGAAAAAGTACAGGACATTCATGAAACTGCTTTTGTGTTCCACAGGAGCAAGAAAGTTATACAGGTTTGGAATGACAATTTGAGTGAGTAAATGAAAAAATGTTCAATTTTGGATGAACTACTAACCTCTCTACCCATTTTCCATGTTTCTTCAAAAGCAATTAGTTTGGATAAACATATTATGTGGTTTAACCTCTTTTCAGTCTAGACACACATCACTATGTGTTTCTCCAATGCTATCTCATGACCAATTCGTACGTATTTTACGAGGTGGCTAATTTTTACGAATTCGTACGACCTACGCAGTGTTTCCCATACATTGATTTATTTGTGGCGGCCCGCCACAATATCAAAACTGACCGCCACAAATAGATTTTTAAAAAATGCGTTGACTTAGTTGAATAAACGAGCACTGCACGTTTCAAAATCGAAACACGGTGCGGGTGTTTTTATATCACTGTATTTCTGAAGGAAACCGACTGTCTTCAGAACATTTTGGATGTCATTTTCATTTCATCTTGCATGTAATGTCTGATAAAGCAGCGTTTGTGAGCGGAGCGATGCTTTGTGTACAGCGTTACCGGGGAAACCGCTATTTCTCCGCACTCTAAAAGCACCTCCTGCTGGCAGAGAATGAATTTGCATATATGCCGCCACAAATAAAGTCCATGTCTGTGGGAAACACTGCGTACGATTTTGTACGATTTGTCTAAACCCTAGTGACGGGTAGGTTTAGGGGCAGGGTTAGGTGTAGGTCATTCGTACAAATTCATACGAATTGTGCAACTCGTAAAATACGTACGATTTCACAAAAATCATATGCATTTGTACGAGTGAGGTCGAGGTTACACCTTGTAAAATATGTAAGAATTGCCTTGAGATTGGGCTGGTTTCTCTGTTTTTAATGGGGGCTAATTATTTCAAACACTATAATTCACTGTTATTTTTTTTTATATTTTAGTATTTTCTTGTTCTTTATATAATATTATAGTCTCACCACAACAAAGAGATTAAGAACAGTTGCACTTTGCAGAATGAAACAGATGTTAATTTCCAGACCATGCTAGAGAAGGACTGGACCATCTTGTCAGAAGTTAAAATAACTAAAAAGTTATTTTATCTTTGTTTTCACTGGATATTCAGTAGCAGGAGCAGGCTAAAATTGTTCCTTCCTTGCATTGTGACTATTCCTGGATGGGAATCCAGTCTTTAGCTCCCAGCTGGGACTCTAGAGCGTGTTATTTAAAGTAACACTATGGTGGAATTCCTGTGAAAGTTCATCTGTTGCATCATTATTTACAATGCAAGTTAAATTGACCAAGATTATTTTCATGTTATGGCTGATAACTGAAAAATGCCAGATATTCTATTCTATTTTGCCAAAATAAATATAACGTTTTTGCCTGGTTGTTAAAAAGGTTTTTGGAAACATAAAACACACTGAAAATGCATAAATGATTTGCTTGAAAATAATAAATGTAATTTGGTTTGATAATTTGCATCTAATGCAATGACATTAATTTAAATGTAGCTTAATTTTCCAAATATTTAATGGGCCCACTCCCTTCTAATGCATTAGAGCCAAGTCGCCAAGCAAGTTCTTATGAATAATCAAATAATCTGTTATAAAGTCACTTCTCCTTGAGTTTGCAGCAGTTTAATTGGAGATCCGGTGTTCTCTGCCCTAGTTTCCACAGAGCCCTTATGAGACTATGAGCTCTGACAGGTTTGAGGCCCACACATGCAGTACTGACAGAAAATTGTAACTTTTAATCGTAATCTGGTGCAGTGGATGGACTGTTTCTCAAATTCCTCCAGTGCTTGTCGTCTTCTTTTTGTTCTGTTGCTGTTTCTTCTGACTTTGCCTTTTCTTTCTCCTTTTCGCTCACTCTGTTTTGTTTGAGGTTGCCATTTTTCTTGTTTGTCTGTCTCTCTAGTTATCTCCACCTCCTTTTATCTCTTTCTTTCCTTCTATCCCTCGCTTTTTCTTGCCCTCTTCTTTCTGAACAGGTTGTGAGCTGGTTTTCTCAGTGCTGATTAAAAGTAGCGTCTCTGTTTGAAGTCTATTCAGCAAGCTGTGTGTGGTTGCTTATTAGGGTCAGCCAAGAGGGTTAGAGACACACACACACACACACACACCTAATGAACGCCGTCTCCTAAAGAGACTCCTTGTTTCAAGAAAAGAGTGGTTAAGCAAGGATGAAAAGATGAAGGGATTTCCTGAAATGTTGGCACTGAGTGTGGGTTGTGTGCACACACTCTTTCTTTTCCTCTTTCTTCTTCTCTCTTTGCTCCATTCTGACGCACCATTTAATGGCTAGACAAGTACCTGGTACAGAGAGACCGGTGAAATAGAAACAAAAGGAAATGGAGCGAGAAAAAGGGAAGGTTTTAAAGGTGAGAGACAAAGCACTGTATACATGCAGTGAATTTCAACAGCCATGGAAAAGTTTTAGAATTTCATTTGAGTTTAACAAAACTTATCTGTTGAATTAGACTGCAGCTAATCTAACCTGAAACAAAGCAGTTCGTGTTGGAGATGTAGCTGTTACACACAATATACATTGAGCCCTGATGCTCATTTGGGAGATTGAGGTTTGAATCTGGTCTTGTTGTGTCCCAGTCCCTTTCCCTTCCTAATAAAATTCTCTTTAACTCTTTTCCCACCAGCAAAAAAAAGTTTTATCCTAGCTTCATGCATTTATCAACACTTAAATGTGGGTAAGTAAAAAATAAAATAGAAAAATATGAAAATAGTAGATTGCTTCTATCAACACCCCGAAATTTGCACAGTCCTGTAAGTTTTTGTCCGGTTTTGATTTATGCTTGTTTGATGATTGTGTTATTTTGCATATGCTATCACTTGTTTCTGCTTCTTCTTCACTGTGTTTTGATCCAGACATTCAGCACTCTTTCAGAAGATGTGTAACAGCACCCCCTACCCTATAAGAGTGTAAACACAGAAAGATGGAAAATTCTGTCAGTGGCTGGGAAAGAGTTAATTATTAAGCTGTGACAAAAGCCCTATATTTCACTTTCTGGATACTGATTGGTTAATACAGCAGTCAATTTCAGTCACAGCTGAATCCATCCAATGAGTTTGATTAGGACTCGATTCCAAAGCCATTCCACTGGGTGAAAAAACTTTAAACAGTGCTTGATTGTGAAATATTTAAATTAATTTTCATTTTTTGCTTTTTTAAGCTAGCTTACATTTTGCAAGCTAACCACTCAGTTTGCTGGCTTAGCATGCTTTTAGCCACTTAACCTGGTTGCTTGGCCTATCCTATGCTAGGGGTCTCCAACCCTGCTCCTGGAGAGCTACCGGCCTGTAGATTTTAGCTCCAACCCCAATCAAACACACTTGAACCAGCTAATCAAGTTGTTTAGGGATACATAATTACAGGCAGGTGTGTTAAAACAGCATTGGAACTGAAGTCTGCAGGACAGATCCTGCCCTATGCAAAAGTTTAAATGTATATTTTTATACATACTACATGATACTTTTTTTTTATATATATAACAACTAGGCCTACCTCCTGTAGTGCACTTAATTTCTTATTTTCATGGCTAAATTCACATTATAGCACAGACTTTATTGCTGAAATATGAAGTGTTTCTTGCTACAGACTAGAAATTGAATTCAAGAATGGCTGCAACAGTAAAGTTTTCTTCCAAATATTTTACCAGTATCCATTATCATAAAACAACAGTGATGGACATTCAATACACAGCAGCATACCTTTTGAGAGAAAAAAGTACACTTCAGTATGAAAATAATATATTTGAAGATATATATTTGTACTTAAGTGTGTTAAGAAACATGAGAGTCATGAAAGTGTGCTTTCTTTTAGTACAGGGATAGTTCACCCATAAATGAATGAACAAACAGTTGCTAGCAACTGCTTGGTTACCAACATTATTTAAAATATCTCATATAGGTAATATCTTATAAAAACTTATATAGGTTTGTAACAACTTAACTTAAAAATATACTTTTAAGATTTAAAGCACACTGAAAGTGCACATTCAGTACAATGAAGTGCACTTCATTTTCATAAGTGATGTGCTGACAAACACCTGTTGGACTCGGCTGGGCTGAAAGATGATACGGCGTCAGTGCAATCCGTGTAATGATGATTAGTGGTTTTAAGATGGTACCTGACGTTGATTGGCGAGTTTCATGGCTGGCCTGAGGGTGATTTGTCTGGCCGCAGTTGCTCGTCACTTTGATTTACTGAAGAACGAAGCAGAGCTGATATACGCCGTAAGACAGTGTGTAGATTCATGCTGTTATAAATCAGCATGTGGTCATCTAAAGCTCTCCAACATCTTTTGAGCCAGACTGAATCATCAACAACTGTCTCCATAAAAGGTACTGAAAGATGTGTGTTTGGGTGATCAGATGAGGAATCTTTACTTGTTGAGACAGATATTGTTTTGCTGACCGAGTTTGACTCTGTGTGTGTGTGTGTGTGTGTGTGTGTGTGTGTGTGTGTGTGTGTGTGTGAGTGGGTTTTGCTCATGCCATTAGGTAATTAGGGGTACTTAGTCTACAGGGCAGATTTCTGCAGTTGGCAGAGGCTTGTGTGTTTATTAAACTATGAGTCAGTCATTTGTCTGGTCAGTGTTTCTTCAGTTTTTAAAAGTCATCTCATTATGCTTTAATATGCGTTATTAGTTTCATAGAAACAAAAACTCAGGGGCTTTTTGTCTGTTTGCCTGTTGATTTGTGCTTCTCAGAAAAACAGAAATTGTTTGGCAGCATGAGTGTGTTTGGGAAATCTGAAAACAATTATTATTTTGGTAATTCCATTTGGTGTTACCTTTAAATCACACAAAATATTATATATTAAACACTGCATTTTAGACTGCTCAGAAATCCCTAGACTCTGTAGGTTTGACTGAAACCATATACACAGCTGCCGCTTTGCAGTCCATCTAATAGCAGATGCTAAAGTCACTTCCAATCTATACTACTCCTTATTATACCTTCTCTAAATTATAGCATATATAGCTTTTAGTTTAGAATACACTTCGGAGAAGCTATATAACAAGCTAGTTTTGAAAACATAAATCTTTGAATGGTAGTGTCATCTCCATCTTTCTTCACTACTTCTCATATTTTCTCTTATTTTTTTCCCCCATCTTCATCTTCACTCTTATTTCAGTGTCAGAATAATTGTGGGAATCTTATGTGCAGAGAGAGTTAACCAAGGAGGTATTCCATTTAAGTAGCCATGACAAAAGCGTCTTTTTTATATCTCCTTTCCTCTTACACACTCTCACACACACACACACACACAGAATAAATTAATTATGTGTGTAAATGTACATGTATAAATACATTTAAAAAAATCATACACAACATCCACAAAAATTGCTATTTTGTGTAAAAGGAACTGATTATAAATACACTGTAAAAAATGACTGTGAATTTAACGGTAAAAGACTGTAAAAATTCTACAGTAAAAATCTGTTAAATGGTTAACGGTAAGTTACCCTACTACAGTGCCCTCCACTAATATTGGCACCCTTGATAAAATGAGCAAAGGCGGCTGTTAAATCTGGTTATCCTTTTGACTTTCACTCAAAAAATTCACAAAATTCCAACCTATCATTGGTAAAACAATTGTTACCCTACTTATATGAAATTCGGTGAAAAACTGTATTGGCCATAATTATAAATATGAGGAACACAAAGGTTATTTTACGGTAAGAACAAGATAAAACATACCATTTTTGGGTTCCAATCAACTAAAGTGGAAAAAGAACGTGTGTCTATATAATTTAGTGGCAAAGACTCTCCAAGGATCACAGTTGGAGAATTGCAGAGATTAGTTGAGTCTTGGGGTCAGAAACCTAAAAAAAAAAAATCAAACATCCCCTATATCACCACATGTTGTTCGGGAGGGTTTCAAGAAAAATTGTCCTCACTCATCCAAAAACAAACTCCAGCAAATTCATTTGTCAGACACGACTGGAACTTCAAATGGCACTGGCTTCTATTGTCAGATGAAACTGAAAAAAGAGCTTTTTGGCAGCAAACCCACCAGATGAGTTTAGTACAACCCGGGATAAAAAAGTACCCCATGTCCACGGTTAAATATACTGCTGGATCTTTAATGTTGTGGGCCTGTTTTTCTGCCAGAGGTCCTGAACATCTTGTTCAGATGCATGGCATCATGGATTCTATCATATACCAACAGATAAAAAATCAAAACCTGACTGCCTCTGTTAGAAATCTTATAATGGGCCGTGTTTGGATCTTCCACCAGGACAACAATCCAAAACAAACATCAAAATAAACACAAAAATGGGTCACTGAGCACAAAATTAATCTTTTACCATTGGCTTGTCCTCTGACCTGAACCCTTAGAAAATGAGTGAGGTGAACTGAAGAGAAGAAGCACCGTCATGGAGCTGTGAATCTGAAGGATCTGGAGAGATTCTGTATGAAGAAAATGGTCTCTGATCTCTTATCAGGTGTTCTCCAAACTCTTCAGGCATTATAGGAGAAAACTAAGAGCTGTTACCCTGGGAAAAGGACGTTGCAATAATTGGGTGCCAATAATTGTGGCCAACATGAAATAGTGAAAGCATTTATTTCACAATGAGATCCCCCACCCCACTTTCAATTGTTTTACTTCAATGATAGGTTGGAATTTTGTGAATTTTTTGAGTAAAAGATAAAAAGGATAAACAATGCAGATTTATTTTCACAGCTGCCTTTGCTCATATTTACCAAGGGTGCCAATATTAGTGGAGGACACTGTATATGCGGTGAAAAACTGTATTGGCCATTACGTTATTTTACGGTAGTATACCATTTTTGGAAGTGGAAAAAGAACATATAATTTACAGTAAATAACCGTAAATTGACATTCCCCGACTTCCCTGTGTTACATTTCAAATTTGATGTTTTTTTGTTGAAATAACTGTTTCTTCTTAGTTTTTTCTTATCAGTTTTGCACATTAGGGTTGTATGTTACACCTAATGTTGTTAAATGAATGTTTATTCCATTATTTCAGTTTAATGTGTGTTACCATGATGGCGTTTAATGTTTGTGTGAATGACACTGTGCACCTTCTATATGTTAATAGTTAAATAATCTCTAAATTTAATATCTAAAATGTTGCTACCGTATTTTTTTACAGTACAATTCTGGCAACCACAGCTGCCGTTTTTTTACCGTAAATTTTACGGCATTTTTTACAGTGTAAATTATAATTATAGCTCCTTCATGCCTACTATTGTCTAGTGTGTGTGCAGAGTGGAGAGAAGTTAGTTTCTCATTTTAGCTTCACTAGTCAGTAACTGCCTCTCTGCATATTAGAATTTGATAAACGTCCCCATAATCAGACTCAGGAAATAGAATGAGTTCAGCCATTATGATATCATCAGTCAGACAGCCAGACCAATCATCTCGTCTCATCTGACTCTGAATTCCTTCAGGCTCACAGAGAGACAGAGGATCATGGAATGTTGAGCATAATTAAAGGAAAACTCAAAATTGCAGAGTTATAGTTAATCTGAGGGCCTTCCTGGACCGTCGATCAGATCTCATCATATGAAAAGCTGTCATTGTCTGTGTTTTTTGTTTCTCTTTTCCTGTCAGCTCTTGAACTTTTGTAGCCTGTAGTAAAGTGATATTTTAGAGCATGCTCAGTGGCTGGGAATGCTGGAAATAATCACTGCAGTTCATCTGAATTTGTGTCTGTGTGAATTAGATGTAAGTGTTTTAACATGGCGTTTAGAGCAAGTTTGAACAGCCCTTCATTTCCTGATATCACAGGCTGGTTCTCCTCCATTTCCTTGGGTGTCTGGATAGTTTCATTGGTTTAAAGTATGGCTGTATATTAAAGAAACTTTCTCTTCACTACTTTTTCTTTATCCCTCTCTCTTTCATCATGGTTTGCAATGTTGTGTTCCGACTCATTTGCACACACACAGATATGCACCTCTAATTAACTTTGGCTGTTCTGCTGGGGTCAGAGGGTTAATTAAACTATCTTAGTCATTATTACAGAAATGTGTGCAAATAAGATACAGTATTCAGTCACTTTTCTCTTTTTTTCATGCATAAAATGCATTACGCAAACAAACAATCAAATAAAGTAATCTACATACCGTTCAAAATTGTGATAACAAAATTTGATAATGTCACAAAAGTGGCTGTAAATATATTATTGATAACATTACAAAAGATTTCTGTTTTAGAAATGCTGTTCCTTTCTCTTAAAATGATTTCTGAAGGATCGTGTGAAACTGAAGACTGGAGTCATGGCTGCTGAAAATTCAGCTTTGCCATCACAGGTATACATTACATTTGAAACTCTTAAAATAGAAGAAAAAATCTATTTCCACAATATTGCTGTTTTTACTGATTTTTGATTAAATAAATGCAGTCTTGATGAGCATAAGAGATTTTTCAAAAACATTAAAAAACCTTACTGACCCCAAACTTTTGAACAGTAGTGTTTATGATTTAATAGATCAATGATTATTTGAATGGAAGAATTATCACAAAGTATGTAAATACTTTAATATGTTATTGTACACCTTTAATTAAAAACCAGGCTTAAAATGCACTCAATTATGTTTCAAATGTTAATATTAAATATTAAAGAAATAATATGAAAAAAATTATACTTTATTAAATGGTCTTTTCTTTTAATATATATTTTTTTTTTTTGGGGGGGCTATTTTAAATTGTATTCAATCGCACAGTTTAGGGTTAGACAGAAAACAATTGCTCAAATAGTTTATTTTTTTCATTATTAAAACAGGTATTTAAACCTAGAGCCTTTCATTACAGCACTAACCTGTCATTTAACACTTTATAGTATATATAGACTACAATACAAGTACTGACTGTAAGTACATATTGTGTTCCTAAACAGACTGACCCACAGAGCTGTCAGATCTCCAACAGAATACAAAGAATTAAACATATTGTGTGCAATAGACAGCCCTCTGCCTGTTTGCTCTCAGCTTTTCTTGTGCTTGTTCTTGACTACCACAGCGACACCCAACCAGCTACAAAGCAAATATTTTTCCAAGTTCGCTGGGTCTGTAGTGTTTATAGGTGAGTTATCTGTAGTGTGTGGTGTGTTTTTTTCTGAATGATGATGTGAAGGAAGGTGTGTGAGAGAGTGAAAGGTAAAATAGTTGTTGTCATCTGTGTATGTTGTTTGTTTTTGTCAGCAGATACTGATTCAACTAAGCCCTCTTGCTGTCAGTTTGCACTTCTAAACCCTCTAGCATATACATTTTTCATGACACCCCATGATTTATCTTATATAATGAGAATAAATTGGATAGTCTTTTTTAGCGGGCATGTTCTGAATTACTGGAAAGAGAGGACCTGTAGGAAAGTGTATATGTTGTGGGTGTGTGTGTATGTGTGTTTGTGTTCAGGTGGGTTAAATTTTGTCAGGGAAGAACTGATTTGGTTTAAAGAACAGAATTTAGCACAACCCAGTTTGCAAATGTATTTAATTATTTGCTTGCATATGGAATATGGACTTTTTCTATTTTATTTTATTTTATTTTATTCTTTACTGTAGCTAACAGCACACTCTTCTCATTGTGTGTGTTGTGTTTGCAGAAGCACACGAGCGTACCATATACAAGCGTCTCTTGACATCCACATGACTTTGTATCCGGGCCTGTGTGTGTGTGTGTGTGTGTGTGTGTGTGTGTGTTTGTTTTAGTATGTGCACGAGTGTTTGGGGGCAGGGCTGAGTGTTTCAGTGTCTGCTGAGTGTTTTAAGTTTTGCAGATAACCAAGGACAGTTATGTCTTTTCCACTATTTACCATCCGCCTTTCATTCCCTCTTCACTCCTCCTCTCTTTTAGTTTGTCTGCCAGTGACAAACTAAGTGAGTTGAACACACATGCCCTCATACTCGCACATACATACATAAACACTTCAGACATGTGCTCTGTTCCAAAACTTAGTGAGCTGCCTATGTAGGCAGCATTTTAAGGAGCTCTCAACATGAAGGCTTGGTATCTTTTTTATGCTGCATCCTAAGCTCCTTGTTTTAGGCAAAACCCTAAAGCACCATTACAATCCCACAATGCATTGCAACAAGCTCAAATTCATAAAGAACAAAGAATAACAAATTTTATATTGCTACTTTAGAATCTTTTTGGTGATGGTGAAGTGCATCCAGACTGCTGACATGTTTACCTGTTGTAACTTTTCCATGTTGTGTGCACAAAATAGATGCTGACACAGTCAAAATCTGTCATCAAAGAAGTGCTAACTGTTTCTTTCCATGACTATTTTGGCAGAAATTTCATTTTTTGTTTTCTGTTTTTTTTTTTCCGCTATTTTAAGTTGCTAAAATTTCAGTGCATCGCTATGATTGTGCTTGTATTTCAACAACATGCTAACATTGAAATCAATTTCATCTTGAGTCTCATGCTGTTTATGCAGCACATGGACATGCGGTTAATACCTAACTACATAATTGTCAGACCTCTGTCGTGTGTGTCTTGTGTTCCCGCCACTTGTTTCCTTATATGGTTAGTTTCCTGTCCTCGTTTCATGTCATTATGAGTTAATTCTGTTCCAGGTGTGTGTTTGTGATTGTGTTAATCATCCGGTGTATTTAAGTCCTGTCTGTTGAGTTCCATGTCGTCTGGTCTACTTGTTATTCCCGGTGTTTCTGTGTGTCTGCATTGCCCTGTCTTACCTTGATGTCGTCATTAAAGACTATTATTTTGAAGTATCTCCTCGTCTGCGTGTTCCTCGTCTCTCCCTGCTGTGTGCACCGTGACAATAATACTATTATTGTTGGAAATTGCAACAATATAAAAATAGAAATAGAATACATTAATATATTTAAAATTTTAATTAAAACAATAAGTAAACAATAAATAAACAATAATATCCTGGCCAGAGGAGAACTGGCCCCCCGACTGAGCCTGGTTTCTCCCAAGGTTTTTTTTTCTCCACTCTGTCACAGAGAGAGTTTTGGTTCCTTGCCGCTGTCGCCTCTGGCTTGCTCAGTTTGGGACACTTAATTTCTAGCGATTATTGTCAATTGGATTTCACAGATACTATTTAAACTATACTGAGCTAGACAATGACATCTCCGAATTCAATAATGAAATGCCCTTAACTGAAAATTGAGTGTTTAATCGTATTATTATACATTACTGACACTCTATCCTCCAACTTGATACTGTTAAGTGCTTTGACACAATCTGTATTGTTAAAAGCGCTATATAAATAAAGGTGACTTGACTTGACATGCCACCTATGTAAAGCGATCCAAATTGCTCAATTATGATGTTCCGAGACAGTTAAGATGCTGTCTTAGAAGACAGCTGTCTATGTTGTCAGTATGCAAAGCTCACTTGGTTCTGGCACAGATCTGTTGTGTGTTTTGGAGATGTTTTGTTGCGCTCACTTAAGATCTCACTGAAGACTGAAACCTGGCTCCGATTCTAACAGCAAACTGAGGGATTTTGAGAGGAAGCTCTGAATTCACAGACACACACACACACACACATGCGGCCCTTCAGTTTGTGTCGCAGGGGGCTCCGTAGCAAGAAGTCCTCCACATGTTTTGCTTTAGCTTAAGGGATTCTCTCTCTCTCTCTCACTTCACTCTTCATCAGTGGCTCTTTATTTCATTCTGTCACACATCTCCTTTTCTTTTCTTCTCTAAGTTCTCCATTCCCCTCTTTTTCTTCTTGCAATGAGGTGATCCAGGCTCGAGGGAGTGCCAAGAGAGTTACAAAAACCGCATTCATCACGACACACAATCGAAAACACACACACACACGTTCACACAACACGTCCTGTCTAAACAATGCTCCTTGGCTGAGTCTGGGGGAGTGATTTGAGTTGGTGTAAAGGGACAGCACAGGAAGTGTCAGTGAGAGAGAGAGTTTGAGGGTTTGGAGAACAGGAGCAGCCCTACAGCGAGGAGAAAACTTTCCCTGTCGCAGCAGCAGGCGGAGTGGGTCTCAATCTCTCTTGCTCCCTTGTTCACGCTTCGGTTGTTGTTTGGATGTATGATCCTGGACAGGGCAAATAGGGTGAGTAACACAAGCTCTCTATTTCTCTTTCCTCATACTTAAAGAGCTGTAAAGAAATATTAGAAACATCGTTCAGTTCCACTTCTCCTCTGTAGCACATAAAAAATGTTTCTAACTTTTATTGAGACAAGTTTAAAGCATAATTAAAACACAAATGCCGACTCCACAGCCAAACCTCTGCATCCTTAGTGCCGTATCCATTACTTTTACAATTCAGCAAGTTTATAGTCTTCCTCCCCCTGTGTTTATTCATTCCGGTTGATAGTCTACAATGCTTCTCATATTCTATTATTGTATATAAGGGAAGGATATGGAAGCATTTGTGCATAGTGAGGGTCTCTGAAATGTTTTGGGAAATATTTGACATGGATCACGTTGGTTGGTCATCATGGTCAAATCTTCTTGTAAAACATTCTTGTACGTAATAAAACTGTTTAGGTGTGAAACTTTTAGCAATTAATTCTTTCTCTTTCAGAAAGGAAAGTTTAGTTTTGACCAAACATGGCAATATTGTGGTTTTCGTGTTTACTTGGAAAGTAACGACTCATCTGTCATTGAGCTCTGTCTATCATTGTGCAACCACAGAACTGTGGTTTTACAGCATGCACACAAATATACAAACATATTATTTGTGACAATGCATTCCCATTGAGAATCCCTCTTATCACCCTATTGGCGTTCCATTGTAACCCATAATTGCCCTTCTTGATTATTTACTTTTCTTTCCGTAGATTTGTAAACATGTTTATCGACCATCTCATGAGATCCCGTTCCACGCCTGTCAGTTGCGAATTACTTGGATGCCGTTGACTTTATTTATAATCAAGTGAAATCTGAACTCATTGGTTTCAGAGTTATGTTGGGAGCCAGAATTCCTCTGGGTAGTGACAACTTTTCCGAGTTTCTCCCTCCACGCTCTTTAAGTAGATTTGCATCTGGAGGTCTTGGGCCGCATCCCATGTGTGTCTGGAAGGAAAATCAAAGCTTTTCTCTCAAGGTTGTTTGTCCAGAGATGCTGGATATAAATTTGAGTATAATTCAATTGTGGTGATAGCTGGAACCTCAATTTTATGAGAAGGAAGCTTCTGGACCTGCGTTTGAGCTTGTGTGTGTGTTCTCAGGATTCAGAAGCCAGGGAATGAGGCCAGTGTAATAGACTCTTAACAGTTGGGCAGAGGATGTTACTTGTTCGGCACTTCTGAGTTTTTCTGTTCTTGCAGACAGCCTGCTAAAGCAAGCGCTCAACCAGTAAATATTCAAGTTCTTATGCTCATTTCACTTGCAGGTAATTTAATTTTGTATTTTCCACCCCAGCTATCTTGTTCTAAAGTGGTATAAATACAAAGTTCTGTCATGAAACTCTAGATGGCGCAGGCTGATAGGTTCTAACTCAATCTGATATAATCACATCATTATTCACATGGTGCCCCTGATTGGTTCCTTTTGTATCAGCTGCCAATGAGCTTGCTGTTCAACATTCAAATACTCTGCTAGTGCTTGCTGTAGCAGTTTCAGTATGCTTCAGAAACCCTCCACCTTCCCCAGCTCCACCTGTATAGGTCTGCTATGGGGTAATTTCATGTATGTTATATGTGCAGCAGCAGTATTTCTTACATACTTAAAACAGCATGTCTGTGGATGTATTGGCAGTAGCAAGATCTATTCCGAGAAGACCAAACACATTAACATTGCCATGTATGTTACCATGCTAAACTCTCCAAGAGCTGTCATGACAGAACTTATCATTATGGTTAAGCTGACAGTGTAGTCGTTCTTAACCCTTAGTGCCAAAATAAGTTACCTGCCTTTTCATTTTTTTCATTAATCTGGGTCAAGTTGTTTTATTAGTGGGTCCACTAGGAGAATATTGTGTTGTCCTATCAGAGGCCTTTATTTGAAGTTCCCTGCTCAAAAGACCATTTTAGACACACAGATTTATGTTTGCATGATGCTGGTCTAGCTAGCTGACTTTAAAAGCTGGTGTTTTCAATAGTGTTGTGAGTCTGGAGCCTGATGCCCAGAAGACTGAATGTGCCATGTGAGTCTTACAAGCCAGTATGATGCATTCTGGCCAAGAACTGCAGCACATGTCCAGTTGTCTGATCAACATGTAATAGTGCTTTGTCTATGGATCTGATATCAAAGTAGTACCACAATAATAGATTGATGTGCAACTGCTCATTTGAATATGCAAACACTGATGCAGCTGTCTTTGTGCAAGGAAGCACTCAATAGCTGTATTAAAAATCCATATACTTTTATGTAAATTTTGGGATATTGCATAGAAAATACAAAATAGAAACACCAACATGTGATAAAAATGTGCATAAAAACATATATGCTCACTTGAAATGGATGAATGTTTTATATGGTAAAACATTAATAAATTCCTAGATGCTCATTAAAAAAGCTTTGTGAAGTAGAAGTAGATTGTGAAAAGAAGTGCATTTATTTCCTTGGTTTTGTTGTCTTGAACACATGGGATGGAAACTTTATTTCTGCAGTTTTCACAACTTGGATGTGAATGGAGCTATTGTAGCAGCCTGGTAAACTTTTATGGACTGATAAAAACTTATGCATCCAGACTCAAATAAGCTGCCTTGTGGCCAACCAGACAGATTAGAACTGGTGGATTTTGCCAACTCTTGCTTTTTGTGTAAAATTTGTGTTGTGCAGGCTGTCAGAAACTGAAACTAATGACATGATAGCATGCTGCAGTGATGCTAACACTATTGGTTGATATGACCTGCAATATACTGTAGTCATGTTAACTGCTGTTAGTTGGAGTAAAACACAATAACAAAATGTTGTGTCTGCTTTTGACAGAGCCATATTGTCCAGTCCTTTTCAGAAATGACTCTCACTGTGTTCCCACCCAAATTTCCCTGCAGAACATTCAGCAGTCTTTGAGAATAAGAAAATAAGAGGCAAGACAATGATGTCATAGCAAAAATCACCGAACCATCTGCGAGAGCCAGATGAAACAGCTGCCTCAATTGAGATGGACTTAACCTTTTACTCTCAGCAGAGTGCTTATTTTCCTTACGCCTATGCTCTTCGATTCGGCACACGATATCAGCGTGTTTCCTCTGTTCTTGAGCTCTGAACAACTACACCTGTAGCACCATCTCAGAGGAGTCTTCATCCATCAGTTCTTCATTAAATATTAATCCTGTCTGAGAGCACATGCCCCTTTTATACGAATTCTGGCTGAGAGATAGGAACTAATCGCTAATTGAATCGCCCTCATTTAACAAACTTGCTCAAAGGTTCCTCGACACTTATCTAATCCTGCTCTCTTTCAAAATGGGAAAGTACTTCTTTCTAGTCTCGCAGTAAAAAGACAAATCTTTTTCTCTTTGATCAAAACCCTGCAAGTGTTTAGACTTCAACAAATGCATGTAAGGGTAACAGAAGCATTTGCAGAATTTGTAGCGTTTAGAAGAGGCTGGCCTCATAATAGTGATCAGTAAATCCACAAGTTACACTTCGAAAAGGAAACTATTTACATAAGACACTCATTTGGTTAGAAACTGTAAAGCCATCTTTCCCTCGTTTATAATTCTCTTATAATTAATCATTTTTGCTCCAGAAAACCATTTTTATTCTCTGATCTTGAAGCTGAAGGGTGTAGTTTTCTGTGGCACCACCGCCTCAAAACAGAATTGCAAAAATGCTAATTGTTTTCACACAGGTTTTCCAAACACTCCCCATTGGCTGTACAAACAGTAGCCTCACCCAAAACTCACACTATTGGTTGAGCTGTTGCTATGCTGGGCAGGTCAGAATTCTCAAACAAACAGCAATGTTGTGCCACTGTTTACACTTTTCTGGAGAGTCAACCTAAAAATGGCTAACTTTCAGTTGTTTCTGCATATTTAGTAGGCAGTTTAACATCAAAGTTTTGAACAAGTTAAGAAATGAGCAGCATTGTACAAGGTAGTGCACAAAATAAGTCAGGTTAATCAATAATCTGCCCCTGTAATGTGAACAGGAATAAAAGTTGTGATTAACTTTCACTAGAGGTTATTTTAGCTGGAAACTGCGGACAGCTGTATGTTTAGGTAGGCTATGTGTTTGAGTTTTTGGTAAATGTAGGTAGAGGCATTTTTCCCAATGAGCCTATGTTAAAAAAAATCATGCTTAAGCTTTAAATTCTGCTTTCTCTTTTACCATTTCTCTTGCTTGAGGAAGACGGGAAAGTGACAGCTCACCACTGCTATTACCTCACGTCTTGGTGAGGAATGAGGCTTCCCACAACTTACATAAGCCTGACCTGCTGGCTTGCTTGGCCTGTGTAGAGGTTCTTAAGGCCTTTTTTTATAGTTTGCCATATAAAGACGGAATGTTGGATGAATGGATGGCCTTTGTTTTTGCTCTTTTATGATCTGAATGCAGCGCCTAGACTGGTGATCTTACATCAGCCGTCCACGGTTTGTCTGTATGCCTTGCTGTGAGACTGATTATCCCGTGAAGTAAAATGTAATTCCCTGTTGCGATGTGGAATATCAAAAGTTTAAAGGCAAATCCTGGGAGACTGTGGTTACGTATCTGCTTATTTGTTCTGTGTAGCAGCTTACATAAATATAAACTACTGTGGTTGCTCGTTAGCTCGCTCTATCCAAAACACAGATGGGAATAATGTACAGATGGCTGGTCATTATTGGAAAAATAAATGTGACAGGGTGATCTGGATCCTGATATGATGCAGTGAAATAAATAAATGGATATTAAATATTGATTTGAGTTATTATTTTATAATGTGAGTAGAGAATATGGAGTCATACGAGAGACATGAAACTAGCGCAGCTATGTTGGAAATTGGCTGTCATGGGCAGGCAGATATATAGTTTAGCAGTCATTATACAAAAATAACTGACTACATAATACTGTGATTGACCAATCAGAATCGAGTGTTCCTGGGAGCTGTATAATAAGTATAATAAGATTGTGGAAAATCTGAGGGTAAAAAAAGTATTTTTCAAGTAAAAAAAAATAAAAAATAATAAACTGCACGTTGAAAATGTTTTAATTTTTATGGAATTTCTATGGTATATTCTATGGCTTTTTACTGGCTTGATCCCTAGTTAGCACTATTTTCTGATGTTGCTTTATTGATAAATTTATTATGATAAGTGCTATATACAAAGTTATCAAATCTAATACAAAGTTAACTTGATACAAAGTGAATACTTTCCAGATAATATTTCACTCATTTATTTTGGCTTTAGTACACTGACAAATAAATTACCTTAAAATTACATTTTGACAAGTTGTCTTTATAATATCATGCATTAAACAGTTTTAACCCCCCTGACTTAACAAACTGAAATATAGAGTCAGCATTTTCTTCAAAGCATCAAACATAGTCTTCTGAGACTCATAGAATCAGCCATGTGCCCTCGTCTCTGCACCGATCACATCCCCACAGGTAGTAATGCATTGGGAAGCCTGTACTATTTTCCTCAGATTAGCCTGTAACCCACAAGCACCCCATTGCCATGGGAACCACTGAAGCAATCAACAGCAGATCACTTACGAATGGCACCAAGACTGAAAGAGAGGCAGCGGATAATTCACTGACGCCAGACCGGAGGCTGATATCACTGCAGTCCAAGACAGATTTGACAAAAACTTTGGCACATAACTCGTCCTGCACCGTTTGTGCTACAGACATGAATGATGCCTCAAAACATGCGTCTTGCTTTGCTGAGTTAGAGGTGTGCTATAACTTTTATGCTATTGGGCAGGAATTTGGCCTGCCAAATGATGGAATTGCAGAGAAATCCTATAGATTTATTTTAAAGGAGTGACCCAAACCATTTCTACGGGCTAGTATATCATAACTGGATGGGCCTTTTGACTTGTGCAACCACCTAGCAAGCCACCCAGAACACACTAACATCATGGCTCATCAAGGGTTGCCAGGTCTACATAACAAAACCAGCCCAATTGGTAATCAAAACTAACCCAATTGCATTCTGGGGGGAAATGGCTATTAAAATCGCTCCAAATTACCATTCTGGGGGGCTCCAAACCTCCTTCCAGGGGGTTCCACTTTGGTCAAAATCACGTTCCTGGAGGGTGGGGAATTTCGCGTCAACCTGCAGAGTAAAAAACAACCTGTGGCAGCAGTATAAAAGTAGCCCAATTTCGTGGGAAAACCACAGACTTGGCAACACCGTAAGATAGCAATGCTCATGTTCTTCGGTAAATGTAAAATCTAGCCCAAAATACAGTAAACTACCATTTAAATGTTTGGGGTCAGTAAGATTCTTTAATATTTAAAGTCTTGTATGCACAACAAAGCTGCATTTAATTGATCAAAAATACAGTAAAAATAGTAAGATTGTGAAATTGTGTTTTCTATTTTAATATATTTTAAAAAGCTGAATTTTCAGCATCCATTACTCCAGTCTTCAGGGTCACATGATCCTTCAGAAATCATTCTAATATGATGCTTTGGTGCTCAAGAAATATTTCTTCAACGTTGTTTAAAAAAAAAAAATCTTGAGACCACAAACCTTTGAATGATATGTATTATTATATTATACTTTATTATATTATATTATATTATATTGGTAATTTAAATACCTACATAGCAAATACCAGCAAAAAGTTCTTGAAATCATTCTTTGTCTCCTCTAAGGAAACACTGAGTGAAAAAGAGTCAGTTATTCCATAATTTCTGAGGGTTTATGGTACATCATATAATCCCTTAGAGTGTCCCTACTTTCATCTTATAATTACAGATTCATCAGCCATGTGCTCTTTTCATCCCAGCTGGACACGAGCGTGTGTGTGTGTGTGTGAGAGAGAGAGAGAGAGTAAGTGTTGAGTAGTTAATTATGTTTGGTCTTTAGTAAGTCTTTGGGTATTAAACTTGGCTAATCTTAATAAAAATGGATGAAATCCCTCTAACTGCTAACAGTCAGGACCTTTTTTCACGCTTTTATGTCATCTCACTTTGTCTCTGTCTCTCGTTCTTTTTTCCTCATTTTTCCGCTTTATAATCAGCTGTTAGCACGAATGTACAAAATTGCGCTGCACAGATTGGTCTTAATTCAACAGATGAATTTTTGATGTCTGCATCGAGGGCAATTTCACTGGAAAAGGCTTACTTGCTGCTAGGAAGGATATGATTTTCCATAAGGCCTATTTGGCTGTGGTTACATGATTATTCGTTTTCATGCGACTGGAATGTGTCTGAGCCATAAATATGTTTGCAGGCAGCTGAATCAACTAGGTGAAACTTGACATGCCGGAATAGATTAATGCATCTGGCCAGCTATCAGATGCTGAAGCGAAGGATCCCAAATTCACTTTAAAGTAACATCTTTATTATCTTCGTGACCTCTGGTCTCTCTTTCTGTGCCAGATCCTCTGATACATTCTGATAAGTGAGTCTAGCTGGATGGAGTGGAAAAAAGAAATAGCTGAAAGCCACTTTGGGTTTATTTATCCAGTGATAAAACTTCCTTTTCTGGAAATATGAGTTATGGACAGACCAAGAAAATATAGGGATGTTTGATATTTCTGTACAATATTGGTTCATATTCAATTTAAATTTTTCGTCTAATTATTATTTTATTTTTTTAATTTATTCTAATTATTGTAAGTTCATGCTCATTTATTTAGACAAAGTAGTATAAATTTTAAGATTGATGGAATTGTAATATAATTGAAAAAATAAACTTAATTTTAATACATTTCGTATAATTGAATTATTTTAATGTATTAATATATAACTTTATTATAGTAAACAACTTTAAAACCAGAAAATAATATACGCTGGTTAATAATTTTAAATAATAAAAAAATATATATTAAATACAATATTTATTTTATAAATAATATTTATTGGTTATTGGCCCAACCATAATATTAAAATAAATTAGAATAAATTTCGTATAATTGAATTATTTTAATGTATTAATATATAACTTTATTAAAGTATACAACTTTAAAACCAGAAAATAATATATGCTGCTTAATAATTTTATATAATAAAAATACATATATATTAAATATAATATTTATTGGTTATTGGCCCAACCATAAAAATAAACTTTAAAAAAAAAAAATATCAGGGCAACTCTAAAAAAAAAGATTCAAGTTCTAAGTGTTGTGTGTATATTATTATTTTGTCTTAAAAATAAAACTTTTACAATTGTTCTTTGCAGCATCTAGTTTTTTTGTTCTTTGTGGAACCCAAAACATTTACATTTATGCATTTAGCAGACGCTTTTATCCAAAGCGACTTACATTGCATTCAAGTTACAGTTTCTAAATGTTTTTTTTTCAGCTCTTGCTTTCCCTGGGAATCGAACCCATGATCTTGGCGTTGCTAGCGCCATGCTCTACTATTTGAGCTACAGGAAAGCAATTCTTCTTTTGTTTCAGACTTTAAAAACCTTTTCATTTGTAATTGGAACCTTTTATTTTAGAGAGTGTTGGCTGTAGGAGGAGAAAACTAGTAGAAAACTAAGCAGAAAAATTATTTGTTGAAATCAAAAATCAGTGCTAGAGTCATAGCTATCAATTTAAAAATAGGTTTTATGGTTATGACATATGAGAGAAAAAAATTTAGACACATTTTCTGTCTTAACTCTAAAAGCACTTACTTTTTCCATCTGTTGTTCTTCAAATTTTCAGGTAGAGTTTTATAATGTGTTGTGATTTGACTCTGACAGGAGGATGATGGGGAAAAGTGTCAGTACAAGGCAGAACATCTCCTCTGTCCACCCCATTCTTTTACACACGCTGCACTTGTCATTTTTCACACTGAGAGCTTTTCCTGGCAGCTGCTGCATGCGCTGAGTGGAAATGCATCTTTACCTCTCCTCCTTCCTGTCTGTTATTCCTCTTCTTCAGTGGTTTGAAATGGATGGAAGCAAATGGTTTAGAGATTCATGAAGGAGCAGATCAGCAGGAGCAAACAGATGCTTTAAAGAGAAGAAAGCTGTGCTTGCAGCGTTTGTTTTGTTATGTAGAAAATAGACACATTAATGCATTCACAAAAACCTTCCACACATGTGTATTTATTAACCATTCAAAGCTCAGTGTGAAATTTGCTTCAGGGTCTGGGTGAGTGCCCAGGTTTTCCGATATTTCAGTCTTAAGGTCACGCAATATTCCGAATGTGGTTTGAATGGAAGGAAAAGGGAAAGCCTCAGGAAAATGTCAACAATGGAAGTAGCAACGGGACACATAGCGAGTCCACCCCGTTCCCTGCCTGTTCCTCAGATGTTTTTCCTGCATTCCACCAATAGTCTCCATTCCTCAAATGGAAGTTTACCTCCCGTCTTCCTCTTCCAAACCCAGAATTCAGCTGGGCCTTGTAGCTCAGCAGTGGACAAACAACAATTTGGCAAACAACCAATGTGACCTTGTCTCAGTGCATAAAGCACTCATGTAGTACAGTAATGAAATGTCTATTGTTTTGAAATGATTGATAGAAGCAGGGTTGTTTTTTATAAACTTACTGTGGGATATTATGTAGTGTCGCATATCAGAGAATGGTGACACATTGTGTGTTTGATTGTAAGTGTGTGTGTTTTGACTACAGACTTAAGACTCAAACTGTTCTTCTTAGCAGGACTGAGATGGTTCTTCATTAAGTGACATCAGGCGTATGGCATTCTTTACACACACCCCATGAACACAGACACACATATCCAAAAACAAGCTCTGGAAGTAGTATTTCATGATAATTCATTCAGATATACACTACCATTCAAAAGTTAGTTTTTTTTTCTTTTTGAAATAAATTTTATATTTAGCAAGGATGCATTAAAATGTATAGTTCAGTCATGAAACTCTAGATGGCGCAGGCTGATGTATTAACGTAACTGATGATATTCACAGCGTTAAACGACTTGGCACAAGCTGATTGGTTCATGTTGCATATGCAGCCAATGAGCTTGCTGCTTTACATTTAAATGGCTGGTTAGCATCCACTTGAGCATTTTGCAGCGCGCTTTCAAAGTTCCTCTGAAACCCTCCACCTTCCCCAGCTCCACCTGTATAGATCTGCTACGGGTTATTTTTTATGCTATTTGTGCAGCAGCAGTATGTCTTAAATGCTCACAGCACTGTATCGTCATATGCAATGGCAGTAGCAAGTTCCTGTACTTGCTTGCAGCAGCAGCAATAATCTACAACTACAGCAATAACCAACAGCAACAGCAATTCAGCAGCAGCATAGCAGATCTATTCCACCAAGACCAATACATTAACACTGTCATAACCATTACCATGCTAAAATCTTCCGAGAGTTGTCATGATTGAACTGATCAAAAGTGACAGTAAAATACTATAAAATGTTACAAAATATTTTTTTTTCTCAAATAAATGCAGTTCTATTGAACTTAGAATCATCGAAGAATCCTGACCGTTTCCATAAATGACAAGCAGCACAACTATTTTCAACATTGATAATAATAAGAAATGTTTCTTGAGCAGAAAATCAGCATTAGAATGATTTCTGAAGCAATATGTTGCATATAGACTAATGGCTGCTGAAACTTCAGCTTTGCCATCGCAGGAATAAATTGTATTTGAATATATTTTCAAATAGAAAGAGTTATTTTAAGTAGTTAAATATTGCATAATAGTACTGCTTTTTATTATTTTTATTATTTATTTATATGTTGACCAAATTCATAAACACATAAATTATTCTGACCCCAGATTTCTAAACAGTATGGTGTATATAAAAAATCCAGTTGGTAGATCTAATTCACAACACTGTTCTTGTGAATGATTCATACATGAGTTCAACTGCGGAGGATTATCAGTGCTGAAAAACTTCATTTTTGGTCTGTTTGTATGAAAATATTGCTAATTGTATATACTACTTTAAATGATATTTTAATTTTCAATTTGTGTCATTTTTGAAGCTTGAACTGCAATCACCATTCAGAACATCTAGTATTTGGAATTGATCTGATCTCTTTCTGCGAAGCTTCCGTTTGATGTCATAAACAAAATCATGCTTTGTAATGTAGTAAATGTATGTTTTGTAACTTCTAATCTTGTGATGATGTTAACATTTGTGTTAATCAGATTTGCATCACATGGGCATTAAGAGATGATGTGCGTCTGCTTTAGTGCTCTCTGCCTGTGACTTTCGGGACACTTAATCTGGATTGTGAGAAACTGGATCAGGGTTAAAGAGGACAGGAATCTGGATTGGGGACAGTGATCTTGAGCCTGTAGCGCTTGGGCATTCTTTCACACTAATTTGACTTCATTCGTGGAAACCTTGCCTGCCCTCGGTTGCTTTTGTGTCACACAAACAGTGTCTTAGCCCTGTGCTCTTGTATATGAGTGTGTGTAGCTGGGGTCCTGCTGCATTACAGCACTGACATGCCTCAGTGCTGATGACATCGTCCAACTGGGAGGCGGCCTAGCGGAGATGATGTCATAGACAGCGAATCAGATCATTTGCTGCAGCCATCATACATTAGAGAAATTACAGTTTTTTTTGTATATCTTCACCCTCATCGTTCTTCCATTCTTTCCCCTCCATCCTTCTTGCATCCCATCTTTTTTAACCTCACTGCTTTCTCCACTTTGTATCATTTACTTCCTGTGATGTTTTGTACCCTAAACCAGTTTTTCCCAGTCTGCTCTGCCTCTGGCTGGAACATAACTCTAATTCTGCCATGATCAGTTGACTTTTTTCTCTCTCTCTCTGATTAATGCTGTGAAATATATGCAGTTTTAGTTTTTAAACTGCTCATCCATTGTGTTATTCAACAGTAGTTCGATAGTTAATGGATGTCTGAGCAAAGCTGGGAGGAATTCTGATGTGACAGCTAAAGAAATCACTTTGCCAGATGAATGTGTATGTTGTAAACCAGACACTAGAGGGCGGCAGAGCTGTATCAATGCAATTAATATTAATATAGACGTGCAGCGGCCTCAAAAGTATTTGAGCACTTAAGGGATGGATATTTTGAATTTTGGTAACCATTTTTGGTTTCTTTCCCAATGTTGTAAGGTCAAAAATATATAATAGAAATCAATATACAAAGGAACGGAAACTGATGGTTTACTCGCATTCTTTAAAACATCTTCTTTAGTGTTCCATAATAAAGTCATAAAGGTTTGGAACATGATGTTTTTTTTATGACAGGATCTTCTTTTTAGTCCTTTAGGGCACACTTTGGGCGGAAAACTGCATTATATAGAAAAATATCAAACCAAGTGACAAATTTTCAAGCAAAATAGTAGGCTACACTTTCTCATCGAAAGGTTTGTCAAATTATAAGACAATAGATTAACTGACATCCATTAATTTTTATTTATTTAAATGCTTGAGGAGGCCACTATGTGAACAAGCTAGTGTTTCCTTGGTCGCATAAAGCCATGTTTACTTTCTTCATAGTGACTCAGTCATTAGTTATGACTGTTAAAAGCTGGTATGTTCTCTATCAGAGTGTGTATTAGTGTTTCTAACCGCTGTCTTGGACGATATCAGTGTGTTGGGGTCTGTAGTGCTGTTCTGTGTGGGAAACTGTTTCTGTAGGCTGCAGTAATTAAAGCTGGAAAGACTTTGTGTACACAACTGAAATTGAGACTTTGAGATGTTTTCACTTGGCTAGATGTTGATGTCATATTAAAATCTTGATTTGTGATTTATGAGATGAATAACAGTATGTATTTGTGGGTTTTTAATGTGTCTCTGCACTATATAGTCTGTCCCCTGATGGTTTACCCCTGTACTATATTGTGTCATGGTGCAATAGATGTCAGATTCTACAATCTTGTACCCCTTTTGCTTTTTTCTTTCTGTTTATCTAGGAAAGAGCACATATTTTAGAGGTCACTTTAGAGCCGGGGGTGTGATGAAGGTGTGACAGCGGGCGCAGTGCCATGGGCTAGTTCAGTCATCATTTACTCACCCCATGATTTATGACCTGTATGACTTTCTATCTTCTGTGGATCACAAAAGTAGATGTTCTGAAGAATGTTCACACTGCTCTTTTACATACAACTAAATTATATAGGGACCAAGGGTTGTGAAGCTCCAGAAAGGATGAAAAATATCCAAAATGTTCAAACAGCTAAATACTATAAATAAATTACCTTTTACTTCTTAAAAATCAATGCCTTTATTATTATTATTATTATTATTGTAACACTTTACAATAACAGTACATGAATAATCGTGTACTAATACTTAAATTAAATATTAGTTAAGGCATGTACTAATCAAGACCTGGTGTCACATTAATTCATACGACTCATGTCATATGACTTAATATGACTCTTAGTTAAGGTTAGTTCTTGATTAGTACATGCCTTAACTCATCATTAGCTTGTATTAAAGTAATATTTATTAATAATTATGTGGCGTTATTGTAAATTGTTACTACAAATGGTTTACTTCAAGTCATTCTATAGTGTAAGTGTATAGTGTATAGTGCATAAAGCAGCTTCTGAAACCCCCAGAATTTACCTAAACATCAAGATGTGACCATGCGGGACAGTGCCAGTTTAATTTTAATGGGACAGAGACAGAATGAAGGGAGTGAGATGTGGAGTGCAGTCATGTCTGAATAAGAGCACTGACATTTGAAGGTGCTTATCTCACTTTAGAGCAGCGAATGGATTCTAATCACATTTTAATAAAGCCATTTCAGCAGTGTTATATTAAAACATATATTCTAATTTGGCAAAGCCCATGAACAGAATGAAGAATCTGGACTGAGATAAGAACGGTGTGTGTGTGTCTGTGTTCAACAGACTGTATTCAGTACCTTATTGTCTATATCTCTGGTCAGGTCAGACAGCTGTATTCCTGCCAGGACAGACTCTTGTTAAATCTCAACAGACAGCATGACTTTGGCTGCTTGCTGTACTTTACAATATAACCATGGTGTAGCACTTCCCGCTTTATCTTCTTCATTTCTCCCATCTCTTTCTCTTTTTCAGTTTCTCTCTATCTCTCTCTCACACACACACCTTTGGATGTCTCTTCTCCAGCTGTGTGCGGAATGATCCATGAGTCCATTCTGCCAAATATAATCAAGATGCAATTCTCACAGCTAGGGCTGGTGTGTGTGTATGTGTGTGTGTGAGCAGCTGTTCACAGGCGGCTCCCTCATCTCCTCTCTTCAGGGTGCCGCAAGCCCCTCTGTTGGCAGGGCGACCGTTGACACAGAGACAAACACACAGCCGAGAGCTTCTTTATTCACTTTATTAAGGGGAAGGGTCAGTCGTGGCCAACTGCGCGGTAACTCACATATTCAAACTATCATGTAATATGCAAAGAAAACCCTAAAACGACACAGTATGACAAATAGAAATTATAATTTTGAACAAAAACTATTACAGTTTTTTTCAACTGCTTACACACAAAATCTTTACTTGTCACACAATTTCTGAAACTTGACACTCAAACACAAGAACCACACACTAAATCTGCAAAACCATACACTAATTCTCAGTGACTCATGACTCAGTTTCCAATTTCATAAAACACTTTTTGCAAAACACAACACACAATTCTTTATATAACATGCAAAAATCTAACAGGAAGTATCTTAATTTCCTTTTTCAAACACAATCCATAAATGCCACACTAATTCATCAGTGCCTCACACTAACTCCTCACATGTGCAAACACTCATTGCTTTACTAAACACCAACCAATCATGGTTTTAGAATAGGCCAATAAATACACATCTACACAAATACACATGGTTATTCACAACCACAAATGCTTACATTAAAAAAAATAAAAGTTTGGTTTCAATCTTGCTTTCGTGTTTGCCGTGAATTGAAACACCTCTCTGCCAATTACTTTCAATCTTGTACAGAAATGTACATTGGAGCTCATGAAATAAGAGCTTTAGGTTTTGAATAACTGTGTGCATATGATATAGCCTATCCAAAAATATAATATTATGGCAAAGGTGTTTGCAACATACGACAAATGTTTGCTTTTGAGATGTGTTTGTGATATTTTGAATGCAGTGCTTCATTTTGCTAGAGATGTGAGGCATTTTGCATTTTGTGTGTGCAATTCTTGGATTTGTGTTTAAAGTTTTGAAAAAAAGAGGCAAAGTTTTGAAAATGTGTGTAAGCAGTCTAAAAAACTGTAAGAATACACTTTTCTCACTTCTCATCAACAAAATGAATTGGTGCACTTCACTTTCTGATAGAGTTCCCTCTTGTGGTCGCTTCCAAAACAACCATGCAGATAGATAGATAGATAGATAGATAGATAGATAGATAGATATGTAGGTAGGTAGTAGGTAGGTAGGTAGGTAGATAGATAGATAGATAGATAGATAGATAGATAGATAGATAGATAGATAGATAGATAGATAGATAGATAGATAGAGATAGATTTTTTATTCCTTGTACACTTTCTAGAGCACTAGGTCAGGATTTGGCCTTATACAAATAAGGGCACTACCGTACAGTGGATGAATAAGACCATAATCTGATAATGAAAGGCAAGCGTTGAGCAGACTGAACTCTGACACTGTTATCCGGTTCTGCTCTTCTGCTTGCAGATCAAAAGATCACATCCACTGTAAACAGATACTGGAGGCCGAAAGCTGAACACTTCCTGTGAGAGAGGCAAAAATGTTACCAGGCTGCATTGTGGCACCATTACAGCATCACAAAGTCCTGTATTTACAGTAGAAAGCTCTTTTTAAATAAATCAGGTCACTCACCTGCACATATGCGGGAACTAGTAACACACTTTCTATACTCCACACCTGTTTTACAGACACCTGTAAATGTGTGTGTATGTGTAAAGTTCTGGAGGTTGTAAACTTTAAGACAGAATAACATCTGCTCTCTTTTACTCCAGCAAAGTCTGTAGTCTCTAGTGGTCAACTGATATGACTGATTGCAGTTACAATATATAATACAATTGTTCATTCAATAAATAAATCTTATATAGTTAAACACTGTGCTTGTGAATGTACGTTGTCTGAAATATTTGTGAGTTTTCTGTTGAGAAATCTTCTCCCTTGGGCTTTCTGCTGGCTGAGGGAACGAGATCATCTATGGGAACTTGTTGGAACAAAGCGAGTCAGATTTAATCTGGATTACAAGTTGATGAAGGAGATAAAAACAGATTCTGCCTGAAGGCCCCTTCTATTATTTATATTGTCTTAAGGGTTTATCAGTCTCATTGGCTGAACGTGCCACCCAGCATTGTGATCAGGGGAAAAGGCGCATATAATGTCACACCCATATCATGTTATTGTATGTTTTTATGCTTTCATAATCCGATTAAAGTTAATTATTCAAGTAAAAGATGATAATGAAGATGAGGAGTTCTTCTTGCCGCCCAAACCCTGAAGCTCATCCTTAAAAGTGACAGTGATTGACAGTTGGAATCCATCACCCAGAATGCCTCAGGGTTTGGAGGATCTTTAAATGGGCTTATTAGAGGTGTAGAGAAAGTAAACAATCTGTAGATAAGTGTGTGTGTGTGTGTGTGTGTGTGTGTGTGTGTGTGTGTGTGTGTGTGTGTGTGTGTGTGTGTGTGTGTGTGTGTGTGTGTGTGTGTGTGTGTGTGAAATGAATAGTAGGACGATCATATGTAGGAGAATTCAGTTTTGTGAGGTGTGTGTAAAATTATGTGTGTAAAATTCACTTATCTTATTAAATGAGACTATCATCCCTTAGTCAGTCACTGTCTGCAGTAACACAATATCCCCAGCCACACAAAAGAGCTCTGTCCAACCAGAAAGAGAGAGATGTACATTGTTTTTAGAGAGAGGAGATGAAAGTTTACAACTTTCATGGTAGCACACAGATACACATTCCTCCATAAATCCATTACTGAGCACAACCCTACACCACTGACCCCAAACGAACCGGAATACACACACACACACACACACACACACACACACACACACACACATCTCTTTACTAAAGTGTCAGTGTCAGGCCATTGTCTCCTGTGACCAGGAATTGCAAGTTAAAGGAGGTGAAGAAGACTGGAATGGAAATAAAAAGTGTTTTTACAGGGAAAAGACTGAGGGATGTGGTTTGGTAGATGAGAATTGTGCTGTTTAGGCTTGTGGTTTGGGGGAAAGTAAGCAATGGGGAATATGTGTGATGAGGAAGAGCTTAATCAACATCTTGCAGAAGGTCACTGGTGCTTTGGTTGGTATGAGAGGTGCTGATGATGATCACGATTGACTGTACAGTTGGTATTATGTTTTATCATGGAACATTTGGTCATTTAGGTATTTGGGCTTGTAATAACTGGATGACTTTTATGGAGTTGATAGGTTTGCTTTGGTTTTTGAAACAGAAGGATGACTAGTTTGCTGAATGTCCTCAGTGACTCCATGGCATGTTTGCAATGCACTGTAATTTCATTCTATGAAATAATGTATTTAAAATACATTTGTATGATTTAAAAAATTGCAATTAGACAAATAATATGCTTAAGTCTTAGAGAAATGCATTGTGGCGTATACATTTTCTTCTGACACTAACATTTCTGACTCTAACACTTCTTAAAGCTTTCAAGCTAGAACAACCAAACTTGGCACAAACCTTTGGGTTTGCCTGACTCATGTTGCTGTATCTTTTCTAACTGATCCAACTCATGAAATTCCAGTAGCGGACTTCCATATAGGCCAAAATTCCCATAGACTTGCATTGACAAATGGGACTTCAAGTGCCAAACATGTTTCATGTAAACGTGCTCTAAATTACACCTATCAAGATGTTAGTGTTAAAATGTAATATAGCAATACTTTGCTATCAACATGCTAACAGAGCCTATCAAGATTCTAAAACATGCTAGCAACGTGGTAAAATGAATTTAAGACAACAAAAAACCCTAGGATTTTCTCAAGCCATATAACCTGGAGAAACGTCTCCCAGTCTTTTTAATTACACATGTAATCTGAGCATATAATGAAGGCTAACATTTTCAGAGTTTTCTTTGCAATGGATATTTTAGAAATATACATTTTCAGTATTTTGTTGGTTGAAAAATTGATGCAAAATACACAGAACTTCAACCTCTTGAACAAACTGTACTTCTGTTTCTCATAGGCATTTCAAATAAAACATGGCGTCTACACCCTGACATGAGGAATAGTGTTTAGTTAACAAAAACAACAATATAAGACTTACAAGAGCGTACAAGAGGTTCTTTCCTTTCCATGTGTTATACATTAGTTTTCATCTGTCTGTCTGAGCTGACTGAACTATTATGAATTACACACTGCATGTGTCCACACACAGACATAAATATTCTTATTCCTCTTTGATGTAATAACAGACTTGAATAGGATTATAGAAGATATATGAAACATTTTAAAATACCCTTCATTGAATAATCTACTTGTCGTGAAACTGTGGAGCAGCCGCCCACATTCAGCTGTTGAAGGATTTCAGTTCTCTCACAATCACTTCACATTAGACACACTGTATCAGGAAACAAGGTTCACCAAACAGGAGTATTTGACTTCTATAGGCAGCAACAGGAAGCACTTACCACAAATAGGGTGTATAAGTACAACTCATTATGTTTTTAAAGTAAATCCAGTTTTCTTTACATAAAAACTTATAAGAAATGTCAAACAAACTGCTGTATATAATACAGTTATTATAGCATTAAATGAACCTAGTTTAAACACATGAGAATTTAATTGACTGTAACTATTCTACACTGTTACCAAAGTTATAAAAGGTTAAAAATGTTTTTCTTTCATGTATGAGAAATATTTTATCAATTAAAATGTATTAATAACTACTAACCAACAATCGCAGACTTGTTAATATATTTTATTTAATTGATTTATTTAATGTCTACAGACCTCAGTCAGTTTAATTTTTTAACAGTGATGAAAATGAGGCTGTGTGGGATTAAAGTACAGTACATTCAGTGGATTGTACTGTTATACTGTTTTACTGGAGGAGAAAAAAAACCTTCAGTGGAAACAATCTCTATAAAACAGTTTTTAAAAACCTGATACACTATTTAAAATGCATAAAACATCATATAACATTTAGTTTAACTTCCTAACACTATTTTCTAAAGGGTTAAGCTCTTCCTTTCACTGGCCTTTTGTTGTAAAATAACATTTTTTTTTTTTTACATTATTTTATACCTCAATTGTGGAGTGCCAATACATGAAGCAAAAATAAAGACCTTAAAAGAGCTTAATATGTAGTGAGAAAATTGCGATTAAAAATGTGAAGGAGAGAAGGAGAGAGGAAGTGTGGCTCTAGCACCTGTTGGCGAGGGCCCCTCGCTAAGCTTTACATGGGAACGTTAACGTCACTGTCACCTTTTTAGGTCTGGGAATGAGGACACACACACAGACTCCCGCACACTCAGCATGCAGCGCGGTGTTTTCAATTGGCAAGTTTCTAGAGTTGATCACAAGAGTTGAGAGTAATCCAGACTCCATTAAAGTAAACTGCTAAAGTGTCTTTCATTCATGTGAGAGGCTGTGGAATCTGGCCAACAGCTGCTTTCTACAGACAGACTCCTAAATCCAGCGTCTAGGGTCGTTGTATTGGAGAGCATGGCAGAACTTGGGGAAGAGAATAGGACAGACCTGCCTGGGGAAGGTAAGGGCTCCGTGACGCTGATGTAGACATGATAAAGCAAGGTTGCAATGACAGGGTTGAATGTTTGCTGAATGAAACAGGATTTCTTGATTTTCTTGTTGACTTACTTTGAGATTGTGTGTACAAGTGTGTATATGTGTATGGCTTAGCAGTTATAAATAGACCTGATAGATTGCTGTCCTGTGACACTAAGTGTACAGGGGAGGAGGATGGGTTTCAGGATTTCTCAACCTTACAGTCTTACACTTTGGAAGATTTATTGACCTTTTAATGAGCATTTATGGTAAACAACAGAGCACTGTGCGAAAGCGAATGTTAGCCTACTATTTTTCACCTTATATATGAAGTAAACAATGAATCCCCATTGGGCCGTATCTCAACTTGTTATTGAGGAAAAAATGCCCATGTTAGGTACAAACATCTGTGTGCCAGCTTTACACCGGAGAGCAATACATCAGAGAGGCAGGTCATTCCCAACAGTAGTTTTGCTGACAGAGTATTTTTCTCCTCAGCACTTTTGCGATTCTTTTAGCGCTCATGACACTAACTAAATATGACTGAATGTTTTTGTCTTACTTTAGCATTCAATTTTATTCACTTCTAAGAAAGTGTATCTAATGTTTCAAATGATATTTTGATGTGCGTGTCTTGTGGGTGTGCGTGTCACATTTGATATAAGTAAACATTCAGCGCTAACGCTCTGCTAGCTTTGTTAGGACATGTTTGCTTCTTTCGGCTTTTGGAAACTTTAGCTTGAGGATGATCAACCTGACATCTTTATTTAATAGATCTTGTCCCGACAGCTCCATCTGAGAATCATCTGTCTGACATCTGTAAAAGTTTATTTAGTGTGTGTGTGTGTGTGTGTGTACATGTATTGATTTCCGTAATACCCAGTGCAAATGCAGTCCACAAAGAAACATTCTCATATTTTCCCACTTTTCTCTAATCATTCCATTGCATCTCTGTCTTTTTTCCCTAGAACCTCTGAAGGGAAATCTAAAGGTGACTTCCAGCGAAGACGCCGAGCACCTGGCCCGTAAACATCAGGTTGTTTCCGCTAACAGCCCTGTTAGCCGCTGTGAAGCCAAATCAAGCCGCGCAGGGGTTCCACGAAGACACACGGTGGGCGGAGCGCGCAGCTCACAGGAGATCCTGGCCATGAAGCCCTCAGATATGGATAAAAAACGAGAGGCCTTTTTGGAACATCTGAAGCAGAAGTATCCTCACCACGCCTCCGCCATCATGGGCCATCAGGAGAGACTCCGAGAACAGGTGAAGACAGATTTGTGGAAATAGGTGTATTTAGCATCATAAACAAAGCTGAATGACAGCCCTGAGCTAAATCTCTTTACAATAGTGGAGTATCACATACATGTCAAATTATAGCCACTTATGCAATACTTCCTTCAGAAACTTGAAAGCTCATAAAAACGCCCACTCTAACAAGCATTTATAATCAAGAAATGATGTGATTGTTGGCAGTCAAATGACATTTCTTCTTTTTTCTTCAATATATATGAATATATCATAATATATATTATATATATATATATAGATAGATAGATAGATAGATAGATGATAGTGCTGTCAAACGAGTAATCTTGATTAATCGCATCCAAAATAAAAGTTTTTTTTGCATAATATATGTGTGTTTTGTGTATATTTGTTATGTATTTATAAATACACACACATACAGTATATATTTTGAAAATATTTACATGTATTTACATGTCTATATTTATATAAATTATAATATAAATAAATATATTTAATATATCTAAAAAAAATCTGAAATATATACATGCATGTGTGTGTATTTATATTTACATAATAAATATAAACAGTACACACACATATATTATGTAAACAAAATCTTTTATTTTGGATGCGATTAATCACGATTAATCGTTTGACAGCACTAATATATCTGTTAATGTCAGATTTGATAGGGTCTTTGCTAAGTGAAAAAAAAAAGATTTTTGGGGCCTGGTATGGATCAAATCCAAATATCAGATGTTTTTATTTTATTTATTTTTTGGTATGTGTGTGCATGTGTTTTTGTATTCACTGCCATTACTTTGTCTCACTGATGGTCATAAATATAGCATAAAAGTCACATGACTGAAACAGATGAATAGTAAAATATGCAAACTATAAAAATGCAATACAATTATGTGACCCTGGACCACAAAACCAATCTTAAGTTGCTGGGGTATATTTGTAGCAATACATTGTATGGGTCAAAATGATCGATTTTTCTTTTATGCCAAAAATCATTAGGATATTAAGTAAAGATCATGTTCCAAGAATATATTTTGTAAATGTCCTACTGTAAATATATCAAAACTTAATTTTGGATTAGTAATATGCATTGCTAAAAACTTAATTTGGACAACTTTAAAGGCAATTTTCTCAATATTTAGATTTTTTTGCACCCTCAGATTCCAGATTTTCAAATAGTTGTTTCTCGGCCAAATATTGTGCGATCCTAATAAACCATACATCAATGGAAAACTTATTTAGTCAGCTTTCGTGTGATGTATAAATCTCAATTTCAAAAAATTGACCCTTATGACTGGTTTTGTAGGCCATGGTCACATATGCCATGTTGCAATACCGGGAAAAGAAGTAACAATGTTTATATGATCATTAACCAGTGGCTGAATGGTTTAAGGAGACTGCAGCAGTTTTATTGCCTGCAGGTAGTAGCTGGAAGATACATTAAAACAAGTTATGCATCTGGCATTAAATGGTTGCAATGATTGCACTGAACCATGCAAAATTATAGTAAGAGCCACTAAAACTTATCTCATTGTTGTAACGGTGTCTTGTGTGTATGTGTTATCTATTGATCTTCAGTGGGTCAGCCAAAGGTTGTCCACAGGTTTTCTTTGTTCCGGATCTTAAGGACTGAGTTATCTGGTGGCTGTAAATATCAGATAGAGGCCATACAGTGAAGAAAAGAATGAATGAAAATAAAATAAACTTTTTATCTGGTCTGCTTTCTTGAAAAAACATCAGTGAACAATGAGCAGTTGAATGATGCATCTCGCAATATGAAACTGTATTCAGTGTATGAATATGAGGCACTGCTGCCCTTACGCTGCACATTCTTCAGTTATATGACCACAGGGATCACCTCTCGGCTGACTCATAATATTAGCTCCATTCATTATATGTAAATTATTTTTATATTAAAAAGCTGGATAGTTTTCTTTCTCACTGCGACCCCATAACCAACCAAACTCTAGAGCCGCAGAGTACTTAAAAAGGTTGTAAACAGAATGACCTCTCAGTCCGAACAGGTGGAGGTTTGTTTTATATTTTTCCCCTTTGGCTGAAAGAATCCATTTTCAGTGCTTGTGCCCAGCCGTTGTTGCCTGAGGTGAGAACTGAAGTCTGTGCCATATATCATAATGACACTTTTTTGTTGTCAGGCCATGCCCTAAAATTTCCATTTTATGTTCAGTGTCACACTCAAGTCAGAATGTTTAAGAAAAATGACCAAGTTTAGCACTGACCAGATCTTAAAGTACACTAGTGCTCAAAGGTTTGGGATAGTTAGGATTTTTTTACAGAAGGCTCTTATGCTCACCAGAGCTGCTTTTATTTGATTAAATATTGTAGCAACTATAATATTGTGAAATATTATTACAATTTGAAATGAATGTAATTTATACCTGTGATGGTATGTGCAGTCATTACTCCAGACTTCAGTGTCACATGATCCCTCAGAAATCATTCAATATGCTGATTTGCTGCTTATTTTTTATTGGTCGCCTACTCAATTATTAATACTAGTTCTTATTATTATCAATGTTAATATTGCTGCTTATTATTTTTGTGGAAATCATTATACTTTTTTTCAGGATTCTTTGATGAAAAGAAAGTTTAAAAGAACAGCATTTATTTGAAATAGAAATCTTATTTTGCTCTCACTTTCGATCAATATAATTTCCCTTTTTTTTTTTACTTACTCCAAGCTCAAATATTTGATACAGTAAACTGTAATATAGTGAAATATTTTTCACAATATAAACCGTTTCCTATCTTAATATATGTGGTCTTGGTGCACATAAGAGATGTCTTTCAAAATCATTTAAAAACAAAGTAATATCCCAAACCCTTGACCGGTAGTGTGTACATTTCTGGTTTAATGTGACAAAAGTTTTCTTTATAGCACAACACGGGATCATTTATATACATAACACTTTTAGATGTATCATTTTGTGATATTAAGATTGTGAGAACAACATGCTTTCTGTAAAGTGCACTCTTTTGCTCTGTCGTTCTCTTTTCACTCGTTTTTGCCCATACTCATCCACTCAGTGGGCCTGTGGAATGTTATTTGGATTGCCCCAGGGGGTATTAAAGAGAAAAGGTGGGGGCAGGGGCCAAACGCCTCCCCACAGCGGGTGAGTGAGGGAGTGTTGCGTGTGTTTACTCTGATTGAAAACAAAAGGCCTCTCACCTGCTCTTAACAGACCTACACAGCAGAACAATAGAGGTGATCGACAGCTTCTCAAGAATGAGAGCACTTGGCTGCAGAATGCGAGTGTGTGTGTGAGAGAGAGTTTTTAACAGTGTAGGCGGGTTTACACACAGAGAAAGACAGACAGAGAGAGAGAGAGAGAGAGAGAATTTTGATTGGTTTAGTGCCCAGTCATCCATACACTTGACTAACCTTTTTTCTCTGTATCTTATTTGTATGGTAAATCATTTGCTTTTACAATACTTAACACAGACCTATTATTATAAAATAATTGCACAAACAATATAAAAGCATATATTGTTTTAAAGGTGGGGCTGGTGATTACTATCTGTTCAGTCCTGCATTAATCAGGGCATGATGCATTGAATGTGTGTCATATATGAGTTGTTCTGAATGTTTCTGTGTCTTTATTTTGTATGGGCGTTCTGTGGCTGATACACTGCTGATCACTGAACTCTATCAGCAGGAAGCGCTGAATCACACTTAACACGAGGAGTTTAGCATTTAGTTTAGCTGTGTAAGCCTTCACCTGCCCTTCAACTCACACTAAATCAAAAGTAGGAGAGATCAGGGAGCGTTGCATCACATTTTGTCTAAATATCTTTATTTCAGTGGTTTTTGCACTATTTGTCTCAAACTTTAATATAATACTAATAAAAGTATAAGAAATCTACTGTAAGTGTAAATTAATGTCATGTTAAAAAAAATGCAGTTGTCACTACTGAATGGAAAGCATGGATGTTTTAAATTTTGCGCATTAATTGATTATGGTAATAAGATTTATTTTTTCAAAATAATTGTCAGCCCTGTTGTAATTTAATTTAGATTTTTTTTTTTTTTTTGGAGAATATTAAATATTTTATTTGAAAACAGCCAATAAATTTAGGGACAACAAATATAAAACAAATGCATAAAACATAGGCCATGATGATCGTTGTATTATTCTATTATTTAAACATAAACAAAACACAATCAAATTAATTAAGAAAACTTAAATTAATAAAGCTCTGTGAAAAAAATGTTGCATGCTCTGATTCGATTTAGGGGTCATTTGACGTTGCAACTTTTAAGTCACAAACGTATTTCTATTTGTGTGATGATCCGCCAGGTATTTTGGGTGGAGAGTTATAGGGATTTGAAGTCACCATGGTGATGTAAGCGCAGACTTGGCTCAGTTTACAACTAGGTGAGCGCGCAGAGCTGCTGGGGCAAAGCGCGGAGAGGAGGGGCGCGCAACTCACACACACTCTCTCTCACACTCGTGGTCTTCCATTGAGCGAACTGTATTTACTCCGGGAATAGAGACTAAAGGACATGGCATACTATTCAGCCTTCCTCCAAATTATGGGAATACTGAGAATGAGTCGGAACTGAGGACGATTGTTTTGAGGGTGCCTGCATATTGTGAAATAAGGTATAGTAACGGTTCCTCATACTTTAAAAAAAAACTTGCAATCTATTTTTATATAAACTTAATCCATTCGCCTGCAAACTCGATCATGCGATTGTCTCTTGTCTTGCGCGCAAACTTCTGAGCGGCGCGTTCTGTAACTAGAGAAGGCGCGCGCATGTTTGCGTTTCTGCACGTTACTGTTGCAGTAAGTAACCCGATATGCGATTCATTCTGGAGAGTGACACGGCTGAATAGATGCGAATAAGAAGGACAACAATGGCAGGGGTCTGCTGTCCCTAACCAGGTGTGCTCAGGGGACGTTTGGAGTGCTGGGAGGCTTGAAACTTTTTAGCCATCGTTTGGATGTTTAATAAAACTTGCTGACTGTTCCATCATGCCCGTTTTTGATTTTAGACAGCGATAGACTTCTTGAGATATGTTTTTTTTTTGTCGTTTTTCCTGCTCTCGTTTGCGTGGGAAGATATAAGATGTGAAGACCTGGCTTTTGGGGTTTGTTGGTGTGTGTTGGCGTGCTAAGTTTATATAGTAGTTTGTAGGGAAGCTTCAATTGGCTGGGTCCAAGGTGCGAATAATGGGAAGGGGGCGGAGCTTGACCAAAGATGTCAAAAATAAGATGGAAACGTATATTTTTAGTGTATGTAAACGTTTCAACAAGACTTTTCATTGATAACAAGATTAGTGTATTAAAAAAGGATACTAACAAATCATAAAAACATAACAACTGTACTTTGTTAAAGTATTTAGCTAAGAAGAACAATACTTTGTGCAAATTTTCTGGCAGTAATTTATAAAGCATTCTAATTCTTATGATAGTTCAACAGTTCCAGTATTAAATAACCAGAGAAAATCAAAGCAACAGGGTTGATCATTTCCTCTGACAAACCTAAGACAATATAGGGAAATATGGGGTTATTTAAAAAAAGGATGATTATAATAGTGCCATGGTTGGCACACACACATGTACACACACACACACATGCGCGTAATTTAATATGTTTGAATAAAACCTGTTAAATTCAGTGCTCTGCATCACAAGTGCAGCGCTATACCAGGTGAGCTACCAAGCAAGTTTACTATGTCAAAAGAGCCAAATATATGGAGCTGTAAATGTGATGCAATTTATTTAGTTCACAAATAATGCACTACAGTACAAGTGTTGTGAAGTTATAGCATTGTGTTGTGAAAGGAACCATGCAAAAATAAATCTTTATTATGTGATTGTCTGCCACCATTATTAATTTGTGTGGAAAGGAATAAAAGTTATTGGTGTTTTACTGTCACTAGTGTTCATTAGGAGTTTTGCAAAAATGAAGATGGGGCGTGGTTTTCCAATGAGCCTTTGTTGGTTAAATTAGGTATTTATTTTTTGACTTGACAAAACATACTGTATGCCTAATAAACTGATAGACCATCAATAATGCTGTAAAGAAGTTGTCAGCGTTTGCTTTCAAATGAAATGAGCCATGATATAGTGTATTAAAAAGCTGTTTAGACCTGTTTGGAAAGTCACACTAAGAATTCATCCTGTTGCAGACTTTGACAGCTAATGCAATGACTTTAAGAGCATTGCTCACAAAGGGATGAGCATTCTGGGTGGAAACTGAGCTCGCTGTCAGACAGGAAGTTGATTTTAAGATTCATTTTTACATTCTTTATAAAGACATACGTTCTTCCAATTAGTGGTTGTGCAAGACACCATTGTTTATGCCAGTTTGAAACATTAACTAACACTCTCTAATTATGCTGGATAATCATTTGCACTAATTATACTGTAATATTAAATTGTTGGGTGTCAGAAACGTTTAAATGAATCACAATATTAGCACAGTTTTCTTGTTGACACAATCCTTTGCACTACAATGCTGATCTTCTTTGTAATGATCTTCAGCGCAGTTTATTTTAGTGCAGTAACCCCGGCTGGTCACAGATCAACCGCTTGGCACCATCCCAGTTCTCCATCATTGCCGTTGTCTGCCAAGAGCAGACATGAGTGAATTGATATATTAAAATGTTCAGTTGTGGGTCATTCCGGGGTCATGAGCTCACACTGGAGACGCTGTCGGTTCAAAGCGTCAGTGCAGTTTCAGTTTTGCATGTTTGGCTGCTTCATTCCCAGGAATGGTCCAATTTCACAGGGCCATGCAAATACTGTGGCAAGCTGCTCTGATGGGGATTTGATGCTCATTTAAGCATGATGTGCAGAGGAGCCAACCAGCTATGCATTGTTATGGTGTGTGAGAGGTGCCTTTTATCATGCAAAAATCACTGAGCGAAGGATGTATCTTCTTGAACGGGGTTTCATTTTTTTATGGTGGCACTTTGCACGTAATATATGAGAGTAAGTAAATAAATTACTGTTGTATTAAAAATGCAACAGCAACTGTAATTTTAATACATTTTAAACTGTATTAATTTCTGTGATAGCAATGCTATTTTTTATTTTCAGCAGCCATTAATCCAGTCTTCGGTGTGACATGATCCTTCAGTAACATAGTAATATAATATGCTGATTTGGTGCTCAAGAAACATTTCTTATTATTCTCAATATTGTAAACAGTTGGGTTGCATAACATTTTTGTTGGAACTGGGATTTTTTTATTTTTTTTATCAGGGTATAGAAAGTTTAAAAGAACAGCATTATTTGAAATTGAAATCTTTGTTATATTGTAAATGTTGTTACTGTCACTTTTGAGCAGTTTAATTTGTCAATTTCTCTCTCTTTCAAACAAAATCTTACTTACCCTGGTTGAATTTTTGAACGATTGTGTGTTCACAAAGATTGCATATCTCAGTTTATGTAAGTGAAACTTTTGATTCAGTTACATCAAGGTTTTTTGAGAATGTGTGAAAAGGTAACCCCATAGAGAAGGTTTGAGTGATGCTAAGTTTTCTCAGGAGTGTTTAGTCTCAGTGTTAGACAGGTTTGAAAAGTGATCTTTCAGCATATAGATTAGTGTAGTGACTCATTCTGTTACTATTTGTTGCCTCTTTTTCTTTTATTCTGCTCTCTGTTGTTCCACTCTTTCACCCGCACCTTCTCTTATCCTGTCATCTGAAAGATATAATTTTATCTTTCTTCCTGTGTGTATCTGTGTGTGATTTATACGTGAGTGTGTGGCAGTGGTCAGTGTCCTGTAATGAGAGGGGAGAGTCTGTGACTGTCCTCACTGAGGTTGAGGTTGACCTCTCCCATTCTTCATGGGCCAGTACCAGACCAAAGATCAAAATGAGGTCCAGAGCTTCATTTTGTTGAGTGGAGCCAGGTTTGACTAAAGCTGTAGTTTGATCTGTGATTGAAGTGTGAGTTTGGGGTCAGTAAGACTTAAAACTAATGTATTTTGATCAAATAAATGCAGCGTTGGTGAGCATAAGAATCTCCTTTCAAAAATATTTACAAATCTTACAAACCATAAACTTTGTGTGTATATATTGTCATGTTTTAGTGCTAAGATGCTACATAACCTTTTCTGCAGAATGTGGATTTCTCACAGTTATGCTACAACACCCACACTCAAGGTTATTGATGTGTCAGCACATTCCTTCCTTTTCAATTCAGACACTTTCTCTCTTTTTTCTGATACAGTTCAAACCACCAAGGTTAGCAGAAATAGTAGGAAAACAGCCAATTTTCCAGTTCCAGTTAGACCATGAAATTGCTGATGATTACAGTATTTAATACTCCTTGAATGAGGCTGACACAGACAGTAAAAGTATTATTAAAATAGCTAGTGACATTCTATTATTATTAGTCAGCGTGTATTTATTAATGTCTGTTCAAATGTTTTTAAAAAGGGGAGTTTCTCAGGGTGGTGACCTTTGCTTTTTGATTGACAAAGGAGGATAATGGAAATATAACCCTCCAGATGGGGATCTAACGTCTAGAGACAGTTCAGGGTTATGGGGGTTAGGATCATCAAGCAGGGTCAATTCATATACAATCAGTAAGTTATTATATTAAAGCCTTTATTAGGCACAGACAAGGAGACTTTTTGCATTTTCTGCACTCAGTCTCTGTGGTAAAATGTGTAAAGTAAGAGAGTAAAGTCTTAGTAACTGCTGCATTATATATTTTTCTTGGTTTTATGCATCTAATTGCAGCAACACTTTTATATTTTATTTAAACCAACAATATGTGAGAAATCAGTTGTGCATAAGAATATACTGACCTGCAAAATTGATTTTCTTATCAGTAGTTTTGTCGTGTTTTCCAATAAAATTATTGGTTACACTTTATTTTGTGACATTCTTACATTGTAATTACACAAGTATGTATTGAGTAATATTCATTAACTACATGTACTTATTATAGGGTTATGGTTAGAATTTGGTTTAGGGTTAGTTACTAGCATATTTTACTGTTATTACAATAGTAAATACATTTGCAACTGCAAATACAGTGTAAATACATCACTTTAAAATAAATGTTACCTAAATATCTAATCATTCTTCAAGCAAATAAATAGTTTTTGTGTTTTAAACATTAATGTTGTTTATACTTGAACCAAAAAAAATGTTAGTGAGGTAAGAAAAATTCTAAATATTTCAGAATAATTCAAAATAATTCTCTACAAATATATATCTTAATATATTTTCAAGTAACATTTTTACTGAAAAATAAGACACAACATGCCTGTATTTATACTATATACAATTTGGCAATTATGTTATTGTTATAAAAAAAAGAATACATTTGAAAAAAAATTGCAACATCCACTGACCAGACACACTGACACCACCTGCAGAAATGCCTCTGTATTACATTAAGAATGAACCTGCAAAGTCAGCAAACATGCCCGAACCCATCTGTGTGTGTGTGATATTTTCCTGCCAAGGTGTCAGTGCTGATGTGATGGATCGCTCAGATGTTTATCAACACACACACACCTCCCTGCCGAACATCTGTGTCCCACCTTTGCGTGCGGACCAGACCTCAAGCACCGGCATGGTGAAAGCATGTCACAAGACTTTGTGAGCGGAAAAAACAGAGAGTCACCATCTGGTTCTGTTTGGCCCAGACAGACTGTAACCTCACCCTCACATGTTCCTGCACTGCCCTATCCACACACACACACACAGAGAGAGAGAGAGAGAGAGAGAGAGAGAGAGAGAGAAGAACCGGCATAAAAGGAAACGAGGAAAATGGCCTTTATACCTTTCACCAGACCAAAACAAGACCAGATGGACAACTTTCCAGATGCTCTTGGTTCAACAGGATTTAGATACAGTATCTGCTGGCCTGCTGTGTGTGCAGGCGATATAGAGCTAACTGTAGGTCTGTTATTGCATTACTGATAAGATTATGTGTCTGGTTTAGCAAAGAAAATATTTTGGTTGTTAAATGAGGTGGTTTGAGTCATTGATTGGATTGTTGTCCATCTCAGATGCATCTAGGAGGTCATTTACACTTGTTCTTTTCATGATGGGACAGCTGTCTGAACAGTAAAATGAACTGTGTGATTTTTTTGAATGTCACATTTTAAAGATTCAGTTATCCCATATTTGTAAGATTAACATGAAAAAGTGACTGGAAGGCATTCATTTTTATTGGCATTTGAGGTGACAGAAAGGAGTTTAATTTTATGCAAATGACATGATGCAATGACTACCAATGGGAGTGCAGATAGCAGAACTGATGAGATCCGCCTTCTGATGCAGTTGGGTACTACATTTGAGCAGAAACACCTACTAACAAGAAACAAGACTAAAACTTAATAACTCCAGCAATTTAATCACTGTTAGTACAACCACGTCTATAGATATGAACACACCACGATTGGATATTTTAGAGGCCAAGGCAGCATTGATGTTAGTTCATCTTACTCTTTCTAAAGTAGACTAAACCATCACTCGGAACCATTGACTAATGTGTTTAAGTGTACAGTATGTAATGCATGAATATGTGTGTTTAGGCCTATTCACACTAAAAGTGAAACCAAAGAGTGAAACATTTTTCTTTTTCTCTCTTGCTATCCACTGCTTTTATTCAGTATCTGGCTCATTTAAGGTGTTCATGTCATATAAAACAAGATTTAAGTTAAGTTAAGTGTACCATGTAGCTATTCTCTAACGTTCTCAACACAAATCTCCGGTCCACTGAGAATTGTTTTTTTTTAGACTAAGCAGAAAACGGGCTATTCAGGCATCGTCACCATAATGACGCCACAGCATTGAGTGCATTAACATATGACTGAATGCCCATATTTACATGTCAACACCTTTTAAGTGCCCAACAACTTGCCATTGTTACTCATTTCAGATACAAATGTTAGGAAATTGTTTGCATATAGAAGGTATTTAAGGTTATAGTAGATTCTTAAGGTTACAGTAGCAAAAATGATTCTAAGGTCCAAAGAGAGAGTGAAAATGTTGTTAGTGCAAGAACCCATTATAAGCTGACTTACAGTGGAAAAAACTTCAAGGAAAAAGTAAAATGCATCTATTTTAATGTTGTCTGTGGGGGCAGACAAGGACAGGACATCATAGGCATCTTGTGTGTGAGTGTTTTTGTTCATAATGAGTATAGCTGATGTCACATTACTCTTTTAGCAAGGGGAATCCCAGTTTAACTGAAGTATCATGCCCAGAAAAAAGGGTAAAACAACTGGCAGGGTCAGGTCAGTTCAGCTTTAAAATCATCTCTGTCCAGCCCTTCTCATTCATTACTAAAAACATAGACTGGTTATCTTTGGTCTGAATTTTTTTTTAGACTCATTATGGTATCTGGTGCAGTTATCACTTTTTTTACTGCCTTTCATTCTCGTCTCTCATAACAAGCCTTATTGGCGTGACTATAAAAGCTTTGCAGTATTGCCGAAGCAATTTGCAGGTACACACAAGGTACAGTGCTCCTTATCTCTGTTTGTATCTTTATCATTCATGCCAGCACACACAAACTTTATATTCTTACAGCTGCAGATATGAATGTCTAGCTATTTTCTTAGCCACAGTTTCCACATAGATGACCATGAAGATAAGTGAATTAAATATAAGTGAGTTATCATAACCACAATCATGCTGTTTGAAGATGATGTCCCTTTGTAGACACAGAAACCAAACCTGACCAAAGCATTTCCGGATCAGTAGTTCATGCAATATCTGTATATGCGATATAACTGTATTCAGATGAGCAGACACTTTTATCTGATCTGTAGGGTGGAGAACACATATACAATATTACAGACCTTCTAACAAACATGCATCAGCTGTGCAACTGCCATTGAGTTGAATGGAAATGTTAACAGACAGCTGTCTCCAGATATTATAGATATTAGCTTTAAAAGCATGCAGCATATTTTTAAAATGCAATGCCAATAATATACCATTCAGGCACCACTGCTATACTATTTTTAACATACTATGCTTATTATATTTATACTATTTTATTGAACAATTTTTAAGGTACTGTGATTTAAAAAAAAAAAAAATTATATACTTTTTGTTTAAAGTATTATGATTATATTATCATAACATTTGAACTTTTTATCATACAATTTTTTTTACATACTTTGTTTTTCATTGTACAATTTAAAAAAAAACATTATTTATACTTTACTATAATTTTAACAAATATTTACAGTAAATATAATTTCTTAATAATTGTTTTGAAATTATTATAAATGATTATATTTTTATAATTTGGCTAGTAATAAGCTAATATTTTTTTATATCATTTATATATGTTTTTCTATTATTCTGCAAAGTTTAAGTAAAATGAATAGTGTAGTCCAGTATTTTAAGCAACATTACAATGTTTATTTGACATTTCTTGGCTTTGATACTTGAATTGAGATGTTTAACTCTTAACTCTCAATTCTCTCAATATCTCAAACTCTCAAAAACTTTTTGAACTTGTGCTGAACTTCAGTTAATTATAGAAAAGGTTTGAGAATAGAAGCTAACCTGTGGTGGCTCACACACACGCACAAACACACCCTTGAGCTTTTATTGTCATCGGTCGGCTGACAGCTTCTGTGTGCGTGCCCGCTGACTATCATCGTGTTGGTGGTTGTGGATCTAATTTCCCATCTCCTGCCCTCAAAAGAACCCCAGGACACTTTGCTGTGGTCTGGAAAGTTCTGATCCGGTTTCATCTGGTTTAGTTCAAACTCTCTCTTTTGCTACCTCATATCAAAGAGATGAATAAACATCTAAATTACAAGAAACCACAGGTGTGTGGGTGTTTCAGTGTCAGGAGATCTGCTCTTTCATACATCAGTTGACTGTTAACGATGCATCAGCCAATTTAAATATCAAAAGCTCTTTGTATCAGATGTCATGACTTATTATAAAATGCATTTGACTGAAACTGATTCCTGTTACGTGAGTTTAAAGGAATAGTTTGCTAAGGATTGTATGTCACATTTTACTCACCTAGATGTATTTCCTGAATTGCTGGTAAACAAATGTGGCATGTTTGAATACAAATTCAAAAGCTGTTTAAATTAATTATAAAATGTTTCTTTTGTAGGAATAAATGAAGAATGAACGTTTTCAATTGTGTATGCTCAGTTTGTGACCCCTAACATCATTTAACTTTCGTAATAGTCCATATGTTCTTGGCAGGATTTGGACTGTCACAAACTTCTCTGCACCTCTTTGTGTTGGAGGAAGTAGTTATGAAACATGTTTTGAAGGTTATAAAATGTTTAGAGTGAAGGTGCTCATCATCTGCTGTGGGTTTGTGGGGATTTTCAAACTGAATTCCACATTTTCTGTTCTATTATGCATACTTTCCTCATCAATGTTTTTTTTTTGCCTTCATATTCTGTATCTCTTTCTCTCTGTCCTAATAGTTATTTCAGGGGATGTTGTCCACTCTCCACTCTGAGATAGATATTCAAAGATATCTGCTGAAAATCCAGAGCGTTCATTCACGCAGAGTCAGTACAAGCACGAATGAAAGTGTGTGTGTTCTGCATGTGTGTGTTTAACAATCCCACAAAATCACCTAACATGGAAAAACGTATTCATCTGAAACTGATTGTACTGACTGTATTGATATATACAGTCATGTCCATACTGGCTTTGATGGATACATTTTGAATCTAGTTTTTGGTGTATGTACTGCAGTCTGATCTGCATGACTGATTGCAGTCTTCACAGTTGACCGGTGCCTGTTGCTTTAAATGAAATGTGCAATGTGTGTTTCAGAAAATGTTAATGTATTCAGACAAATTATGATTTTGGTCACAATGAGTGGTTTAAGTTTCATGCATGTAGTGAAGAAAACCCTGCTGGAAATCTAGCTAAAACCAGCTTCTGATGGTTTTACAAGGTTCTACACTGTTAAAAATAAAGGTTTTTCAGCACAGTTAATCCATAGAAGAACCTTTTGTGCAGTGGTAAGTTTCCATGGATGTTAAGGTTCTCCATGGAACCATTAATGTCAATAAGAAACCTTTATTTTTTAAGAGTGTCCATTGACTAGTCTAGATGGTCATATGCTAGATGGTGCTTCAAAAAGATGGATAACCTTGATGTTGGTCTGCTAGTTGGTGGTGCAGAGATTGACCACGTACACTGAATTTTTTTTTTAAGGTAAGTGGTCTCAAACTATTTATTTTAGCTACATTTAATTAAAAATATATATATATATGTTGAAAGTAAGTCAACTAAATTTGTTTATTTAAATGTAGCTAAAATAAATTCATTGCAAGTTGCAACCACTTACCTTAAAAAAATTGAGTAATTTTTTTTCAGTGTAGATCATCTTAATCATTCTGATTAGTGCTGATAGACCACTTTAAACCAGTTATGCATATCATCAAATCATCTGGTCATCTTAATGTGGTAGAATCTAGTTTTCCAGCTGAGAAGACAAAAATGGCTTTATCAAGCTTGTTCTGTCTATAGTAGACCACTTAAACCAGCTATAAACCACCTCCCATTTCTTAAACAACAGTGGTATGATCTAGTTTTTCAAGCAGAAAAGACAAAAATGGCTTTGACCACCTACCACATCCCAAAAACAGTCTACCATGTCCTAAAAAAGACAAAATAGCTTTATTAAGCTGGTTAGTGCTAGTAGACCACTAAACCAGCTACATGTTCTAAAAAAAACAGTCTGACCATCTTAAGCTGGTATGATCTGTCAAAATGGCTTTATCAAGCTGGTTTGTGCTAGTAGACCACTTTGAACCAACCACTGTCCTAAAAACAGCCGTAACATCTTAAGTTGGTATGACCTGTTTTCCAGAGAAGCCAAAGATGGTTTTGAGGAATTGCACTAATGATGTGTCATCAAATCCAGCATGTTATCTAAACTTTTTTTTTTTTTTTCTACAGAACCGAGGCCCTAAGCAGAGTGTGGCGTGTTCGAGTCCAGTGCCTGTGTTTGTGGATCAGGTGGAGCACGGCTCACTGTTCTCTCTTGATGCTCTGGAGGTCATGTCTGAGTGTGACATGCCCATCGCCTTCACCCGAGGCTCCCGGTCTCGAGCCAGTCTGCCTGTGGTCCGCTCTACCAACCAGACCAAGGATCGCTCACTAGGTATACACATTGATATGCACATACTAAATTATATGTAAATACACACGTTACAAATATAGCAACCATGCAGACCTATTAGATCTATTAAATCTGCATTAATTCATTCATTTTAAACTGCAGTCACAATTTTTTATTGGGAAAACGAAAGCGCAATTACATTTTTACACCCAAATCGTGCAGCCCTACAACTAGCTAAATAAAAACTATACAATACACATACAATATATTTTCGCCATTTAATTCAAACTTGCAAAGGTTGTGGGACCTGTCAATTTTTTAAATGATGGCAGGAAATCTGCTGAGCTTTCTGTGGAGATCTGTGGGTCTGCAAATGAGTGATCTTGCACTGCTGCTTTACTTATTTCCCATCTGCTGCTAAATGATTTAGTTGCAGAGTTAAAGCGTCTATGGAAGTGTGTGTTTACTTAAGTTTGTCTGTCTGTCTCTTGTATTTAAGTTCAATGTCATAACATTGAATTCGGCTCTGTCATTACCGCTTCATGTAATGGAAATATACAAGGCTCCACAGCTGAAATTCATAGCCTGTACTTAACAACGCACAGGCGTATATTACAGCACAGACTCATGCTTGTGGACACACACAGAAACACAAGGAAATAGAACTCTTTTGCCAACACACACACACACACACACACACACACACACACACACACACACACACACACACACACACACACACACACACACACACACACACACACACACACACACACACACACACACACACACACACACACACACACACACACATATTCACTAGCACACTCTGTATTCTCCCTTACATCCAGATAGAATGATGGTCAAACACACACAGGCCTTGAAATGGGAGCCTTCTCTGGCTGCTCAACTCTGATTGGTTGGTTTAAACAAGGACCAGATGGAAAGACAGTTATGGGTAGAAAAAGTGTGTTCACTCAAACCATTCCCTCGAAATTCATCTAAGAAGATATAGACAGACCTGCAGAGAGAAATTAGATGTTGTTTAATCAGGAAGGAACACAAAGGCAAGGAGACGTGCATCAGAGATTCAGCGTTGACCCGATTGCTGTAAGTCATCATTCATCTAGTTCAGCGGTATTTAGTTTCAGTCGCTGTTGAGAGATGTCGTCTTAGGTTTGTTTAAGACCTTCTTTTGAAGTATAGGTTCTGGAAGTAAACATCCCATTTATTTTTTTCTCTACAGAAATGTATTTGTAACAAAAACTTATAAGCCTTGCTTAATATTTTGTAATTAACTTCAAATATGTTGTATTTTATTTAGTTGCATGTTGACGTTTAGCCAGTAGTTTAATATTGTACCATTTATATTTGTTTACATCATTCGCAGTGCATCATGGGATGTGCAGTTCATGACTTTGTATAAGATGTTAAGTGTGCAATCTTGTAATTATTAATTATTTTTTAATTTTCAAATGCATTTTAGATTCAAATCAAAGTTGGTCATTCATTTCAAAGCTGTTTGGTTTAGTTCATGGCTTAGATCTCTTTTTTCTGAATTTTTAAAAATCGTTATCATCCTTTTTATTGTTAGATAAAACTATTAAAAGTCATTTTTTGTATTTAAAATAAAGCTGAAGCTAAACAAAATATAAATATTAGATTACAAACAAATGAAAATGAGAAATGTTGGTTTGGCAACTAATTTAAATAAAATGTAAGTTTATAAATAATTAAAATAATTATAACTGAAATAAAAAGAAACTAAAGCTAAGTAGAAATATAAAAAATGGCAAAAGAACATAACAAAAATGCTAAAAATTAAACTAAAATTAAATCTGAAAATATAAAAAATAAAAGCTAAATAAAAATTGTAATAAATAATATAGTTTTATATAAACAATACTAAAATAACACTGATCCTTATGGAGAAAATGAATAGAAAAAAATACTTTTCTGTAATTTCTCAAAAGGTGGGAGGTCACTGAAATCTTATGTCTTCTGTTGGACAACAAGACAGTGGGATGATAAAAGAATACATTTGTAATTAGAATTAATAAATATTTTTCCGCTGTAAACAGTATGAATGGAGGATTGAAACGTCTCATGTGGTTGTATTAAAATTCACACATTTAGAAGCTTTTGCTTCTGAGGGTTTTCAGGTTTGTCTGAGAGTGTTTGTATGTGATTGTGATGAAAGCAGTCATTCAGATGTGGCTTGGCATTTTGCCCAAGGTGCTCGTCTGAATTATATGCTGTTGATTGTTTGATGCTCGGTAATTAGATATTAATGTTAGTCATTAGAGTGAAATTGTAGGGTAGCATTTCAGAAACTGTTCCAAACCAAAGTGAGTTGAATGAAAAAAACAGCACTGAATGAAAAAAGTGTGTTTAAAATAGGAGTCGGAAACATTTGGGATCTCAGAATTTGAAGTGATTCATGAAGTCACAATTCATTCTCAATTCCGATATATAGAAAATCCTTTGCAAACTGAGTTACAACAGTTATGATATTATCGCACACCATCTGATCCATTTTCAAATGTTTTCACTGATCTGCTTTCATCTCCATGAAGGATACATGCAACCCTTCATGTGGCTTATGTAGCCAGAATTCTTAAAGTACAAAAATAGATCTGCTTTTCTGTACTAGGATATAAACATCCAACATGCTTTCTTTAATCAACATGCAGATCTGGTTTGGCTACATGAATGATTGTACAGAGCGGAAATGTAGCATTTGAAGGAGTGAAAGTTACATACATGCAGTGAGAGAGAGCTGTCGTCTCGTTTCTGTGTTTGGTTTCTGTTTGATTGACAGTTTCGTAGTAACCACTGGAGGTTTGCAGGCTGGTTTTCCAGACATCAGCACGGCCTGTTTACAAGTATACAGCAAATGCTCACATTCTCATTTATTCAGGAGTTGATGCAATTATGTGGGAGTCAATTTTCTCAACTTCTCTCTTACTTTTTGAGTGATTTTTGTTCAAAATCACTATCTATCTATCCATCCCTGTCTGTCTGTCTTTCGAATTATAATGTTTTATAATGCACATTTCACATATATGCATTCATATAGTCCCTTTTGAACAAGTGACAAACATAAAACTCCATCCATCCATCCATCCCAGAACATTCTACCACACCCTACTGCTCTCTCTCTCACCCACATGCTCTTCCCACCAGATTTTACACACCCACACATACAACTGGGTGGATCTCTCATAGAGTATCATGCAGGAAGAGATAATTGGCTAATCGATATGTACAAATGCATGATGCATCAGTGCCATATCAGATATCATCTGATATTACAGTTGTTTAATTATCTTAATAACACTGTTAAATATCATTTTCGCATTGTTCTTACTGTACATTACGCCGAAACTCAGTGTGATTTTAAGTGTTTAGTTGCATAGTTGCAAGTAACTGCTCTAATAATGCCTTGCTTGAACTTTTCTCACCCTGTTTCTTCTCTCTGTTTTTTTTTCAGGGGTGTTGTATCTGCAGTATGGAGATGACACAAAGCAGATACGCATGCCTAATGAGATAACAAGTGTAGATACAATCAGAGCTCTGTTCGTTAGTGCCTTCTCTCATCAGCTCAACATGAAGATGCTGGAGTCGCCCAGCACAGCCATCTATGTGAAAGACGAGACCAGGAATGTGTACTATGAGCTCACTGATGTCAGGTGAGTGTGTGTGCATGAGCTTCATTCAGCCACCTTAACATGGCCTGCTTCCTCTATTTAACATGGGACGTGACCTTTATCCAAGTTGCTTTTTCCTTGAGAACCAACTCAGTAATTGAATCTCACATGCATTCGTTTTACAGGAAATGTGCAGTTGTTAAAGTGTTGAAAATGAATGTTCTGTCATCATTTACTCACACTTATGTTCTGCTTGTGGAATATAAAATGAGATGTTTAACAGAATGCTCATGCTGCTTTTTTCCAAATTAAAAGACAAAACAACAAAAGAACCCTAAATGTGTCATGAAAGTAGTCCATAAGACTGCATTATATTCCAAATCTTCTGTCATATGATAGCTTTATGTGAGGAACACATTGAAATTTAAGCTTTATTTGCTGAAAATGCTGTCTGCCATGGCTTTCGAATCTTATTTGTGATACTAAGACTTCATATGGATTTGAACAGCATGACAGTGAATAAATGATGGCAGACTTTTCATTTTGTGGGAGAGTTATTATCTTATATGGAACTATAGCTGTGAAAATCTTTAGTAATATTTCTTTGAAACAGTCTAGACTGTAAATAAGCCACCCTTGCTCACATACACACGAACAGAACATTATATTTAGATTTCATTTGAACCGAATTACTGTCTCGTACTTTAAAATACCTCACAGCATTTGTTTCTCTGACTTTAACCCAATAAACCTGACTGTCTGTCATACATTACCCACCAGCACAGCTGTTAACATAACACTTATGTCACACTTCAAACAAACACTCCCACATATCTTTCGCTCTCATTCTCTGGTCTTTCGTCTTTCCCTCCACCCTCAGTCTACAAACACTTATGTGTACATTGCTTTCCTTACCGTATCTCTCTACCTATTTACAGAATTATGAGTAAACCACAACACATTCACATTTGAAAGACCCCATGTAATGAGAACTGGAGTTTTGTGACTTTTAGTCCATGGCTATGTGCTAGTATACTGCTAAAAGTTGACAAAATTATACACTACTGTTCAAAAGTTGGTAATTTTTTTTAAATGTTTTTGAAATAAGTCTTTTATTCTCACCAAGGCTGCATTTATTTGATCGAAATGCAATAAAATTAGTAATATTGTGAAATATTATTACAATTATTTATTCCTGTGATGGCAAAGCAAAATTTTCAGCAGCCATTACTCCAGTTTTCAGAGTCACATGATCTTTCAGAAATCATTCTAATATGCTGATTTGTTCATGAAACTATTTTATATTATTATCAGTGTTGAAAAAGTGGTTTAATTTTCCAGTTTAGCATTTAATTAAAATATAAATCTTTTGTAATATTATAAATATATTTACTATTATTTTTTGTCACTTAATTTAATGCATCCTTGCTAAGTAAAATATTAATTTTGAAGAAAAGAAAAAAAAACTAAAGCATATCAGCCCTTCAGTTCCTCCCACCAAAACATACAGTTTCAGCTCAGTAAATACATCAGTATAGGAAAGAATCATGTGACCCTCAAATGATTTCATGGTGTCTTTAATGAACCAACCAATCAAAGCCAAATTTAATCATTGACTTTGTTTCCTCTGATCTGATGAAATTATCAATAGTGACTCATACTCATATTGTCCTGTGTAGACAGAGGAGCAGTCCGTCTCCTTACATTTCCATGGTGATGTAACTTGCACTTTGATACGACTCCTTTTCTATCAAGGCTGTAAATCTGAATTATAGCCACATGACCACATATCAGACTTCATAAGAAAAATGCTCACGTCGCTTTACACAGCTAGGCTTCATACGCAAACACATTATGAGTGATCATAGTAGACTTAAAAATAGACAAGCTAGGTTACTTAGTAGACAGTTTTCGCTCGAATGCTGAATTAGTAAATCATTCTTGGACCTACAGAGAATTGAAGTCTGGATATTAACGGACATCTCAGACATGGATCTTATCTCGGAGAGCCGTAGCTTCTCACCTCCATCTCCAGTTTCTCGCTCCAGCTCGCCTGTGTCTCTCAGTGAATCGCTTCATTCTCGTAATTCCTTTGACCTTTCTCGCTGTCACTCTCCGCTCTCACGTGTTGACATCTCGTCAGCCCTAGTGCACCCCGTTGTGGCAGGGCTGAGGGGCCGACCTTCAAGGCACCATGGCCGACCTCATTCGGATGGTGACATTTGGTCTGTATATGTAACCGATGTGGATTTTTCCCAACACAGGAGCATCACAGATCATTCCTGCCTAAAAGTGTACCACAAAGATCCAGCGCACGCCTTCAGTCATGGAGCCCGGCCAAGCAATGGAGACGCAAGGGTGAGTGTCAACCTAGTGTGGACATTTTTGTTAAGAAAGAAGGCTTAATGGAGAAATCTTCTGCTAAAAAAATAGTTAGGATTTGTATTTGGTCCTCATATTGTGAAATGTATAATTGTGATCTAAATACTTCAGACTTCCAGGTTGCAAGTCAAAACATATACATATTACTCAAGCAGAGCAGTAGATAAAAGAGAATATGTAATATTTTTTGGAGTTTGGTGCAGTTGAGAGCTCTGGTTGGCTGGGTTTTGTTAAGCATGGGTCTGGATAGTTGACAAGTCACCCAAAAACTGACTTGTGAGGTTCACTAGTCTAGCTACACTACTGTTCAAAAGTTTGGGGTTAGTAAGATTTTTAAATGTTTTGAAAGTAGTATTTTATGCTCACCAAGGCTGGATTTATTTGATCAATAAAACAGTACTATTTTTGTTTTCTGTTTAAATGTATTTAAAATGTAATTTCTTCCTGTGATAGCAAGCCTGAATTTTAAGCAACCATTGCTTCAGTGTCACATGCTCCCTGTTGATGAAACTGTTGTATTTAAAGATTTTTTTATGGAAACAATTATACATTTTTTCAAGATTCTTGAATGAATAGAAAGTGTAAAAGAACAGCATCTATTTGAAATAAATAATTTGTAACATAAATGTTCTTACTGTAACTTTTGATCAATTTAATGCATCCTTGCTGAATAAAAGTATTAATTTATGTAAAAAATATATTTATTATTAATGTAAACCCATTTAAAAATCAAACATTTTTCAGTTTTAATCCTATAAGTGAACATGTGCCTATAATATATAATTTGAAATCTGGATATAAATTTTTAGATTTGCTAAAGATTTAACAGTGTTGGTAAATTATTGATGTTTTAAAGATTAACCTAAACTTAAAAATAGGAGAAATGAGCATGAGCAATTATATATACAATATCAACTGATAAATATCCAGTATCGATTCATACCAATAAATACAAAATCCCTAATATCGGCCAATAACCGATGTGATTCCATTATATATCATACTTAACAACCATGTGTCGAGCCTAAACTAGCATAAGTATGGAGTGCCTCCCTACTTGTTCAAACAGCCCACTAACTACTTAATTTTGAAAATATGCTCTTTTGCAAATCCTCTGTAATGTCCACATGTTGCCACTTTTTATTTTTTGGTATGCTCAGAAGAAAGAACGAACTGAGGACATTATTTAAATAACAGGTCCCTTCTCGGCCTCCAGTCTTCTGTTCGGCCGTCTCCAGGGGTCCCTCTGCTCTTCACAGTTAGAGTCACCCCCACCCCGGTCACCCCATTCCAATCCTTTCATGTCTATCTTTGTCCCCCAGGCCTAATTTCAGGGGGATTGGATCAGGATTGAAGCAGAATTGGTGAAAGCACTGAATAGAAAGCAAAGGCTTTTTCCTCGTTCCTTTTCCTCCCATAATCCCCTCTAATCTCTTGCCATGCCGGCCGTGTTTGTTTGGCAGTGATGTAAGGGAAATTAGATCGCAATGCTTTCATTTTCTCTGTGTGTTTCCCCAAATTTAACAAGGTAGCCCCAGACTTTTGTCTGTGGTAATCCCCGGTCTGGCTTTGACCAACTCGCACAGCTAATATGCATTTGATTAGAGCTTTATACGCTGCCATAAGAGCCCTTAAGGGAAGTTGTAGAAGTTCCAGGAAGTGAAGGACTTTACTCACTATATTTTGTTTGATTTTTGTTTTAAGGCTTAATTAACATTTTGTGTCACTTTCAAGAGTATGCGTGCAAAGTTAGAAGTTGAAAGGCTTATTGTTTGTGTCATATGTCTGTGTCTAAGTGCATTGTGTGATGACTTACAGTTGTATACGTACACACAAGAGAGAGAGAGGAAGGAATACAAAAGATAGAAACTATTATCTGTTCTCTTACAAGATAGCGAGAACAAGTTATACAGACAATTGCCAAAGTTCACACAGTATCAGCGTTTATCGTTGTGGCAGTTTACAGAGAAGTCAAGATACATTAAAGGTACAGCTCTTTTATATGGCATTATGACTATAAGCTTTGTATGTTAGTCACACAAATGTGTGACTGTGCAAGTGTTTGGTGTTGGGTTGTCCTCTAGTTTAGGTCAAAATTAGATCAATAGTAACACATGTAACAAATCAAGAAAAGTATAATCAGCAAGAAACTGTAACAGACTTTACAACAGAGTTGTGTTTTTGTGAAGGGCTTCAAGAGGTTATTGCATAACAGCTATCAAGGCTTCAAGTTTTGTGCAAGTTCTCACATGCTTTACCATGTGACCGACACGGATCATAGGTTTGACGCCCAGCTCATATTGTGTATCTGTAAAAACACAGCAGGCACTTTGCACGAATAGGATGTAAAATAAGACCTGAAGAATTTAATATATGTATATTTGCAAAAAAATATTAGTGAAATAAGGTGTTTAACTGTCAGAAAATAATTAACCATTATGGAGACTGCTGTTTTTGCCACATTTGAGATGTCTAAATGCATCAGAATATTATTTCAGTAGAGTATGTGAAGAAAAATGACACTTTTGTGTGATTTTAATTATCAGAATTATTAAGGTCAAGACTGAAGCAGGTGATTAATGCATTAAAGACTATACTTTTCAGACAATGTAGATAGCAGTTAAATAATAGCTCTTAAAACATTTTAAAGCATTGTATTTTGTGCCTCTAATGCGACACCAAAGTTGACTATATTTATGGAATTATTTGTTTTTAGGTATATGCTGGTCTGTAAATGTATCAGAGTGATGCCATATGATCTGAATGTCTTGAAACTTGACAGTGCATATGACTTTAATCTCTCGTCATCCAATTAAAAAGCAGGAAATCCTAAACGTAGCACTTTCATGTCACATGAGAGTCATTCCGCTCCTTCTATCTTCCCCCTCTATGAAAAAAGGAAACATTTGATATCAACACACAGCAGTGGATGTTCATAAACAATAGTCCTTGTGTGCATGAAACCTGAGCGTAAATCAATATGTCAATGAAAACTTTAGCACATAATTATTTGTTAAATAAGACACGTGGTTAATGGTTTATTGACTCATCTTTGTCAGGCATAACAGGCTAAATGACATATTGTATAAATATGGAAATAAATCTAGTAGGGAGGATTGCCTGCAAATCTCCTAGTCTAATTGTGTTTGGTTCAGTAATTCAAGCTTGATTTGAAGCCAGAACACACATATGATGAAGACCATGCTCAAACACACACACACTGATGTTTTGACCACAGTTGTTGCTATTGTAATTGTCAGGGGACAAGAGATCCATTATGCTTTCATCCAGAGCTTATATTGAAGTACACTTACACTCACATGTGAATAAGCAAACACACACATACACAGAAACACATGATCAGGCCTTCTCAGTTCAAGCACTCAGACAGATTTAACAGACTAATGAAATAAGCCCTGCACCTGTTCAAACACACTATTTCTGTGTGTGTCTGTGTCAGAGAGAGAGGAAGAAAGAGTCTTGATCATTGTCGTAACTTCCTGTTGAAACTTTAGGCCAAAAACATACAGTGAATGGACTGCAGTGAAAATGTATTTCATTCACTGAAATAATGTTAAAATACCAAAGTACTGAAATCTGTTGTCTACCTTTATAATATACTGAATAAAAGAAAAAGTTGCATGATGAATCAAAGTTCATCACAAGTAGCTTTTCCACAAGTTGAGATAAATACTAATATATATATTATATCAGGCCCTTTCTTTCGGAACATGCAACACAACTCTTTGTTCAAGCTCTTGTTCTGTCCAGACTTGACTATTGCAATGCTCTCTTGGCAGGTCTTCCAGCCAATTCCATCAAACCTCTACAATTAATCCAAAATGCCGCTGCAAGGTTAATCTTTAAGGAGCCAAAAAGAACGCATGTCACACCTCTGTTCATCAATTTGCACTGGCTACCAATAGCTGCTCGCATAAAATTCAAGGCATTAATGTTTGCCTACAAAACCACCTCTGGGTCTGCACCCCTTTACCTAAATTCAGTACTTCAGACCTATGTGCCCTCTAGAAGCTTACGTTCTGCAAGTGAACGACGCATTATTGTGCCATCCCAAAGAGACACAAAATCACTTTCACAGACTTTTTCATTAACTGTTCCCACCTGGTGGAATGACCTGCCCAACTCAATCCGAGCAGCTGAATCCTTAGCCATCTTCAAGAAACGGCTAAAAACACATCTCTTCCATCTTTATTTGACCCTCTAACTCTAGCACTCTCTATTCTAATTCTATTTTATCTATCTGTCTTCTTTTTATTTAAAAAAAACACACACACACACACTTGACCCTCTATCAACTGCATATTTATTCTGTAACTGCTAGCTTTTCTTGAAAAACTAACACTAGCTGTCCTTTTTTCTATATTCTATCTACTTGTTTTCTTTAAAAAATAAAAATACCTTGCTACGGGTACTGCGTTAGGCTAACCAAGACTTGTCATAGCACTTGCATGTTGTTGCTCTTTTGTTGGTTTTGATTGCTTCTATTGTCCTCATTTGTAAGTCGCTTTGGACAAAAGCGTTTGCTAAATGACTAAATAATAATAATAATAATAATATATATATATATATTAGTGCTGTCAAAATTATCGCGTTAACGCAGGCGATTAATTTTTTCAGCTTTAACGCGTTAAAATTATTTAACGCCGTTAACGCAGGGGCGGGGCCTAGGGTTGGCCACCCCACTCATAACTGCTGTTTCTGTCTGTTTTTTCTTAACAAGAAGTGCATTTATTCAGTAGCAGAATGTCTTTACGATCACATCAATCCGCAGACGTTTCAGACGCGCGCTCCAGCTTCACTTCAGTGGCAGGCGCCAGTCAAACAAGCGCGGAAACCAGCGCATGCTGTAGCCTGTATCAATTCATATCAAAGCACGAAATAAACTACGTGCATGCAATGTCGTGGTCTGTTAAGGCATGAAGTTACCAAAAAGGCGATTAAAGCTGCCTTAAAACTGTGCATGAATGTAATATGTTATATATGAGTTACATTAAGAACATGTCTCTGAAATGGTTTTCAAAACTGTCCTGAGGCACCCCAGCACTTTCTCCCTCATCTAACACACCCGATTCAACTCATCAGCTTCATTAGTAGAGACTGAAATGGGTCCGACCTGAAATGAGTCAGAAAAGGTAAAGAGAGTTGAGAGAAAATACGATGCGTGTCAGATGAGTCATGTACAGTAGCAAAATCTCTTAAGGAAATATCAGCCAAAATAACCTAATAACCAGCTGCTGTGATGTCTGTTCATCAAGAATAAAAGAAAAAAGAGGAAATCAATAACTTTTATATAGCTATAAGTATTTATCTGTATTTAGTTTAGAATTTAGTGTTTGATAACTTTATTCAATTTCTGTATATTTCTGCTGGGGGCACAGGTAGATACACTCTTAAAAATAAAGGTGCTTCAAAAGGTTCTTCAAGCGATACCATAGAAGAACCATTTTTGGTTCCAAAGAACCATTCAGTCAAAGGTTCTTTAAAGAACCGTCTCTTTCTTATATTTTTATAATCTGAAGAACCTTCTTTCACCACAAAGAACCTTTTGTGAAATAGTAAGATTCTTCAGATGTTAAAGGTTCTTTATGGAACCATTTAGACAAAAAGGTTTTTCTATGGCATCGTGAAGCACCTTTATTTTTAAGAGTGTATAACATTTATTATAATGGGTTTATGTGAAGATTGTTTTTGTAGAAGTTATTTTTAAAGTCTAATACATGTTAAAATTGATAGCTCTTAATTATAATGTAATGTTTAATGGCTATAGTCAATGGTTAAATATTAGGGGATTTGTTTTCATAGGGAAATCAGTATTACTTGGTATCAGTGATACTGGCCTTCAGTCATAAAAAAGATTCCATTAAACAAATATAAAAAATATGTTGTTTGTACAGTAATTTGAAGACTGAATGTGAAATTATTACAATATAAAAGTATATTTAAAAACTTTAATGTTAGGTGGGATTAATCGCAATTAATTTCAGAAAAAATGTGCGATTAATTCGTCTTTTTTTATTTTTATCGATTGACAGCACTAATATATATATATATATATATATATATATATATATATAGTATATAGTAAAATTTCATTCACACAAATACAAAACGGCATAATGGTAACACAAATGACACTGAGATAATGCAATAAACATTAAAACCCAAGTGGACATAAGTGGTCTTCAAATATGAAGTGCATGTTACACAGAGAATTCTGGGTCAAAATTAGTCAGTTTATGGTTTTCCACTGTTAATTATAAGATGCCATGGTAAATTTTACTGTAGAACTACATGAAATGTAACATTAGATATATTATAGCTTTTCGCCATATAGTAAGCGAACTTACCATTAACCAATTTCTCACCGCAACAGTTTTATAGTCATTTACCATTAAAATTCAAAGATCATTTGAATGTGTATTTTTATGTAACACAAGTGTCTGTGTGTTGAAAATCCAGCCATTAATTTAATTAAAGTGATTTAATGAGATTGTTTTAACAGTTGTGCGCATATCCAGATCTGAATCTCTGTATCCGTACCTACACACACACACACACACACACACACACACGTCTAAGCTCATATGCATGCAGCTGTGTGTGTCTCAGTGCCAGTCTGTTAAAACAGCAAGTGGATTATTGTGCAGCATGACTGACCACAGTTTACAGATGACTGTTAATTTGAAACAGACCTATAAAAACCAATGCAGTCTGCTAAATTCTACATGAACGTATGGTCAGACTAGTCTTTTTTGACTGTCTGCATGAAGTTTGGTCCAATTTGCAGATCATTCTGACCAAAAAATCCAAGATGTTTTTGGGCAAATCGAAAATCGATCATCTCATCGGTGTGTGTCAAGAATAATGGCATCTTTTTCCTACACTTAAACTTTCTGGTTGTAGGTTTTAACAATGCCTTGTGGCCATTTATCTAAGAAAGAGAAAGCAAGAGGAGCAGAAAATCAGTGGAAAAAGGGGACATCAGAGTTCGTCTTTAATCCCTCTTGGGCCAAATTCAAACCAAATGTTCTCATTCTGTCATCTTTTGATTTCTTTATTTATCACAGGTTTAATGTTTCATGTCAGCCTTCCTCCAGCAAATTCTCTACCTTTTAAGGTAATGCACAGAGAAAACGAAGAGATGAGAACCTGGAGAGGTTGAGACAGGCAAGAACTTTCATGTTATTCAGACAGTGTTGCAGGTAACATCTGGAGGTGATCGTTATGCCTTCAAACTCGTTATGCTATCAAACTCCAACAAATCTGCTCTCTGCTCTCTGTCTTACATATAATATATATATATATATACGGTATATATATTCACAGTACTGTAGCTTTGTTGGTAGGTCTCTTGAAGCATTTTGGAAATGGAGCACTGTGGAGCAATCTGTGGAGCACTGGCTGTTGTCAGATTTGTGCATACAAAAATCTCACTGGGTTATTACAATTAATGGCAAAAGGAATGTTTGGAAATGTAAATTGATATTTCCTACTGACACAGTATACAGCAAAAGATAGAAATAACTGGCTTAAAACCCCCTTTTTTGAAAATGCTAATAGCCTAAGACTTTTGCACAGTACTCTGCATATATATAGTTTTAACAAAAATATTAAGCAGCACAACTGTTTTCAACATTGACCACCAAAATCAGCATTGGAATGGCTTCTGAAGGATCATATGACACCAAGTCTGGAGAGACGTATAGCTGCAGAGAAAATTACATTTAATACATGACATTTTAAAATATGTTAAAATAGAAAACGGTTATTTTAAATTGTTGTATTTCATAATATGAATGTTTATAATGTATTTTTGCTCAGATAATGGCAGTGTTGGTAAACATAATACTAGAGGTGGCAGGAAATGTTGGACATGTCCACAAGTTCTGGTGGAAAATGAGATTTTATATTTTTCTGTCTTTACATGTTTGAAGTGGTAAAGTGGTAAGTGAATTGCATATTTATTTATAGGATTCACCACCATGGTGATATGATGTTGCAAAATAGCATGCTGGTGTCCCGAGGCACATAAAGACTTCATCTCACCTGTTCTGGGTGTAGTCTGAACGCTGACTCACCCCAGCACAATGCTCTCATTGTTTGAGATTCAGAGAAGCAGGGCAATGTTTCGAACCAAGGACCATCATTCTGTCGTCTTTCTATTATTTTGCAAAGCTCTTTGGCTTAAAGGCACGTTCTTGTCTGTCTCTTCTCTATGTCTCTGCTTTGTTTGTTATCTATTTTTGGATGATGCAGACGTATTCAGAAAATAAATGCTTTGCTGTGTACTGCCTTCTAAGGTGTATTCTAATTAAAACGGAACCTAATTTGATTTGGTACTATTGCTTTAAATGAGTTACTGGTTTAAAAAAGGCTTTGTGCTAAATGAAATTGGGCCCGAGGTGATGGAAAAGTCTGAATGACTGTTTTGTTTTTCTGTCATTTTTACGTACCGAAAAAAGAACACATTTAGTTTCATTCTAAACCAGTTTTTCTCTGAATTCTGTTCATCTGTCAAGTCATATGGTTTTTCCTGTTGCTCCTCATTGCTGAGTTTGGAGCCGGATACATCTGTTTGTCTGTCTAGTATCCTCAGGCGTGAAGTTCTGCATTCTGAAGTGCACTGATCGGAAATCTTTCATCCGCTCAGGTCATAATTGAAATCTCAGTGGCTTATTCTTTTATATTTTGTTGCATGCAGTTACTTATCAGATGAAGATACAACTTTTTAAGTTGTCTTAATGGTCGTATGTTGATGTTTGTTTCCTGTCTCCATCTGTTATGTTTACTGCTTGTTATTTCTGAATGAAATGGCAGTTTATCAGCAGCTTATCTTTTCATCATTTGTTTTTAGTAGATTGTGGTAAACCGGTAGCATTGCTTTATGGATGCAGACTCTGTTTAAAGCAATACTATATCCACTTATGCCTTTTAATTACATTGTGGGATGCATATTATGAACCATGACCACCTATGTCTCAGTGCACACACACACACACATACTTGCACAGTTTTTCCAAAATATGAGCTTCCATCTGAAGCGTATTAGTGTGATTAGTCTACTCTGGGAGATCTTCTTGGGTGGTCAGGTCAGATCAGGCTGCCCATGTGTGCTGCCTGTTTAAAAAGCAGCATAGATTACAGGTGCTCTGAGTTTAGATGGAGCACAATGACATATTATTTGATCCAAGCAGAAGGTTTTTTTATTTTTAACCATGAATACCATGATCACTCAGTGTTTCTTTCTTTGACTTCTTTCAGCCCTTTCATTTCACATGTGAGATGGAAATGTAACACTTCTTTCTCACTGTGATGAATGAACAGAATAGACTAAAAAATAGACTTTCTAGACTAAACTAGAGCATTTAACATCACATGGACCTTATTTTTGTGTGTATTCATCAGTGTTGTTATTGTTAATTGAAAAACTAAAACTGTTAGAACATATGTTTTGCTTATTGAAATAAAGCTGAAATAAAATCTAAATAATAGATGAAAAACAGAAAAACTTATATGAAAATGAGAAATGTTGCCCTGTCAACTTTCTGAAATTTGAAAAGTTGAAGTACTGAAATGACCAAAATTACAACTGAAATAAAATAAATGTAAGCTTAATAGAAATATTAAAAAACAAAAGCTATAAAAGACAAAAGCATATAACAAAATTGCTAAAATTAAAATGAAAACTGAACTTTTTAAAATAAAATCACTCAAAATCTTATTAACAAATCTTATTAACTCAAAATATTAATAAATACTATAATAGCATATAAATAATACTAAAGTAACAATGGTATTTATGTTTAACATGCAAACTGTAATTTTGGAGAATTTAGTGAGTTTTATTCTCTAATTTTCTTTTTTTTAGAGATTACATTATGGTTCTAAATGTAGAAATATATTAAGAAATATTATTTTAATGTGATATCAGCAAGTATTTTTTGCGATTTCACAATGGATCTTTTTTTTCTTTCTGCACAAGCCACTTACCAAATACAGGCCATGTTACCAAATACAATTAACTTTTTCTGTTCGCATCACATTTTTGAATACGTTATGTGTAATTCAAAATTATTTTTTTTTCTTTCTTAAACCAGGCTAAAAGACCAACTATGACCAGCAAACCAGTTTAGGCTGGTTTATAAGCTTTTTTAATTCAGCTGGATTTCTTATGTTTGATATGTTTTCTCTCTTTTAATGTGAAATCTTATGTCTTTTTCGCTCTCATTCAGGTTCACAGGGAGATGACGTATGCTGGACCGAGTGGTCATCCTCTCCGGCAGCCCCCAATGGGTCCTCCTCCACCCCATATGCAGGGCTCCATGTCCCCTACCACACCTCATGCGATGCCCCCCTCCCCATCCCGTATCCCCTTCGGCCCACGCACCTCAGGCGGTGGGGTTGCCACGATGCCACGTGAACGAGTAGGACACACACTCCCCGCCCCCGCTCGTGCATCCTCCCCCTGCCCGAGCGCCATCCTCGAGCGGCGCGACGTCAAACCTGACGAGGACGTAGCTGCAAAGAGCATGTCGCTGCCCGCCCGAGTCGAAAGTCATTATGCTGACCCCTATATGTTACATCACCATGCCCCGCCCCCTGACACAGTAGACCACGCCTACCACCGTGCCACCATGCGCTCTTACAGTAACCCCGGCGTTCCCATAGAGCCCACGGACCATCCTTCACTCTTCCGACAGAAAAGCAGGAAGTATACAGATAGCCAGGTACCCATGCTAGGCTCCAAAACCCCGCCCCCTTCCCCACACCGGATGGCCGAGATGCGAGTGATGGACATTCACACAGTCCAACCGCAGAGTTCCATGACTCTCGAAAGGGCATCACCTATCAGACAATCATTTAGGAAGGAGGCTCCTCTTGCTATGGATACCATGGTAAAGGCAAGGGGTGGCATGGGGTCCCCGGCCACCCCTGATCTTCAGGTTCACAATCCTCTTGCCCCCCCAACAGACCCTCAGACACGGTAAGTCATCATTAAAAGTAAACGAGAATATTGAAGCATGAAAATAACTAACTTTCCATCTACAACATCCCAGAATACATCAGCATCCGTGGTATGTTCATATTCTAACTCTGCATCAGTTTATTGTCTTCCACTGCATCATGGCATTCCCTAACTGCATCCAAACCACATCAACAATGTCTTGTCTAAGTACTAGCAGCTATTATTGGATGTGCGTGTTAACGTTTAAATAGAAATGTGTAACCAACTTGTCGATTACTCTAACAAACATCCAAAAGAGAGTCAAAAAAACAATTTGTATATATTAAATGACCCATCCGTCAAACTCCATACTGAATGCTGCTGAGAAGTAGGTCATATACTGTATATGCAATGTGCTTGTCTTGCATTATGATCATTGCAAATAAACGTAAGTGTTCACCTAATCAACATTAGCAAATATAGACATATCCTGTATATTTAAAGGTGCCATAGAAAAACTGTATTTACCTTGACATAGTTGAATAATAACAGTTCTGTACATGGAAATGACATACAGTGAGCCTCAAACACCATGGTTTCCTCCTTCTTATGTAAATCTTGTGAATAAAAAAGACCACTGAAAAATAGGCGAATCAGAATATAACACCGACTGTGACGTTACAGTCGGGATCACTAATAGTTACGCCCCCAACATTAGCGGTAGCCTGTTACATTACAGTACATAAGAAGCTGGCTGTCACAGAGTGCTGTACCAAGCATGTTAACAGAAAGTTGAGTGGAGGAAAAAGAGAAAAAGATGCACAACCAACCGGAGAACCACAGCCTTATGAGGATTGTCAAGAATGATTCAAGAATTTGGGTGAACTTCACAAGAATGGACCTGAGCTGGGGTCAAGGCCACTGACAAGCATCTGATCTTGTAAGGAATGTGTGGTAAGTACTGCCCTCCATAGTATAAACAGAGTACGTGCGATCGCGAATCTCGAAAGTGAAAGTGAAACTACAAAGCGACCGTGCCCATTCGAAAGCCGTTTCAATGCCCCGCATTTTGTATTTCATTTGCATAGCGGCTCCTAGAGTCTGAGGAAGGGTGCCATAGCCCAAGTTGCATGAAGTCCAGTTTATTTCCACAGTCTGTGATAATTTGGGGTGCACCCGACGATATAACTGTGCGAGAAATTGGTCCATTGAAAAAACGTATATCCGTTTCCCAAGAAATGGAGCACTGTTTCCTTCTTGCTGACCAGCTTTTTAAAGATGCTGATTTCATTATTCAGCAGGATTTGGCACCCCCACACTTCCAAATAAGCCAAAAGTTGGTTAACAGACCATGGTTTGGTGTGCTTGACTGGCCATTCTAGGGAAAAATCCTAGGGTTGTAAAGGAAAATGGACAAGAGACCAAAAAATGCAGATAGCTGAAACCAAAGAAACCTTTCCAGAAGGCCAACAATCACTAAAAAATGAGAATTTTTGTTGAGATAGTGAATTGGTGGGTTTTTGTTAAATGTGAGCCTAAATCATCACAATTAAAAGCCACGTACCTTCTATGTATTGATATCACAATTTGAGTTGAATTACACATTTGATTACTAAAATAAATGAACTTTTCCATGACATTCTAATTTATTGAGATGCACCTGTATACTGTATATTTAAAGTAACTGAATCAATAGGCAGTGCAAGTACCAATAAGTATAAGCTCAATAGCCTACTATAAGCAAGTATGTTTCATTTATAATGTTTACCCTTTAAACTGGTATCAAATTTTGTACCGGTATTCTCTCTCATAACTGGTGGTATAAAAACCTATAACAAAGCTATATATTGGTATATGCCAATTTGACATTATATAGACTACACAAATGTTTCCGTTTTATTCTAAGTCAAAATACTTCCTCACTTTCTAAGTGGACATTTCTCGGAGCCCGCCATGAGTGAAAGAGAAAAACACGTATAAGGTCGTCAAATATGTTTTGTTTTCCAACATTCAAAACATAAATGACAATTTGCAACTGTAATTCAGTTATGTTCAGCTTTGTTTTAAAAATACAGCGTGTGTTGGTTTCAAGTTTGTTTTACTGTGTTGGTTAAGTGGACTTAATCGTACCCTTTATGTTTGTCTGTGCCTTGTAAGTCAGATTTATTGTGCTTGGCGATGTACTCGCTGGCTGAGAACAGTCAATACACAGAGTCAACATGCTAAACTGTTTTTAAAGGCCAGACGTTTCTAACATTATCCTGTAGAGCAAAGAAATAGTGGTCCGGTGTGTGTGTTGGCACAGAAAGGGCAAATGGGCAGTTTAGCATTTAAAAAAAAAGACTTTAGTTAATCATTATTTGAAAAGTTAATGTTTTTGATTTATTGTGTTTTTTTGTATATGCTACAAAGATCATAGGCAGGAGTCCAGATCTTACTCCCTTTCGCTTAATGCTTTTTTTTAGATAGGATTGACCGTAAATCAAGGAAGTCTTTTATAATTTAAATGTGATTAATATGTTGCAAAGAGATTTTTTTTTTTTTTACTTCACATAAAATTCCCAATTTATGAATGGCAGCATACATATACCAATTTGGGGTTGGTAAGATTTTTTTATGTTTTTGTCTTATGCTCAACAAATATACAGTAAAAACAGTAACATTGTAAAATATTATTACAATGTAAAAATACTGATTTCTATTTGTATACTTTTTAAAATGTAATTTATTTATTTGATGATGAAGCTGAATTTTTTAGCAGTCATTACTCCAGTCTTCAGTGTCACATGATCTTTCAGAAATTGTTCTAATTTTCTGATTTGTTGCTCAAGAAACATTTCTTAATATTATCAATTCTGAAAACCATTGTGCTGCTGAATACTTTTGTGGAAACTTTTATGTTGCTGTTGTTTCAGAATTTTTTGATGAATAGAAAGAACAGAAAATAATTTATTTTAAATAGAAATCTTATAATATTATAAATGTATTTACAGTCACTTTTAATCAGGTTAATGCAATCTTGCTGAATCAACATTAATTTCTCACTTGTTCATAAATAAATAAATATTTGTACTGACCCTAAACTTTTAAATGGGAGTGTGTTTAAAAACAACACTGTAAGTGATAAGCAAGTATTGCACTTGGTAAATTTTATTTAAAATTTCTGTTTGAGCATTAAAGTACAAGAGACTGTAAATATGCACTGATAGTAAAAATTAGGCTGATGCCAGTGAACAGATAATTATTTTCATGTTATAGTCAATAACCAATAAATGGCCATTTTTTGTGTAAATACATTAAAACTAAACACTAAAATCAATTGTTATAGTCCAATTGTTATAAGTGAATTTAGACATTTTAGCAACGTTTTGATGATGTACAGTATGAAAAATTTATATTTTAGCCAAAATGCTATATTAACCAGTTAGTATGTATGTCTTTTTATTAATGATGAATGAGTAAAATGGCCTTAGATAACTGAGCCATCTCAGGAGGTACACAGTCCTACTGTTATTTCAATTTTCCCCCTCGCCCGTCTCCACACATGCCCCATCAGTAGTAAGCATGCGATATGCTCTATCTCTCTGCAGAGAGAGAATGAAGGCCATGGAGGAGCAAATAGCCAGTCTGACTGGTCTTGTGCAGCATGCTCTCTTAAAGAGCCACAGCACTAACAGCAACACGGAACACCCCAGGTAAGCAGGGCAGGCTGGGTAATGTAATTCCCAGAATATCACATCATTTCCCAAATCAAATAAGAAAAGAAAAAGGAGGAATATGGTGGATTAAAGGTGGTGGTAATCAGACACTGGGTGTTTGAAAAAGACTTGGTGGGCTATATGACTACTAACTGTGCATGAATTAAATTAACTCATTCTCACAGTAACTGGTGCCTTTACGACACAGACTAACTGTAAGTGTTTGTAGAGTGATTTCGTCTGTGTGTGTATACATGTGCATATGTGCATTCAGTCATTTTATATCTCTTGCATTTTTCCAGCGAGAAACCAGTCAAATCCGGCTCACCGGCTCACAGCACATCTAGCACAGGTAAATTCCTTCTTACCATTGCTTCCAGACCTCATCTGGTTGTTTCTAGTGGTCAACGTATATTCTTATCTATTATTAGTAATATAAGGCAAATTCTGTAATACTCTCTCATCTACCATCAACATTCAGCAAATACACATTTATATCATTTAAACAAGTCTTTGAATATCTCAAACATTTAATTTCACAAACCTTGCAAACTTTGGGGAATGCAGCAGTGCGATCTTCTGAAGTGTGCATTTGTAGACTTCATAAAAATATTTGTACAATCAAACTTTAAATTATTGGTTTCAAACTATGCTGCATTTTATTCAGATGGCCGCTGTCATATTCATGTCATATTCACTGTGTAATGTATGCAAAATTAGCACATTATTAAAAAGATATGATTCCTAGTGCTCACAGACTTGCCAGATTTCTGACTGCCCTTAGTGTTTACATTGTTTGTTTGCTTTCTTTTTATTAATATTTTTTATGTGTAAAAAGATACTAATAGGATTACAGAATCAAGAAGTTGCCATCTAAAGAAATATATATACATTGGCTTTATATCGGCCAGCCTGCTCTCTAAGATATTGGCATTGGCCATAAAAAAACAACATTGGTCTACCACTATTTGTGTGTGTGTGTGTGTATGGTGGCTCTTGCAGCAACAGATTGTAATGCAGTGGCTGTTGTGCATCCCAAAAATCCGATCTCTCCCACTCATCTGTCACTCAGAATTGCAGCCTGCCACATGTTTCCCACTGTTTCCACACATACACGCTGACACGAACACAGAGAGCGAGTCACTCAAACAGCATAAGCCAAGAAAGAACAAACATGTCTACACGCTGTCTTGTGCACTCACATAAATATGTGCTTTTGCAAGAACTGACCTGAAATGCTGTATTTTCAGTTATGCTCAGTGGAGTTTGAAATGAAATCTTGCCAAATGTTATGGTCAAATATGGGTACAACAACAAATATCACATATCCTTAAGCTTAGGGCCAATATACTGTATGTGAATATGTATTTGTAAGGCACTTAAATTGATTATATCAACAGCATAATTTCTTATGTTTCTTGTGTTTTTGTATTTTGTTTAGGAGGTTCTCCTGTATTAGCACCAAAAGTTGCTGCAGCACCTCCTGAGTATAGCCCCGCCCCTACACCACCACTAGGCCCCGCCCCCTTGCATGTTAACCTACACCAGTTCAGGAAGAATGTCTCTGAGCTCCGCCTCCAACTGCAACATATGAAACAACTACAGGTAATGAAAGTCAGTTAATATCATGAGAAATCTGCTGTTATAATATGCATTTTGCCCAATATTTGTTCAATAGTTGTCTTAATGTTCATTGTTATTTTAAAGACAACATGAAACAACATTCATAACTCATTTATCTAGAGTAACGTGACAAATTTACATTCAGTAAAATAATATTGAGGGAAAAATTATTTGACAGTTTTACATTAAAATCATTATAACACACTACAGTTCAAAAATATAGGAGTCAGCAAGAAATATTTTTACCTTTATTTAGCAAAGACGCATTAAATTGATTAAACGTCACAGTAAAGACACATATAATGTTACAAAGTGAAGTAAATGTGTGTGTTTTCAGCTTCAGAATCAGGAGTGTGTGCGTGCTCAGATAAAGCGTGCGGAGCAAGAGATCAGTGTGAAGCTGGCTGAAATGCTGAGACGACAGGAAGATCCGACACAGAAACAGAGGACACTGATGGAGGAAGAGAGACACCGATATCTCAGCATGCAGGAAAGAGTTCTCACCCAGCTGGGGTACGACACACACACACACACACACACACACACACATGCACACACACACACACACACACACACACACACACGCACACACACACACACACACACACACACACACACGCACGCACGCACGCACGCACGCACACACACACACACACACTCCATGAAATGTGAAATTCACTTTCCTGTGGGCAAACAAATGCCTTTTATTTTAAATCATTCCTCGTACGATCCGTTACAGCCCCTTTTTTAACTCATAGCCCTGTCCACCCTGCTGTGTGTAAACCATAATTAAATCCCACTTTAATTTAACTGGTTAACAAGCGTGATCTCCAGACAGCTTTAAACATGCACAACTGAACTCAGTGGGAATAAACATTAAGCAGAGATCAGGAGCAGCATTAACACTCTGTTTTCCTTGGTTTTATGCCAGTGCCCAGTCAGCAAAGGTCTCTGGGTGCCTGTGAGCAGTGAATCGTTGAGCCAACAAGGACAGTTTGACTTTTACATGTGTGGCAGCTTAGGAATGTAGCATCAAAACAGCAGTTTTCTCCTCTTTGTGAAAGGAGATGTGAAACGTGGAACATTAGCAAACTGCCTCATCTTATATACCAAATTACACATAATTTATATAATAATGTATTTAATGTGATGTAGAACATGATTTAGTTTCAACATAAACTTTGATGTTATGTATTTTTTTATTTTTTGGAAGCTAAGATGAGTGTACAAGAATGCATCATAACAAAATCTGTTGTTTAAAAATGCTAGATAGATAGATAGATAGATAGATAGATAGATAGATAGATAGTGCAGACTTAAACTGTTAAACTGTAAAAACTGCTTACTTGACACTTCAGATTTATACTTTATTCTTATGTTAGTGCTTATATATACACTAACAGGGTCCAAAATTAACACTCACCAAGTGCCAAATGGGAGTGAACACTGCCTAATCAGTTTTTAACTCTTTAACACATGGTTTAAAACACAATATAAAAATGAAAGTTATTGCTGGTATCCAGAACTAACACATTTCTGGTACTGAGCCACCTATATGTATATATAAACATGACAAACAATAACCATTTTTGTGAAAGGGAGCATTTTATAGACACAGTAGTATTTAGGGAAAATAGGGGGCAAATTACCAAAAGGAGAAAAAAATAAATAAATATATATATATATATATATATATATATATATATACAAACTTATTTTAAATATGCTAAAAACAAAAACAAGGTTAATATTGTGTTGTACAAGAGGCTGAGAACCACTGATATAAACAAGCATGGTGTAACATAAGCAAATCATCGTGGCCATAATGTAATAATTCTCTCTAAACTCTCACTAAATCCTGCAAGCATTGGATAGTTTTCTTCAACCAGAATTTTAGCAGCCAAGACCACATGAGACACTTGGTGGCAAAAATGTCAAGAGCATAATGTGAAATCTACACTGCCCTCTGGTGCCACAACAGTGTAATTTCAATATTGACCAGATGACTGGATGACAAAAACACAAGTTTATGTGGATGGATTGGCTCATCAGTAATAATATAAGATATTAGCATTGCTATTTGTGTCATAAGTGTCACGTGTGTTTGTGTGTAGGGATCTGGAGCAGTATGTGGAGACACTGAGGACTGACTCCAGCACTGTTGTGTCTCAGAGAGCCGTGATGCTGAAGGAGGTAGAGGAGGGAGCTGTCAGTCTGAGGAAGGTGGGCGAGAACCTGGCTGGACTGAAAGGTACAACAACATAAATTACTCACTGAAATACCTCAGACAAACTATTTTGTATAATAATTGATTGTAAGCAACTGGACTTTGCTATCTTGTTATTCAAAATGTTACAGTGGCTTCCTTAGCTACAGGAAGTTGAGTATTCTCCGTTATTAGACCTGCCCACACATGATCATATTATGTAACTTAAAGAAACTGTGGGTCAGCTGTGTCCCTGGAGGTGTGAATTGCACTAAAGATTTTATCACAGCTTTGTAGGTAACAGATACAACAACACTGCTTGTTGTGGCTGGTGACGCTGCTTGTCATTTGCTTACAGTGCTAGAATCAGAATCAGATAATGCTATAATGCTATAATGGCATCTTTATATACAACCCCAAATCAGAAAAAGTTGGGACAGTATGGAAAACGCAAATAAAAAAAGAAAGTAGTGATTTCTAAATTTACTTTGACTTGTATTTCATTGCAGACAATATGAACACAAAATATTTCATGTTTTGTCTGGTCAACTTCATGTCATTTGTAAATATACATAATTTCCTGTCATTCAGACCTGCAACACATTCCAAAAAAAGTTGGGACAGTAAAGCATTTACCACTTTGTAATGTTGCCATTCCTTTTCACAACACTTAAAAGACGTTTAGGGACTGAAGACACCAAGTGATGAAGTGTTTCAGGTGTAATTTTGTCCCATTCTTCCTGCAAACAAGTCTTAAGTTGGGCAACAGTACGGGGTCTTCGTTGTCGCATTTTGCGCTTCAAAATGCGCCACACATTCTCTATTGGAGACAGGTCGGGACTGCAGGCAGGCCAGTCAAGTACCCGTACCCTCTTCCTCCGCAGCCAGGACTTTGTAATGTGTGCAGAATGTGGTTTTGCATTGTCTTGTTGAAATATGCATGGACGTCCCTGGAAAAGATGTCTTCTTGAAGGCAGCATATTGTGCTCCAAAATCTCTATGTACTTTTCAACATTAATGTGCCATCACAGAAGTGCAAGTTACCTTTGCCAAGGGCACTGACACAACCCCATACCATGACAGACCCTGGCTTTTGGACTTGTTGCTGGTAACAGTCTGGATGATCCTTTTCTTCTTTGGTCCGGAGCACACGGCGTCCATTCCTCCCAAAAAATACCTGAAATACTGATTCTTGACACATCCGTTTCCACTGTGTGATGCGGCCTCCGCCCAGGAAGTGACGGCGCTCTGGACACTGTTAACATAGGGCTTCCTTTTGGAGTACAGTTTTAACTGGATTTGGGATGTAACTACGTATTGTGGTACTTGAGTTCCTCAGCCCATGTGGTGATATCGAAGAGCGATTCTTGCACCGCCTGAGGGAGGAGATCACGGTTGACTTAGCTTGCGCCCTTGTCCTTTACGCACTGAAATTCTCCAGATTCCTTGAATCTTTTAATTATGTTTTTAGAGTTGAAGGTGAAATATCCAAATCTCTTCCTATCTTTCTTTGAACATTGTTTTTAAACATTTCTAATTTTCTCACGGACTGGCGACCTCGGCCCACTCTCCTAAAGGACAACCTTCGCTGCTTTTGTACCAAATCATAATTACAATCACCTGTTGTAACTGTTTCAAATCACATCATTATTTAACCAATTTACCTCATTACTAGACTGAACTTTTTTTGAGTGTTGCAGGTCTGAATGACAGAGATTATATTTACAAATGACATGACAGATGTTTCATATTGTCTGCAATGAAATACAAGTAAGAAATTTAGAAATCACTACTTTCTTTTTTTATTTGCGTTTTCCATACTGTCCCAACTTTTTCTGATTTGGGGTTGTAGAATAAGCTCAAATTTCACACCTTCAAGCAAAATCCTCCTACTTAACTCTCAAGTCGTATGTTTCATGACGACTGACGTGCGTAAACAGGTTAAATGTCAGACGGTTCTGATTCCAGCCACGTATCCGAGCGGGCGGTGCTCAGGGTGGAGGTGGAGGCTGTAAAGTTCCTCAAAGAAGAGCCGCACAAGCTTGACAGCATGCTGAAGAGAGTCCGAACCCTCACGGACACACTCGGCAACCTTCGCAGGTACAGACTGAGAGAGAAAGAGATTGAGACAGATGTTTCAATTGCGAATATAATAAGATTGTGGTTAATAAAATACTTTGACAAACTTTATGGATCTGTACATCTTCTGATTCCAGCCACGTATCCGAGCAGCCAGAGCGTTATGGAAATGAATATGCAGTTTCTGTTCTCCATCTTTCATTCTGATTGTAATCATGTGTGAGCAGGGACTCTGTATAGGTCTAAACAGATGAGAGATCTGGAGCATCTGCTACTAGTCACTTCCTTTCTCCTCCGTGTCAGACCTGATCAGACTCAAGCCGGTTGCCATTCTCTGTGAATGTGCGAATGAATATTACCAGCACTCTGGAAAATAGTGTTTTGTTTCTGAAGCTGCTGCGTGTTTCTGCTCCGCTAGCGGCACCAAATGTAATTGCAAAACTAAACAGATTTTTACAAAATCTGTGTGAAATAGGTGGTTGCTAGTGTGTTTCAGGTCTAATTGGTTACTTATTGGCCCCAAGTCAAAAGTTTTCTCACCCAAGTCTACTGTAGATATGGCTAAAGTTTCTTCTTCTGTGGTAGTCACTAGGATTGTAATGTCCATTTTGTTATCTGCCAATCAGGTGAAAACCTGAGATAAAATTAAATTACACTGACTTGTTTCCTCTCTTTTTCTTTTTTGTATTTACTTTTTTTATGTATATGATTTTTTAACATAAATTTAATCACATTATATTTTATATAATGTAATTAAATGTCATTACTGTCATTAATTTAATGTAATTAAATTTAATTAGATAGTATTTTAGATTTTATTTTACATCATATTTTACTTGCTGATTTTCCTTTATTTTTTTAAATTGTATTAATTTTTATTTAAATTAAATTACATTGACATCCTTTTTTCTCTTGTTTTCTTTTACCCTTTCTTTTTCAATTTAATTTTATTTCTGTTCTGTTTTAAATGTATTTCTAATTTTATTTATGCTTTTATTTTTAAATGTTAACATTTTTAAAATAATATGTATATAATAACTTATTAATTTCAAATACAAGAAATTTACTAGGGTTCATAGTATTCATGTTGGTAGCACAAACGTTCAGTTATGGGTTTGTTCATAACTCAATTATGTGCAGTACAAATAGGACTCTCAAATACTCTGTCTTTCATTGTTTGTTCAAAGAAATGTTCTGAAAGCTCCACAGAGCCACCGGAGAAACTCAGCTTTGATAGGAGTATTTTAATACAAAAATTACCCACTGCAGCTTTTACACCTTAAAAATATTATAGAGATGATCAAAATAAGCTCATGATTTTAAATTTGGTTAGATTTTACTGTATTGTGAATGTTTTCCTCATTGATTTCTATTTGATTTATAATTTATTCTTTAGGTCTGCCACAGATAGCCTGCTGAAGCCCTCTGACACTGTTTCCTCGACACCTGCCTCTGAAAAACCAGAATCAGCCATGGTTGAATCCCTCGAGACTGCCTCGGTTACACCTCAGAGCTCCACAGTGAGGTCAGAGGTTATGACGTCGAACCCTGTGGTGATCCACCATGCCCAGGCATCTCCAGTAGCTTCACAACAATCCCAGCAATCAACAGCACCCTCACCCATTCCCCCTGCCGCACAAAGACGAGAGTCTACCCCTTCACCCACCAAACAGCTCAAAAAACCCTCACTCGAGCAGACACTAATACCAAATAACAGCAGTAATGGAGTCTCTGCTAATGGCATTCATGCCAAAGGTCCTTCCCCAAACTTAATTGAGGAGATTCATGCAAGCCGCAGCAAGAACAAGAACAGATCTGTGTCGATAGAGGTGAGTATTGTGCATGTTAAACCAAATGAGTGAGATGAAATTGTGCGTTCCATTGTTTAGTTACTCGTTTGATTGGTATCTTCAGGCTGCAGAGAAAGAATGGGAGGAGAAGAGGCAGAACATGGGTCATTATGATGGGCAGGAGTTCGAACGGATGCTCCAGGAAGCAGAAGCCAACATGCTGAGAGGAATACCAAACCTTGAGGTGCCCAGCGAACCTGAGGGCTCTCCTGCAGTGGTTCCTGCCTCCCTGGAGGAGGTGGTAGAAAAAAATGAGCCCACAGCAGCACCAGCAGAACAGGGTAAGAGACTGAAAGACACACCAGAGGTCTCGTGACTACTGTTTGGCGATGTTTATACTTAATTTTGTTTCTGCAGATGACAATCAGCCAAATTCTGAGAAACCTACTAAGACTGCTCCAGAGAAACCTCCCAAACCTCTGGAGAAACCAGTTAAGTCAGCTTTGGAGAGAACACTTAAACCCAGCTTATCCATCAAATCCAGCCTGGAGAGACAAAGTAAGACTCAGGAAAAAGTTGTTAAGCTTCAGACCACAGAGAAAACCAGCAAGTCTCCTCCTCCACCCCCACCTCGACGAAACTACACCACCAACACTGGGATGACCACCACCCGATCTGGAGAGGTCATTTACACCAGCAGAACGGAGTCTGTTATGGTAAGTGTGTTTGTAGGACAGATTGTTTTTACTTTGTCTGAAGTACATATTAATAATAAAATAAAAATAAATAAATATAATTACACAAACTTTTAATTATATTTTTAAATAATTAGTAATATAAATAAAATGATAAAATTAAATAATCTATAAAAATTCATGAAATTTTAATTGTATTTTCAAATAATAAAAATTATTATTATACAATGAAATAATACAATTAAATAAAAATTTGTGGTAACACTTTACTATAAGGTTCATTAGTTAATGCTAATTAATGCATTAACTAATATTAACTAATTAAATATTCATATTTGTTAACATTAATTAATAAAAGCACAACTGTTCATTGTTAGTTCATGTTAACTCAGGTTCATTAATTAATATTAACAGATAAAACATTGGATTTTAATAATGTATTAGTAAATGTTGCAGTTAATATGAACTGATATTAATAACTGCTTTACAAGTATTTTTCATTATTAGTTCATGTTAACTAATACTGTTAATGAATGAATGAATGAATGAATGAAGCATTTATATAGCGCTTTATTGTGTATTGCTGTACACCCAAAGCGCTTTACAATCATGTGGGGGGGGGGTCTCTCCTGAGGGCAATTAATGTTAACAAATGGAACCTTATTGTTAAGTGTTACCAAATTTTTTATTTTTTTTATATAAAATGAATATAAATGTTTATTTAATTATATTTATGTTTTTAATAATTATTAATATAACTTGTTTCGTAGGAGGGTGAAGAGGAGTCCAACAGTACAGCATCTCAGCCTGAACCAAAATCTTCTCCAGAGGTGAAGCCCAAACCCATTACTCCTCCACCTATCGCTGCCTCGGCTATCTCTGAGGAAGAGGATGAGGGAGACAAGATTATGGCAGAGCTACAGGTGAGATACACACATAAACTCAAACATACATACACATGCACACTAATACAGATTTGTAGTAAGCATAACTTCATGTTCCTAATGGGTATAAATGTTTATACATGCACATGCTCACTTACTTTCACTAACTTTAGGTGTTTTCATGTTTAAATGTATTGGGTATGAAATTGCTTGGTGCGGGTGTTAAGATGCTTTGGGTGTGCCCTGTGGCTCGTTCGGTGGCAGTTTCATTTCCCTTGCAGTAGATTAGCTTCTTTTCTCACAATTCTATAAATTCACAACATAGTTCTCATAAATGATTTAAAAACGATACAAAACAGCCTTTTAAAATAATGCACATATGCATACATGCTTAATAGGACAGAAAGTGTAATGTAATCAAAATATATGTAAAAATAATTGCTTATAAATAAAAATTATAATACTAATATATATTTATATATATATATATATATAGATAGATAGATAGATAGATAGATATAAAATACATTAACTTTTGTCATTTAATTTTAATGTCAATAAAATGCATGTAGGCAAATAATCTAATCTAATTTGATTAAACTAATTGTAGATCATTTCTATTACATTGTACAGTAATCTTGAACAGGTTTGCCCAATTTTCTATGGGCAAATTCTAATCTTTTACCCCCTTCCTCACAAATTCTTCTCTTCAGGTTTTCCAGAAGTGCTCTTTTAAGGAGGTAGGGCTCAAGGGTTTGATAGAGCCACAAATCAGAGAGCTAAGACCTGGGGTCTTACTGCCCCTTAAAGATAAGAAGGTAAAGGATATGATGTCCTTTAGTAGACCCTCCAACTGCCTGCCTGTGCCAGCCGCTTGTCCCTGATGGCTGTTCTTTGCGATGCTTGTATGGCTTTCTTACCCTTTGCTAACTTCCTCTGTACACTCTTGTGATGGGTATCTGACACTAAAAATGTTCTCACTGTTCTTTAAGTTTAAATTCTGTTCCTTTCCTTTTATTTCTGCTGAACTCATGACCTGTGCTGATTGTAGTGTGAGCCAAAAGGGGAAACAGATATGATTGGGTTTGTGTGCTCTGAGTCATCCAATCAATAAACTAGATTTTTGACACTCTGCTGTCAAAGGGTGTTGTGTGTGTTTTCTTTTTTACATTTAGCATTTTAATAAAAAAAAAAGTGTGATCTCAATTGGAGACAATTCAATTTCCGAAGCTTACCTGAGGTTACATTTATGCTTTACAATGAACATTTACAGGTTGAGTTATCTAACTGGGCATAGCATAATCAAATTGTCCTGGGCAAAATGTTAGCAATTTAGCAGACTAACGAGAAATTATCAGGATCTACTTTAATGTGCGCATCTAGTTTTTCTTCAAAAAGGGTCAATGTCTAAATCATATGTATCAGTAGAATGCAATTTAGAATTGGTTTGTTATTGAGGATTTTAGAGGACACTTTCAGCTAGCAGTCTGGAGTTCAGAATTTGTTCTTTGATCTTCTCACTTTGCTGCATGCCTGCTACTGTATAAGCCTCCTTACTTATTTAATGGGTTTTCAGTCTCACTTTCTCTCTTTACCTTCATTTTCACAGTATTTTCTCACTGTCAAAAATTGTGCAGTGTAATATAGAATTTACTGGTGAAATATAACCAATAAGAACCTTGTTAAACTCAAAATTGTATTCAAAATGGAAAAAGTCGGAAACTGTTGGCACATGCAATATAAATTTAAAATGACGTTTTCATTGTTCTTTTCCATTTTTTGTGTATAATTTTGAGCTGTTTTTTCAGATTAGTTCACAAATGCCTTAGGTCTAGCTCCAGATTATGGTTTTAATCCCATGAAGTTTTTTTTTATTATTATTAATCCCATTCATTGGATATTTTAAAATATGATTATTACTGTAGAGAAGAGAAATAGTCTATATGTACAGCTGTAACATATTATTGGCATCATTAAGGTTAGCAACATGTTTCATGACAATTCTTAATATTAAAAAATATTTTGATATATATGGTAGAATAAATGATCCAAGAATGTGTTGCGTCAAAAGCAGCCTAAATGTTTTCAGTGGTCTTAGAGTAGCTTATAGACTGCGATTGTTTCTTTGTGAAGTGATGTTGTTCCCCACAAACCACAGAATACTGAAAACCAAGATGACAAGAACCCTGACACAGATGAGAATGGCAACAATACAATTCGTCAGAGTCCTGGGGTGAGCTGCAGTGTTTATTATCACAGTTACACAGTTATTATAAACTTATTATAAACCCTTAAAAGAAAAGTAATAATGATAGTTTGAGCTCTGTTTAAAAAAAACCTTAGTCTTAGTGACGACTGGTCATTTAATAGTTAGAACTCCATCACTAAAATAACTATGCAATAGTCTTCTGTGAATCCTCATAAAGACCCAGTAATGGCCAAGTCAATTGTAGAATATGATTAATACCAGGTAGGATTACTAACAGATTTATATTTGGCTCATGAAACTATACCTAATTGAAATTTCTTTTTTTTTCTCTGACCTTTGACCTTTTAAGGTCATCTACTATGTCACAGCTCAGATCTCCAAGGGATCTTCATCAGCCTCAGAGGAATCAACCGAACGTAGAGACGCCTCACAGTCTCCCCCATCACAGGTGTCACATGTCAATGCTTCTGACCTATGCCAAAGCCAGCTGCAGGTATCCACTAACAAATTTGGTGCCCTCAAAAGTAGCAGCCCAGTCAGCTCTTCTATCACTCTACAACAAAATCAGCTGTCTCGTTCAGCCTCGTTGAAGTCAAATCCACCCTCTCCACTGGAAGAAGTTCCAACTAGCCCAACCCAAGGGAAAGTTCATGTGGTCAAAGCTGCTCAAGTGCAGGTTAGCATAGAGGAGAGGGTAGAGTCTCCAACAGCAATTTGCTCACCAGTCTCTTTTGAAAACACTGCACCAATTCTTTCTAAAGCAGCCCCTGTTGGGACAGATTTAACAAATCAGAAACTTATATTTGGTTCATCCAAGGTGAAGGAAAAGAAATTTGAGGAAATAGAGGAAAATAATGAGGCCTCTCTCTGTCCCGATCTGTCAGGAGAAGAGCCACCTCCGCCTCCTCCTGATAACTTTGCCTTTATGATCACTAACACCAAGGTACAAGCCCTTTCCACTGGAGAGTACCATCAGCTAGTCAATTCCAAGAAAGGTAGTGTGCAGACAGTAACTTTTGGCAGCAAACCACCAAGTGCTTCTGAAAGTGGCACGGCATCAGGACGTGATGCCAGTACTAATGGTCCCACTGGCGCTGACAATGCCAGTAAAAAGCCAGTCATCATCATCTTTGACGAGCCAATGGATATCCGCTCAGCTTATAAACGCCTCTCTACTATCTTTGAATGTGAGGAGGAGCTAGAGCGGATGCTTGCAGAAGAAAGAATAGACGAGGAGAGTGAGGAAACTGAGGAAGAAGAATGGATTAAGGGAGTGCAGGTCAAACAGAATGGAGATGGTAGGGATTCTGGAAAAAGTACTGGTTCAAATTCTCCTGCAGATATCACAGATGGTCAAGTCAGGAACTCTTCTTCATCCTCATCTTTATCTGAGGGAGGGGCATTAGTAGACATTACTGGTGATGCAAAGCAAGATGGAAAGAAGAAGTTCAAGTTGAAGTTCCCTAAGAAACAGCTAGCAGCATTAACGCAAGCCATTCGAGCTGGAAGTAAAATGGGCAAAAAGACTTTGCAGGTTGTCGTCTATGAGGATGAGGAAGAGTCAGATGGGACTGTCAAACAACACAAAGAGACCAAGAGGTTTGAAATTGCTTGCTCCAAAACAGAGTCTTCAAAATCAAATCAGCAAGAGCCTATTGGACGAACTAACGAGATTCGTAAGAATACCTACAAAACCCTTGACAGTCTAGAGCAAACCATAAAGCAGCTAGAGAACACAATTTGCGAAATGGGACCGAAGTCTTCGGAAGAGCCTGAAATATTGGTGAACCCTGGAACTCAGGACAATAAAACTGTAGAGAGTCCAGGGCACTCAGAGAAAGGACTTTCTCCCAAAACCTTGGTCCCTAGGTTGACTTCTGTCAGTAAAGGTCCTGGTCTACGAAAGAAGACAAAACCACAGCTCCTTCCTCGGCCTGCCATCATACCAACTACTGGGGTCTCAGTCACACCAGTTCCCACCCAGCAGGTCTCTCTCTAGCTCCTACTACCTTAGAAAAGGCTATGGGTCTGTCCCTCTCCTCTTGCTCACAACAGTTCCACCCTATCCAGTGACTTCTGAAGATCCTTAGCCTTTCCTGCAGTGGAGGCTACCAACTCTGGGATCTGAACTTTTTAACACCTTCACATATTTTAATAAATATGGTGTGTTTATTTCTGGAGTGGTGTGTCATAGATAGACCTTTGTGTGTTCACTGATGGTGCTCTAATCTTGGTTTAAGGCAGCCAACAACTTTCACCGTCTTAGAACCACAGTCTCGCATTGTTTCTGGATCCTTTTTGTGGGTTCTAAGGCAGTCCTTAAAGAAATTTGTTGGTATTCTGGGCTGGTTTGCATGCTTCCTTACTTCTCTTTCTGGTATACAAACTCTACAATGTCATGGTGATACCACACAGATGTGTTGTGCAAGCTTTGTCTTGCTGTGATTTATCTTACAAACCACCTCAAATATGGCTCTCTTTTTGTTTCTTTCTTTTTATTCCTTTTCTCTTCTGTTTGGTTTAAATCCATTTTGCAGAATGCCAGCGTGGTCTCACCTACTAGTCGGATGCCGGTGTCTGTTTCTGCCAAGGCGCGGCAGCAACCGGGCACCTCAGAGAAAGAGAGGGCAACAAAACCGCAAAAGCTACAGGACTCTCAGAGGCAGTTCCGCCAGGTAGTCTTATCATAGGACCACTTGTCCAGTCAGAAAGACACACACACCTAGGCATAGACTGAATGCTCGAGAGGAAAGTCAGTTCTTGCAGGGCTTGTATTGAGAGGGGAAAAGAACTAACAAAAAAACTGATGAGACCGAACAAACTGTTCTTTGGTTAAAGGCCTAGTGCCGAAAGCTGTCTTTGAACTGTTGACGTTTTTTCCTGCTACATTTTTTTTTGAATGGCTGTGACCGAAGGCAACTGACTGTTATTTCATAATACCATCAAATGCTTCTGCATGTTTGCTTTGCTTTTGGCTTTGGTGCTGTGAAAGACAAACTAATTTACAAAAGTGAAAGAAAGAAATATAAACACCACAGCCACTGCTTACCTAACATTATTGGATTCTTAGACTAGGGTCTCTTTAACTAAAATACCACTGACATCTAACCCTACACACTCCAATGCCTGTGACACTTCAACTTCCCTTGTAAGTCAGGATGCCTCTCTGTTTAACCCATTTTTGGACCCTTTCCCTGTTTACCTCTTGGAGGAATCTGCAAACCCTGGCCTCAATGCCCAGGGTCCACAAATCCACTAAGTCCCCATTATCCTGTGGATGCCTTCCCAAATTGTACCTCCTCTATTCCTCCTGGAGCCTCTTTTGGTTATGAGTACTGGTTGGTTGCACTCACTCTGCGCAATACTCACTCTAAATCTTATAATCCTACCGTCCCTCACCTTCACTCTCCTTTCCTTCTTACAGTCTATTTAAAGTGATTTTTTATATATATTCTCACCCTCAAGACAGATCGTTTTTTTTGTGTGTGTGCCTTTAGTATTTTCACCTATATATGTAGTTTCTGTGTCTTTGATAATCTATCATGATTAACTGTAGATCCTAGTAGTATGATTTGAAACATGCTTAAAAATTTTGCGTATTTTAATCATAAATTCCCTATGTTGACAATCAGTGTGTTTTGGCATCTTTGTTTGCAGGCTAATGGAAGTGCTAAGAGATCTGGAGGAGATCCCAAATCCAGTTCTCCTACCGTGCCTGCTTCTAAAATTCCAGCTTTTTCCTCTAGTATGGGAAAAGGCTTGTCCCAGTCTGATTCTACTAATATTGTTAATTCTTCTTCTCCTTTATCTTCCTCCCTTCCCACTAGCAAATCCTCTATCCCTCCTCCTCGATCCAGTTCCACCCCCTCCTCTCATATCCCCTCCCTTTCTAATGGTTCTTTAAAATTTGCCCCTCCCACTCACAGCACTAAAGGCCTCTCTATTCCCATGCAGACACAAAACGGTCGACCTTCCTCCTCTTCTTCTTCTTCCTGTTCCCACTCCCCTTTGTCCCCGACTATGTTGAGTCAGAGTGCGAAGAGTATCCGTACCATTCACACCCCCAGCTTCACCAGCTACAGTCGGCCACACAACGGAAATGCCGGTAAATCAGCTATTCCCACAGTAACTCTCGCTAAGGATGCTGCGTAGAATGCTTCGCAACCATTTATGTATCTTTTAATGAGGTGGAGTCACTCCTGATTTTACTTTGATTCATTTTTAAGTTAAGATTTTATTTGTTTGAACAGTTAATATTGTTCTATCAGAGTGAACTTTGTTTTGGCATGACTTTGGTTATTGCATGTTATTATTTTCTCTGTTAAAGTGAAAGGCCATCATCCATTAATCAGTGTTTTAAACTTGAATCTCTGCAAATCATAAACATATAAAAAGATGAACTGTTTTATTTTAAAAAACTTAATTGCAGAGAGCAGGCTCTTGATCAAGGATTTTACAGAGCACTTCATTTGAAAATAATATTTATTTTTCATACAAGTTGAGAGACTAAAAAGTGTGCAAGTCAGTAGTAAAACTGTTCTGGTTATTAGTATCCTCTAAATGATTGTAGATGTTTTTTCTTTTTTTAAGTTGACAGACATTGGTTGTAGCCATAATAAGTAAAAAAGGACTGTAAGTATAGTAACCATTAATACAATTTGACAAACATTGTGTCTGTTTTTTTCTTTCTCTCATGCACTGCCAATGTCGTTAAGATTTATCATTATAAATTGACAACAGTTTTGCAATGAACAGTTGTCTGTCTTTTCAGTAGTTGTGCCTATTTGCCAAAGTTTGTATTTTACATCTTTACAACTGACTATATACTGTGTTAGACACTTTGTACATTTAGGATAGGTTACACCTGGCTTAACCTACCTATGTCACAATTCCTTGATTTACTCATGCAGCCTATGTCTCTTAAATGAATGAGTATTGATGTCTAAATGTAAACTAAAAATTGTAGTGATTGATAAAATTGCTCTCTACTTCACATGTACATACTGTAACATCTCTATTTCAGAGATTGTCTTTAGTTTTGTTAACATATTGTACCAAAGTTTATTTCTATGCATGCCTATACAAAATTGTAGAAAGAGAGAATGTAATAGAAAAAATCATGCTTGCACAGACAGATTTTGTAAATAAATATGTTTTATTTGGTTTTGTATAGCTTTAATTGCAGAAGCAATCTGTGCAAAAGAGTGTTGGTGTTAAAGTAGTAAAGTTCTGCATGCTTGTTGTTCACATGGCCTCTCGGCTATGGTTTCTTCACTGCAACACTGCAAGTCCTTCTATTAAACATTTTAGCAGATAGTTCAGCTGACTTGTGTTTTTTATCCTATATATTTTATTTTACACTTGCATAGTAATGACATTCAGTACACATGTGAACTCTATTGTACTGGTCAAAAACTTGGACAAGCTTTATTGATTGTATGTAATGTGTGCTGTAGTCAAAAGTTTTTACATTGAGGAATCTGAAATAAAGTTTGAAGATTTAATTTATTTTGATTTGGTTTGTTTAAAATATTGGGAAATTTCCCATGCTTCCATTTGTGTTAATGTATAGTTTCAGTGACATGTATTATACTAAAAATTGTAGTAATAATACCGAATATATATACAGTGGAGATCAAAATTAAAGAACAATTTATGAACACTTGATTTGTTTAGAAATAATGTAATCTTCATCGTTCAAAATTTGAAGTAATTTTAGTTGTGGCAATACCATGCTAGTAGAACAGTGTTTTACAAAATAACCAAGGCACTTCAACAAAAAAAAACTTTATTTTGTGGAAAACAGTGATCAAAATTAGAGAACAGCAAGTCAAGTCAAGTCACCATTATTTATATAGCCCTTTTTAGAATGCAATTTTTTTCAAAGCAGCTTTACAGTATTAAACGGGGAAATAGTGTGTCAAAATAGAGTGTCGTTCTCCTCTGGCCAGACAAAACCAGCAGTTTAATTCTAGGCTGCAGCAGAGTCAGATTGTGCAGAGGACTCATCTGGTTCCCGTGGTCTTGTCCTGATGACCGTCTAGGTGACGAGATCTTCGGAGGGGATCTGTCTCTGGGGTTCATCTAGTTGTCCTGGTCTCCGCTGACATTTAGGGATGTAGAGGTCGTCTCTATAGGTGCTGATCCACCATCTGGTCTAGATACGGACTGGATCCGGGTTACTGCAGTGACCATCTGATCTGGATACAGACTGGATCTGGTGGCTACGGTGACATCGGAATAAGAAAGAAACAGACTAATATTAGCGTAGATGCCATTCTTCTAACGATGTAACAAGTACATTGGGTGTTATGGGAAGTGTTCCTGGTTCCTGTTGACCTAATTAATGCAGCCTAACAATCCTTTAACGCATTTGAATGATAGAAATACGATAGTGAATTATGTGTAAGCCAAGTTAAAGAGATGGGTCTTTAATCTAGATTTAAACTGACAGAGTGTGTCTGCCTCCTGAACAGTGTTGTGTAGATTGTTCCAGAGTTTGGGCACTAAATAGGAAAAGGATCTGCTGCCCGCAGTTGATTTTGATATTCTAGGTATTATCAAATGGCCAGAGTTTTGAGATCATAGCGGGCATGAAGGACTATAATGCGATAAGAGCTCACTCAAAAACTGAGGTGCTTAACCATTCAGGGCTTTATAGGTAATTAGCAAGATTTTAAAATGTATACAAAGTTTAATGGGGGAGCCAGTGCAGTGTTGACAGAACCGGGCTAATATGGTCATACTTCTTGGTTCTGCTCACAGCAACAAAGACTGTAGAACGAAGAAAGATTATAATTCAAATTTCTGAAGGTTACAGCAGTCAAAAATTACTAGTAAGTGTACAGGCCCTTGCTTTGAATGACTTCAGTACATCTGCATACACAGGACATCACTAGTCTCTCACTCTCACACTGCTCTGGTGTGATCTTCTCATCTCTTCCACAGTTCGGTGACTGTAGTGGGTTTCTTAGCCATAGCTTTCTCACCAAGGATTTTTCAGAGATTTTCAATCGGGTTTAGCTCAGGACTCAGAGCAGGCCATTTCATTATTTCAATGTTTTCAGCTTTACCCATTTTGCAGTGTGACGGGGGGGCATTGTCTTGCATGAAAATTGCTGGCTGATTGGGCGATGAAAGCAGGGAAGGAACCACATGTTGCCACAGGAGGTTCTGATAAACATTTGCATTCACATCTGCCATGTAGCTGTATAAGAGGCCAAACTCCTGCTGCAGAAAAAAATCCCCCAAACCATCATGACACTTCCTCCTCCACCTTTCACTGACTTCTTTACGCACTCGGGGTTCAGTCTTTCCCCAGTTTAACGATGAACAATGTTTCCCTTCGGACCCAATTAAATTAAACTTGCTTTCATCACTGAAGTGAACTTTGGACCAGTTCTCCTTTGTCCACACAACATGCTCCTCAACAAAGATGAGCGTAGCCTTTTGAGTCTTTCTGCTGATGAGAGGTTTGGTCACTGCAGAGTGCACTTTCAGTGCAAATTCTCTTAAACATTGAGACACTGTATGCCGAGACATATCCTTACCCTGTTCAGCACTGAACTGGTGAGCAATTCCAGCTGCAGTGTTGAACTGATTGCCCATTGAGATTCTCTGCATTATCCTGTCCTCTTGTGCATTTGTCTTTTGTGGACAACTAGCCTTTTTGGGGGACTTAAATGAGTGACATTGTAAAGATGCAATATTCTAGAAATCACAGATTTGGAACTACCAACTTCTCTTGCTATACTGCTATTGGCCTTCATCTGGACAACCTGCTGTAGGAACGTTTCAGCCACTTTAGAATGGCTCACCATCTTGCAAAGTCAGTGAAAACTGGAAAGTTAGGCTGCCAGTTAAATAGGGTGTGTATCTGAAAGTGTTATCTAATTTTGATCAGTGTTCTTTTCAAATATCTCATTTAAGTTTTTTATACTGAATGCTCATGAAATATGCTTAAAAACTGCACTTTTACTCCTGTTAGGATAACTTCAAATATGACTATAGTGACCTCGAAATTGAGGAAATTGTATATGCATAAATGACCAGCTTTCTTACTGTTATTTTATAACTTAATAAACCCTAGCCTAAGTGGATTTGCACACAAATAGCTTCAACGTTACTGTATATTTGAACTACGCCAGCTTTGTTTTATGAAGAATTGTTATGAAGATGTAATCATCACATACAGCAGGTAAAGAGACCAGTAGAGGGTGGTGTGTGTTAATGGGGATGTTGTAGAAGGGATGATTCATTTTTCTGTGATACCTCCTACATGTAGTCGAAGCATATGACTAAAAGAGGAAACATGAGCAAACACAACATTCATTTGGTCTATAGCCAAAGGAGGCATTTATCGTTAAGTCAATGTGCTGGCTGCTGGGGAAGACTATAACCTTCTTGTAAGTATGGAAATAATAAGAGCAATACTAATAATGATATTAATATTGTTGACCTTTTTTTAAAAAGGAAAAATGCTTTCGCAGTGACTTAAAACATTTTGCTTTTTTAACAGTGATTTTACCATTTACCTTGATAAACTGAATGTTGTTTGATTTAAAGTTCTTTATGCTAATACACTATATAAATATATAGACACATATTATTTAACCAAAAATGTCTGGTTATTTCTCGTTATTTATGTTGTTTTAAATACTAATAATAATAATAAAGCAGTATTATATAAAGACTTTTTAATTTCAAAGACATATAGGCCCGGTTTCACAGACGGGGCTTAGTTTAAGCCAGGACTAGGCCTTAGTTAAATTAAGACATTTAAGCAGACTTTTATAAAAAAAGTATTTTATAAGACTTTTATAAAAGTGCCTTAGAAGAAAACATTACAGATGTGCATCTTGAGACAGAACAATCTGACTTGCATGTTTTAAGATATGTCAGAGCAAGATCATTTTAGTTGAGACAGCTCAAACATGCATTTTAGTCTAGGACTAGCCTTAAGCCTTGTCTGTGAAACCGGGGGATAGTCAAAATGCTAGTCAAGTTCTTAGAAAAAACATTTCAACAATCACTGTGTCACTTTCTGCAGTTCTGGAGAAAATAATTTTGCTAAAACTGGTCAAAAGTTGGACACACTTTACTGAATACATGTGCAGAACTGTAGGCAAATGGTAGCTACTAAAGAATCTAAAACAAAAATTTTGATTTGTTAAACATTTTTTGAAAATGTCCACACTTCAATTTGTGAATGTATAGCTCCAATGACTTTACTATTATATAATAACAACACAGAATAGTCATTTCTAAACTTAGATAAGCTAGATTTAATATCTGATATTTATTCTTACTCTTGCCATTCTCCAAACAGAAGCTCAGTCTCATATTATAGACCTGCGCTATGTCAAACCACTCCATGGAGGGGATTTACCTCAGCTCTCACTTGGAGAACATCCTGCTCGCAACCTTCTACATTGTCATCTTCATCCTCTCAGTCCCGAGTAATGCCCTGGCGCTTTGGGTGTTCTGCCACCGCAACACCAACAACACCCCTTCCAAAGAGTTTCTGAAGCACCTGGCTATAGCGGACATGTCTTACGTCTTGGTGCTCCCCATGCGAGTGATCTACCACTTGTCAGACAGTCACTGGCCTCTTGGTGAAGGGGCCTGTCGCGTGGTTGGTTTCCTGTTCTTCGTCAACCTCTACTGCAGCATGTACTTCATGACTTGTATCAGTGTAGACCGTCTGTTGGCTTGTGTTGTACCACACAAAACTCACAATCTGAGAACGACCAGGAATGCCAAAGTGGTCTCTGCAGTGCTGTGGGTCATGGTGACTATTTCCATGTTGCCTGTCCTATTCTCTAAAAAAGATGTGACTAGACAAATACAGAATGTGACAGTGTGCGAAAAGCTGTACATAGAGAATTCCTCCAATCGCACCGGTGCATTGGCGTCCACTGCTATTGCATTTGTGATACCTCTGGTCACCCTGAGCATTTCTTACATTCTCATATTTGCCAAAGTAAAGCAGATGACTTTTAACGAAAGGACACCTACTCAGCATAAAGCAATGAGAATGATTGTTCTAACTGTGGTTAACTTCTTGTTTGCATTTGTGCCCTATCATATCCACCGATTTGTATTTATCCTACAGCATGACGACATGTCAAGGTCAGAATCCGAAAGACAAATGTTGCATTTAGGAAATCGCATCACCTCAGCTTTAACATGCGTAAGTGGCGTGTTGGATCCTGTCATGTACTTCTTTCTGGCTAGAAATTACCAAGAGACCCTGCTGCAGCTTTGTGGCAGAAACCCCAAAGATGAGCAATCCACCACATGATCAGACAAGAAATGCAACGACTTCTTCTCAGCTGTTAACTACCATACATACTGAAACTCAGTATGTGTAAAACAAGGTTTAGTGGGAAAGTAGAAGTGGGCTGAATTCATACTGATTCATTCAGAAACTTGTTGAAACATGACGTGCAGTCTGATTCCTTCTACAACATGTTCGAATGACTAGTGTTTGTTTATTTTACTTTTTTATTCTGTCAAAATTGATCATTTATCAAATAATTTATCATATATCTTTTTTTTTTGTAAATAAATGTTCAATATAATAACAAATAAAATGTTCTTTCAAAATCTCATATCTTTTAAGGTCTCCACTAACACATTTTACACACCAGAACTTTTAAAAATATAAGTTCTTTATTGGCATGCCATTGATGGTTCCATGAACAACCTTCAACAACCATGCAAATATATGTTCTTCAAAGGAAGAAAAAAATGGTTCTTTTAAGAACTGATCACCTTTTGGAAAATGTAATTTTAAGAGTGAGCATTTGGGAAATTTTCTGTGAATTTGATTTTTTTTTATTTTAAAATGCCACTTCAGATGCAACTTCTGTGCCACTTCTGCAGTGCAAACATGGATTTTGTTAAGATAGTGCCTAATATCTAAGAATTTAATGCATACATTTAGAAAAATCAATTTAGAAAATTTAAGGAAAATCAACTGTCCAAATCAACTGCATATGGACAACATCATTTTTGAAGAGGCTATCTGTAGGCGAAGTAAATAGTACTACAGTTAGTTACAATCTTTTTTTTTTTAAATGCACAAGCTGTTCTGATAAGGCAGACTTAAAAAATAATAATAAAAAAACAACCTTAAATTAAGATTATTGTTAACCACAGACCTTATTAGCATCCCATGGCCAACAAACTGACTTGCTTACTTACGAAAACGCCCTTTCTCACACTGTTCTGATTGGGTATTTCGGCATAGAAACATCAAGTAAGGTTAATGTTAACCACAGACCTTATTTAACTTATAAACGTCTATTATAAAAGGAAATTACATAGGCAGGCCATGGTCTACAATCTAATTTTTCGATGAAATCCGAGATGTGAAATCCGACGCTTACGTACGAAAAGGAAAGATTCGCTTTTTGGTCACACTGTGAACCCGTAGAAGAAGGCGTGCCTAGTAACGCGGTTGTCAGGAAGACATTGGAGAGAAAACGTGTACATCAGTATGATTTGTTTATCTTTTGACTGATATGCCAGCCGTGTTTATGAACACGTTACTTATCGATATATATTTCGGGTCTGTCTAAGTTCATCGTCCTGGATCTCCTCAGTCCTCTCTCGGTTGGGTGGAGTGTTTTTCTTCACTCTGCTGGAATTCGTCTCCAGGATGACCGCGGGGTTCAAGACCACAGTTTAAGGTGAGGTAAATATGCAGATATCCACGTCCTTCATGTGTTTGATTTGATGACTCTGTAAAAGTAGTGAACAACATGCTAACCCAACAACACGTCAAATTAAACCAAATAAACAGATTTTTAAGATCTTCAGATCATACTTCGTCTCAACTTCTCATAAATGTTTTCTTCTTCTTCTTATAATTTCTATTGTGGAACTGACACTGTAAGTGCAAACACAATACAATGTATTATGTTATACATAAACACGCATTCAAAATATAAAACATTTGATTAACACATTTTTAAAAAGAAAGGTGCCAAAATCCCCCATAACTGAGTAAACATACAGAAATACGGTCATTCCGTGCCAAATCAACCATATTTGAGAAACTGCTTGGCTTTGATTTAGTTCATATTTTTTCTGAAGAAAGACAAACATGCATTGATGAAAGCTAAAATATTAAATGGCATCCATGAATATTTACTTAGTGCATTTACATTTATTTGGACACTTTCTCTTAGTAATCCATTGTATTGCAAACCTTAGATTTTGAACCAAATTACAGAAGGAGGAAACTAACTTTTGCAGCACAATTTGTGACCCTGGACCACAAAATCTGCCATAAGGGTCAATCTTTTGAATAAATAAGCTTTCCATTGATGTATGGTTTGACAATATTTGGCCGAGATACAACTATTTGAAAATCTGGAATCTGAGGGTGCAAACAAATCAAAATATTGAGAAAATCGCATTTAAATTTGTCCAAATTAAGTCCTTAGCAATGCATATGATATTACTAATCAAAAATTAAGTTTTTGGTTAGTCTATTTGTACTATTTTCTACTATTCTATAGTACATCTAACTATTATTTTCTTTTTTTTCATTTAAAACTTAACTAAAAAAAAAAATCAACATCTTGGTTTGATATTATTTTTTATAACGTAATTTTTAAGTGTGGCTTAGCTGTGCCACTGTACATAGAATATATTTCCAATACATTAACTTTACTGACAGAATTATGCAATTTTTTAATGGATTTTTGCAATGATGGCATACACGTTTGAAAGGCAAATGCATACTAGTGCACTAACCTCAGGGCCATACATATCTAGTTCTCAAATACAGCAACACAAAACTTTTTAGTCCTGTGTAGGACTACTGCTCTACTCTTTTGATGTACAATTTCAAATGATACTTAATATCCATGGTTAAATGTATCAGAACTGATGCACACGGCTTGTGTTTCCTGTTTCCAACAGAACCATCAATGTTCAATCTAGAAGAGTGTGAGTGATCTAGCTGACGGGTGTCTTTGTGGCACCTCTCATCAGGTGTTATGGGTACGGCATCCTCTCTGGTGAGCCCCGGTGAGGTGATTGAGGATGCGTATGGGGGTGAGGGAGGGGAGGCGTGTGAGATACCTGGTGGAGGTGAAACCAAAGGCACGTCTGCTGCGGAGCTCCTTCCGCCGTGGGCCTCGTGTCATCGGCGCCAGCTTCAAATCTACCGGATCGGTGGAACTGGAGTATGCGGCTGAGTATGAGCGCCTCAGGAAAGACTATGAGATCTTTCGGGTCAGCAAGAACAATGAGATCGCTTCTATGCAGAAGAAAGAAGCCAAGCTGGATGAGGAGAACAAGAGACTGCGTGCTGAGCTGCAGGTTTGAGAGAGAATAAGAAAATCTGAGCTTTTCATGTGGGTCAGTGACAAATAAGAGTGTTGGACAGAAATAAAGAAAAATGAGAAAATAAGGAAAACAAAGACAAATGATTTAAATAGGGTCATGATTTTTACATGTGAGGGAACCAGCCAACACAGCAACATTAGCTCAGCCATATCTGTTGATTATCTGTTTTCCCAACCAATAAAAGTCCATTTCTGAACACCAAAATGAAAATTAAACACTTTAGTTTTAATACATAAATGGTTTAGCTC